>JAEMON010000006.1:25688547-25707507 GCA_030264115.1 Lygus lineolaris
GGCAGGAACACCCTTAAAAATCTATTGATGAAGGTAGTGAGTAGACCTTTCTTATAGGAAATTTACCGCTCTCTCTAATGGTATGTTTATTTTTCATTTAACACTGTGAATTCATGGAGTTTTGGCTGTTTTAGTGATGTAAGGTCGAAAGAAAAAACAAAATCTTAAAATTTAAAAAACTCAAGAAATAAGGGGGTTAACAAAAATGTCAAGGAGACACTTTTTTTGGAAATTACCTGTAGAATCGATGCCTGAAGTTTGTGTCAACGGTAGACCCCCTCTATTATAGTCAAGAATATGCTTAATCCGTTATATTCTCTTCAATAACCTCCTTGTAAGTAGGGAGATGCGACAAATTCGGTTTTCGCCGCAGTCGATTTGTTAGATAATTACCTCCCACATCCATTTGGGATGGCGGTTCCTTGTTGGTCCTCAAATAGAAACGTTGGTTTTTGGAAGAAAAATTATGGCAAGCTATTGGCATGGCTGGCATGAGGTTCTTCAGTACAAATGTAGTCGTGAGGGAGAAGGGTGAGGGAAGGGGTGAACCCGCTGAATCAAACGGAGCTCGGTGCCAACTTCTGCCGTCTGTAGCGAGGGTTACGATTAAAATCCTGGTCCAAGAGTTGTACCGTCCGAATACCAAAGCGCCTTCGCATATTTCACATCTTCTTTTCCTTCCTTGAGTGAATTATGGCCAGATTGATCCGATTCCATCCTCGACCTCCCGGAAGAGCAAGTGTGATTTAATAATGATGTCTAAAAATAGGTAAGAATTATACCCGGCTTTTGAATAATCATACTAGCGTCGTTTGAATGAATAATTTACATAGGTATAACGCAACGTGCTCTTCATTCTCATCATTATTAAATGCAGCTATCCTATAAAATGTAATATTCTAATGAGTAGGTTCACGCTTTAACCGTTGGACGAATTGTACGAAATGCGGTTTTTTTTCCTATTTGACCAAAATTGCTACTGGAAAGGTTCATAGCTAATGAAATAATGTAATTTTTCTCTCATTCCTTTCGCCTTTTTACGGCAACTTTCTGCCTTTGTGTTTCGCTGTTTCGCGTTGACTTGATTTTTTCGGAAACAGGGAATATTGTTTTTACTCGTTTACGGCGGGGGATTTGTGATTGTTGGTTACTATGATCATGCGCGGATCAGTGATGGATGATGGAAACGATCATGATATTATTAATTGGCCTTTAGCCATCACGAAGAAGTGTAGTTTTCGAAGAAACGATCCATTTTTATGAACTGTCTAGCGTCAATGTGTTTCGAATCATGTAGATCTGATTACATTTTTCTGTTGAATGTGTGTTGTATTGTTCAGTTCAGTTAAATTTTACTAGAGAGCAAGTTTGGCAAAATCACCAATATGCCAAACGACAAAAAAAACGTGATATTGTCAGAAGAAAAAGGGGCAATGTTTCAGCGGCTGTGTGCATGGAGAAACGAAGAATTGAGCGGCCGGTACTTTTTTTTAAATTTTTATTGGCATCAGCCCATACAGAAGACATAATACAAGAAATCAGAGTATAATCGTAACATAAAAATTAAAATAACTTTTTAAAAATAACATCACTGTGTTAAAACATCAGATCGTTACATACATAATATTGCTAAGGTTTACTTCTTAAAGCTTTAGACCACAATCACCTAGGAACCTCTCTACCTCCAAGCATTGTTGACAGAGGTCCGAAGACTCTCTGCCAATCCGCAACAAATAGGACTTGGTGACGCAGTGACCACTACGGAGTCTCTCAATCGTTCTATAGAATGATTTTTGACGGGATGGCATGTTGACAGTCCACAATTTGTTGTCAGGGTTTGGAAATATTCGGCTATATTTCGCACCTGCATGATAATTCCTATGAATTTGACGCCAATCATCTTTCAATTGCATTTTGAAGAATTTATTCAGGTCCGAAGCTGGGAAATCGCTGAGTTGACGGAGTGGGAGTTGCGTGGCTTCCTCAGCCAATGAGTCAACCATTGTGCTTCCTGGGATGTTGTAGTGACCTCCAATCCAAATGAACCTGGTTTGAACGCCGGTTGCTCGTAAGAGGCCAGTCATGCACAAGATTTATTTTTCCAGAAAGCTCATTTTCTTGGAGGGGTTTGTATCTTATAGCTTCGTAAGTACAGATTGAGAATCAGATATGATTACTACAGAAGAATTCGTAGCTGCTGTGTCTAATGCGTATTTGAGGGCTGCCTGGATGGCATATGCTTCTGCTGAGTAAATCGAGGCTTTATCTAATTTTGCGATAATTGTCGGAGCAGCTACGCCGTAGAGAAATGACCCATAGTCCATGACGCTCCTGATGGTGGATTTGGGCCGGTACTTACGGCGTCATCGTTCGATTCAAATGAAAACCACGAGCATTTTACTCAAGTAGTTATGATGTGGTAGGATGATCCAAAAGGATTTTGCTGCCTTTCAGGCAAGGTGCAATGCAAGTTCAAGGAAACGAAGACTTGATGGGTCGAACTTAATTCTTGCCAAAATGAAAATCAAATAGCAGACGATCTCGATACGTCCGACTCCACCAACTCCCGCCCGTTGTAACGTTTTAATGATCGACCCACTCTATTTTACCGTGATGTCATTCCCAGGAGACAGCAAACTGCACGTCCACAACAGAATTTGCCACCGAATCCAAAAAATGTATAATGTGAAGCAGCATCAGGCAGTCAAGTATATTATAAAACATCCAGTGAAAAAACTTAGAAATAGTCAAATTCAAAAAAACGTTGAAAACTTTAAAAACGTGGCAAAAAAACAAGTACATTCTCAGCGGCTTTATAATTTTAGAATAACACCGATCAAACACACTGGTTAGTATTATTCTAAAATTGTAAGGCCACCGAGCCTCTACTTGTTGTTTACCAAGTTTTTAAAGTTTGTGTTGAATTTGACTATTCCATACTGGTATTTGACTGCCTGATGCTGCTTCACATTATAAATTTTTGGATTCGGTTGCAAACTTCTATTGGGGATGTACAGTTTACTGTCTCTGGTAAGTGATTGCCTTCAAGCTGATGATGGATATATATTTACGGAAAGCTCGGCGATAAGATGTGTTTGGTTAATTCTGAACGTATTCCTGATATATGAAGTCACAGGGCAGGTACCTTGGCAAGTGAACATACATAACCTTATCATCATTCTAATCAACTTCAAGAATTGTCAAACCTATGAGTAGGTACCTATATATAACTCATAGACACAACACAGCGAACCAACCGGCCCTATACGTGGAGGAGGGACACAAATGGGCAGACACCAACAATCAATAGCAACGAATGTTCATGGTAGGCAGGTAGGCATATCTTTCCGTGAATCTACTCCAACGATGCCGCTGTTGGTTGTCAAGCAATGTTGTAGTTTGAAGCTGTTGATCAAGATAGTCGTTGTTTCTTTTTTTAGGTTCTGTAATGAAGCCACAAGCTTAAGAGGCAAAAGCACGTCCAGATGTCGTGGATCTGCTGAAACATTGACAACCTATCTGAGGAGTTTGTGAATCACATTTTTCTTATTCGGCTAGAACACAAACCGAATGGAAAATAAATAACGAAATATAATAGAAAATACATTGAATGTAGGTACGCAGATACTTAGTTACACTACCAATGACATTAGACACAATAATATTTACCTATACTGTCTCTCAGAACTTCACCTAATTACGTACGTACTTATTGAAACTGCATCAACTTATTCAAGGGAAATCACTTGCTAAAGTCTATAGGAACTACGGTATTAATTTTTACATATACATACAAATGTACATTTTCATATTGTACATGACATTGTCATATTGCCAATGTGTCTCGGATCGAGTAGGACATGAGATCTAGTATCCTGTGATAACAATTGACGGTGCTGTAAAAATGGCAGCTGCGGGAAGCTGATAGCTCCAGTAGGAAGAACCTTAAAAAGTCTGCCAAGTTCGATGGGCAGTATCGTCTATGTTCGAGCTGTTGTAAAGGTCTTTGGATGGTACTTTTTAAGTACACTATTCTTATTTTTAACGCCAATTCCGAAAATGAGGTCAAAAGTTAAAAATTTAATTAGGTAAAGTGCAGAAATTTGAGTTTAAAAGGAAAAAACACGGTTTTCCTGAAAACGCCTTTAAATAATCATATCTTGAGTACGGATTGGGATAAGAATATGCGGTTGGCGGCATTTTACTACATTTCTGATGCAGACTAAGATTAACAGAAAAAAATCCGCTTCCACCCTGTATAAAGTAGGTTATACTACTACCTACGACTTCATTTATCAAATCCTTCAATGTTGTGATTTGACGTGGTCCAAGAGCAATAAGGCACGACTGAAATAATCACGTTAAAATAATGTATTAATAGGGCGCTCCTGGCATTGACTCCCTCTCGCTCCTGACCATTACAAATCTCGTCCAGACCGACCCGGAAAGGCCTTTCGTCTGTCTGGCTTTTAAAATTTATTCGAATGAAAAATTTGTTCTTTTCTCACAAACATAACTGCATTTATCCGGAATGACAACAAACTTCACCTTGGTGGCAAAATCCGAAGGTGCGAGTAAAGTTAGAAACAAGGTTTCTAGAGAAAAACTGTCAGCTGAGCCGACAAGCAGTCGAAAATAGAGCAATCTAAAAGCACTTCCAGGGTCTTCTTTCAGGTTTGAGAACCATCAGTAGGTAGGTAACTACTCAATGTACATTCCATGCTATGTTTTCATAATAATTGTATGTTGTATATTGGACAATCAGTATTTCATAGGAATAGCTACGTCCCTGTGAATGACATGCTTCTCCTCATTGAATTTACTAAATAAAATGCTGAAAGGTATTTCTAAATTCGGGGAAACCTACTCTCTCCGGATTCAGAAACACAGACATGGAACATGATTTTTTACGGTGGAGGCTGTTCTGATTTCTGATAACTACTTAATTCAAACGATTTAAGAAGCCCATTATCGAGCAAGTTCGTCGTGGCAAAGGCACGTTCCACTGTCAAAATTGAAAAAATGGCCCAAATCATCTCCAAATGTCATCTCCTAAAACTTTTGGAACTCAGTCAGGGTTTGGGTTCACACTCACTGAAACCGTAAAGGTCTGTAGGTGTCTCATGTTTGTAATTTGTGTACCTACACGATTTCATTCTCAATTTATCAAATAGAAGAAATTTTTTATTTCGGCTTTTAACATAAGCGTTTATATTCGTTGAAAATAGTAGAAAAAGGTAGGCAAAAAACCTGTTAGTCAATTGCACTTTTCAACTTTTTCGTAAATGGCTCCAGGTATTTTGATTAAATTTACATGAGTTAATCTTTGTATATAGATCTAAATTGAATATCGAATACTCCTCACGTCCAGTAAAATGAATGGAGACGAAAAACGCCCAAAATGGCCCTTTTCCAGTCTTTACGGGTAAAGAAAGAAGAGTACAGCCATTTTTACATTCAGCCACTCTTTATTTTTGTACGTTTATTTGAGGTCTGGACAAACAGGTTTTAATTTCGTCGTTCGTCACAATTTATACTTAGTTCTCGCTCTTGGCATTGGAACCTACGAGTAAGTAGGTACTTCAGATTTCACAGTTCAACGCTTAACAAACCTCACAATGACTTAGAAAAAGGTTGGGAAACGCATCTGTCCTAAAACACCGCGTCCTTGGGTGAGAGCAGAAATAGCCAGTTGTAAACGATCAATCGAAGAGATGCTTGCAAACAAGTCTACAGTCGAGAAAACAAGCAGGCAAGGTGGAAATCTAAACTTGATAAAACGGGTAATTTATCAAAATTTACCAAAAAGGTTCCATCTCATCAACGGAGAGTGAGGAATTCGACAAGGAGGTTGAAATAGAAACCCGTGACGTAAAAACTATAGATTTAATAATAAGATACTCTTTCGTCAGCTTGTTTAATGTTACAGAGATAAGTGGTAAAATCAGTAGTTTGTCTTAACTCAGTTATTTCTACCGTTCATTTGTGCCAGAAACGTAAACTTTACGATTTTTCAGGAGAGCAAAAATAAGGTTTCACGACACTATTTTTCTTCCCAGGAAATGCTTCCGTTCAGGCACAAAGCTGAAAGATGTTCAATGATCTTAAAACCAATTTGAAATTATTGATAGCATAGTTATAGACAGGTAGGCACCAATAACAGTTTCATACAGTTAAGATCGTGTATTGGAGCTTGATAGCTGATAAGTGATAACCCCTGTGAAACCCACCCCTTTCCCTTGAGGATCAAGGTTGAGGACCTTTGGAGACTCAATAATCTATAATCATTATACAAACGGACCGAATTACAATTTTATACTTTCATCAGTATTAATTAAAATTAATAAATTGTCGGGTTAAAGGTAAAAGTGAACATCCGCATTTCGCCCAGTTTTCGGAATGGCTTCCCACAGTTTTTGGGTAGGCTGTTTCCTTCAAAAGACATGTTGTTGGGTGATGGCTACACGGGAAGGAAAAAGCCTAAACCAAAAACTTCACAGGAAGCCTTACGGACAAATCACCAAAGCCCGGATGTTCACTTTTACCTTGAACAGGATTTCCCAGTCAAATTTAGTTTTTTCTCAACCAAATTTAGTTCTTTCCAGTAAAATTTGATTTTTTCAACCACATTTTTCAAACCGATGGAATTTAGATTTTTACCAGTCAAATTTAGGTGGTTCACAATCAAATGTGGGCTCTATCGTAAGGGCTGTTAAACGCTTTGAATATGATTGAAAAAAAAAATCAAATTCGGCTGGGAAAAAAATTAAATTTGTTTGGGAAAAACTAATTGTGACTGGGAAATGTTATAGATTCCATTATATCATACTAGCTGTACACCACTGTAATTTGCAATGAGAGCTCATCAGTTATCCGCTAACGCCGGCGCTGATTGGCTCATTGCATCGACTTCTTTGGAGCTACAACGGGGACGCCGCTAATGAGGGAAGACGCGGGTAAGAATATTTAAACGGTCACTCGGCAGAATAGAAAGGAGAAGTGAATTATTTATTTGTGGAAGGTGGGAGCTCTGATAAAAATCAGGAATGAAGAGTCTGTGCCAAGTGACGGGAGCTTGCTCGATTCGCACGCTGAACACATCTTGAGTGCAGCAAGCTGCGATGGGAATATCAACTGTAATGCCAAATCATCAACTGATGGTTGTACAAGTCTGTAACTGATGGTTTAGAGGTAATGGAATTTCACTTAATTATTTTCAATTATGAACCTGTGACGAAACTTTGAAGGCTTCAGGATGGCGATTCTGGTTGTTATGGAGGATTCACTCTTGATTACTTGGATATGAGCTAGTTGACTCATACGCCAAGGAGTCCACAAAACGTCCGCACATCGACATTCAAGTTCCAGTACACTCTCCAAATGCACATTTACTGCTCCAATAGAGCACAACAGAACATTCAGAAAAGTGTTGAAGCATGACTCGCAACAAACTTTCGACCGATATCCAGCTGGCGAATACTATAATTTAAGTCGATGTTCCCTATGGAGTATCTCTGAAACCGTGGTACCTGAACTGGAAGGGAAAGCTTTCTATAAGACCGTAGTCAACTTGCGAAATGGGCAATGTATCACCAAAGCCTACCAGCAAAGTATCCATGGAAACGAAACTGGGCTGTCCGATTTTTTGCCAGGAACCCGAGTCGATTACTCACATAATTCTGGAGTGTGCAAAATTCTCATCTGAGAGAGGTGACATGTTTGAAAGTCTACCAGACTTGATCCTCCAAATCATCCTCCGAGCGAATGATGTGAACATTTATGAACTCCTCTACAGTTATTTGTGTCATCAATATTTACGAGAGGCACATAAATGTATATTTTTTTGTTAACAAGGAAACTGGAACTAATTTTAGTAGCAATCTATTCATAGTAACTACATCAACTAAAAATATTATGTCATGAAAGGAAATCTGTGAAATGTAATACCTTTTTACATATGGATGTATAGTAATCGTAATACCGATGACAGTAAAAATTAATTTAAAGACATTTTTTGGAAACTAGCAAAATAAATTGTTTAGCACACCCTTATAAATTTGAAGATTTAAGGTACCTACTGTATCCGAAAATCGAAAAAATCCGTCCGTCCCTCGTATGCGGCATTTTGGCCCCTGAGACCAGAATCAATGGAATTTGGGATGTAGGTCCCATTTGGGATGCAGATGTGCATCGAAGATTGGCATTACCTACTGACTACAGTCCATAAGAAGGGAAAAATAGGGGTAGTCATTTTGCTTCCTCATTACCAACGGTAGGAAGCTATGGGCGAGCATCGCTGTTCCACCACTAATCCGATATATTTTTTTAATAACAATAATTTTATTAACAAAGGCTTAACGAAGGCTTAACATTGGTGTAACGGTGGAGTTACGAACAGTTCGGTTTTCGGATCTCTTCAATTTTCGGAATGCTACATTATTCCACCAAATTCGAGGAGGACATCATTTTCAGGGATCATGCGGGTTAGAAGACGGTCCTTCATGAATTTCATCACCGTCTGACCACTAGTAGCGTGTGCGCATGCGTAAACGTGATTTTCCTGAAACTCCGGTCTCTCAGTTCCTAATGGACGGATTTTGCTCGAATTTCTGAGGGTAGTTGGGGGCTGACTCCAAGACAATTACCTATGAATTTCATCACGATAGCTACTGCGCATGTTCAAACTTGAAATTTGTTGTCATAGGGATGATCCAGAACTATTCTACCAATTTCGATGAAATGTTTACTAGGTATATAGGACTGATTCTATACGTCCATGTTACAAAAGTGAGGTTGCTATACTGCCCACCTAACTTGGCAGACGTTTTTTAAATGTGTAGTCGAAACGTTTTAAAATAAGGATATAATTTTCCTTACCATTTTAAATAAATTACAACTTTTAGGTCTCATTCCGCAACAGATCTCCTAACTCACCTGTCAGTTGGGGCCGAACCACGTGTTTGGTCCTGTTGGGTTCCGTCAGACACTCAAGGTTTTCCATTTTACAAAGAAATGAACTCTAAAAAAATGTTGAAAGCCACATTTGAACACAACCCAATAGAACTCATCCTTGGTCGCGACGGGACGTGTACTATAAATTACGAACTAAAAATAAACAGGCTGTTTTCCTGAACAATTACTCTCTCTCTATCGTCTCGTAGGGTACTTGGTCTGTCAGGAAACGATTTCAAACAACAATTTTAAGAAAGCAGTTTCACATTATAAATGTTATTATTGATTCTTCTTCCCATGCCTCGCCAAAAATTGAAAAGGAAATTATAGTATTAAGTTGTTGTTGAATACGTTATACTATTTTAGATATGTTGAAAAAATAAAGAATTGAATTAAATTGTTTCTTATACCCAATCGGCCTTTAAATAATTTGCCGGTTAGCTTCTTTATTGAAACTGGAACAACTTTGGTAGGTAGGTACGTTATAAGAGGTTTGAATCGCATTAGTGGTTCATAAATTAACGGTTGTCCAAATGATGTACCAACGATTTTTCTTATCAAATTAATTCAAATAAATGTTGGATAAATGGTTGGTCAAATAAATGTAAGAAAACAAGTTCCAGTCATGCAGCAATGAGTTGTTAATGAGCGAATTCTCAAAGAATCATTTTACCTTAATTTTAGGGGGTTTTAATAATTACAAAATTTGTTTTGTAGTTGGTGGATTATTCTAATACGAAATTTTGCGCTACTCTGAATACACCATTATGTTCCTATGCGTATGGTGGTGATCTACAGTTAAAACCACAAAAACAAGTATGTTGGCCCTTAATTTTCCAAATTTGACCGCCAAAATTCTGGCCAATGAAATCATCCTTTCTCTTGATATTATATACATTTTCTATGTTATGGATCGACCCGGTTGTGATGACACATGAATAAATTTATACCTACCGAGCTACCGATATAATAATAAAAAAATGTTAAACTCATATTTAAAATTGTTAACCCATCCCACATGAACTATAGTAATATAATTTTATGATAAAATGTGCTTGTAATTTTATAGGCACTTAAGTGGTGTCCACCACAATCTGTCACGAGCTTGTTACCTACAGATCATGATACCGTTCTAATTTTCATGGAGAACTATCTGACTGAAATAATAATAATAATAATAACAACGTTAGGTTGGTCGTTCCAATGTCTGACAGTATTATCGCACTTCTCCAACTTCCTTCCTTGTTTCATTAAGAATAATTCTGTCGCCTTTAAAACATCTAAATTTATATTTCAGACAATGTGCCAAATGCTACAAGGAGGTCGACTATCAGAAGTGCATTGTCAAGGAGAGGAACGCCTGTGCAAATTCAACTACCTTCGAGGTCTTCACACAATCTGTCATAATGTGAAATACTCTGCCAAGTGGAAATGGCACATAGCTTCCTCGCATCCAAGAGAAGGAAGGTACGGAAAAAAGGAAGGATAGGTACGAATATACGTATTTGGCGGATTTTTTCAGATCCGGCTAGAAACACGATAGTGAATCTCCTTATATAACCTGTATCGAATTAAGAAATAAACTAGAGGCTTTTCCATACTCTTCAAACGTCACCTGGTGAAACAAAAATTATAGAACACTTGAGTGTCGGGCATATTTACCCGTGTGTCGGTCGTGGACTGTTGAATCTAGGTGAAAGAAGAGGGTGAGAGTACTCCTCTGCGATACCGTCAGTCAGTCTTCTCTAAAAGGTAGACAATAAGGGTTGCAATTTTCAAAACGCTCAAACTTCAAATAGGAAGGTAGGTATATTATTTCCATCGATTTCGAATAGAACACAATTTTTAGAGTCGAATGAGACCTCGCGGAGCATTTTAGGACCAACCATTCGCTCCCTGTAATTGAGTAAGGGTTGAACGGAAAAAAGAGCAAAAACACGAGTAAGAATCGTAAATCTTCCTGCGAGTAGGCCTAATAAATCTCCGTTCAAAGATCAGCTGTTCACACGCTTCCTCAGTTACTGAATTTCGTTATGAATGAATGTCACAACTCTCGGAAAATAGGTAATAATTACAAGTAGGTATACCTACTCATTGTCCCAATAAATGACTATGAACCTCACGATAAGTATATTTAAGGTAGGTAGGTGGCTATTTTCTAGCAATAGGATCATTGTGTATGGGCGATCCATACAGCAAATAATAAACGGTTGTGTATCATTTGGAGCGTTTTTACTAAAACATCAGACAGATTCTAGAATATGTGAGTGAATCGACTGTTTCTCATCTCTGGTATTTGCAGTAGAAACTCACCTTATTATTGGAAAACTAGGAGAGATTAACAATCATGTTCCTAATACTTACCTGAAACCGGTCAGAAACACGATAGTGAATCTCCTTATAGCCTGCTATCGAATCTATATTTTAATCTTCAAATCTGTTTTGTATGTTCGGACATCCGCTTTTCATGGAAATAAAGGAAAATTATGGGAAAGTTCCTGGCTAATAGGGCTCCGATCCCGCAAAAACTAAGCTCCGATCCAAATTTATAGGAAGTTTTGCGCTGATTCCATTACATCCCGTGCTACATAGCTAATTATCTCCGCAAATATCGAAAACCTATAGATAATTCAAATTTTTGACCACTGGAACCTCCCAAAATTGTTTCTGTGTCAAAGAAAAGTTTATGAACTGAGAGTTTTGCGTCGAACGAGACCAACGCCATCTCAAACCTATGTAACTATAGTTGTTATAGAAATGAAAACAGTGCGAAAAAAAATCTAATCGACAGCGTAACTATGGTTATTAGTGATTTTTCAAAGTTTTCCGGTTCCTCGACTTTCTTCGTGTTCACGACTGAAAAAGGAAAACGCGAAAAAAATCATGGCTACTGTGTTTGTGAGGTAGTGTTGGTCTCACTCGACACAGAATTTTCATGTCTTCAACTTTAATAATTTTGGGTGGTTCCAATTGGTCAAAAACGTGAATTTTCTAGGTTTTATGATGTTTGCAGGAGCAAATTAGCTATTTTAAGCATAGAAAAATGATGCAAAGTTCGGATTGGCTTAAAATTTGGAGCGGAGCTCATAATATTTGCCGGAAAATGGCCATTTTCGACTACTGTGTAGTCGCGGGCGCTCAGTGGTGCCAAATGGTGATTTTCCGGGGAAAAACTAAACTATGAGATATTTTGTGCTGATTTCGAATATGCCCCATGTTTCTAGACCTAAGGTAGCTAATTATATGCAGAAACATTTTTAAAAAACCTAGGATATTCACGTTTTTGACAATTGCAACCGCTGAAAGTTGAAGACCTGAGACTTCTGCGTCGAATGAGACCAACGCCAGCTCACCAACACAGTAGGGAGCCTTTTTTTTTTTTTTTTGTGATTTTTCAAAGTTTTCCATTTTCTTGACTTTTTCAGTCGTGATTACGGAAAAAGTGGGGCATATTCAGAGTCAGCTTAATTTTGATCGGATTGGCCCCACTGTGGCGTATCAAACAGGACCCTGAAGTTTTTCACTGTAATTGAATAGGTAGCAAAAGTTGGAGGATGGAGCGAGTGAAAAACTTGAGGAAAATGCCTGTTAAACTCCGTCAAGCAGGGAAAGGGTGATAAACTCGTAGGTAGTGGGGGTGCACACTCAGCCGTGTCCGCCCTTACATGGAGATAATGCGGAGCTGTACAAGAGAGGCCGAGCCAGCTGGCTCGTTCGCCTAAAACCGACCAGGTGCCAATAACCGTGGTTCTTCCACATTCAAGGACAACCTCCCCAAACTAAATCAGTACTCGACCACATGAGACCCCGTGAACTACCCACAGAAAAACTTGGACAATTTTAAGTGAAAATTGGGCATTTTCGTTAGACGAAAACAGCATGGAAAATAGTAATCATCTGTGACAGTATGGACAATAAAACCCATCACCCACCAAATTGGTTAAAATTCTAATACGATTCCTGAAATTTAACACTTTTTCATATATGTATATCATATCGAGATAAAAAATCCAAAAAAATTTAAAATGTCAATAATATCTAAAGAAAGGATGAGTTGGTTGGCCAGAATTTTTGGAATACTCCAAGGGGTCAAATTTTGAAAATTTGGAGTAAAAAATGGCTAAAAATCGTGTTTTTTTGGTGTAAATTACCATATTAAACATAGGGGCATAAATATGGTATATTCGGAATCAGCGTGATATTTTCTAAAAGAATCACCCACGAAATCGGTTAAAATTTTTCTTTGAAAATTCGCTCATCAACTCATGCTGCATGAATGGAACTTTTTTATACCACCTTGAAGGCGAAGTTTGTTTCAATGGAGTGAAGCTTCTAAAACTTCCTAATCTGTTGGGAGTTTGTCGTTTCGGTTTTTCTCTCTCTGACTTATTGTTGTTGAGTTTTCCTGTTGTTATTGTAATCCCTTCTGAATAAAGGTGATTCAAGTTACATTTAAAATACTCTGCCAAGTGAAAATGGCAAATAGCTTCCTCACGTCCAAGAAAATTTAAAATCAAACATTGAATCAAAATTGGGTAAGTTCAAAACTTTTGATCGTGCTGATGTTTGTCAGTTGAGACAAAATGTCAACACAATCTTGAACGAATTTTACGATAGCACATGGATAGAGCGTACCGTTGATTCAATCATGATGAAATTCATCTGGGACCCCAAAGAGCATAACCCCTGAAAATTTGAACAAAATCAGATGAAAACAAACAAAAAATCTGGAAAATATTGCTGTATCTAACAAGGAAATGAGGACAGACAGACCGACACGGAACCAAATTTGTTCAGGATGCTCTGACACGTAAAACGAATCTTTTCGATTCCAAGGTGTAAACAAAGCTTCTTCTACCTTCAGTAGACTCGGAAACAAAAAACGTTCCATTCATGCGGCATGAGTTGGTTGATACGCCACAGTGGAGCCTATCCGATCAAAATTAAGCTGACTCCGAATACCCCCCCACTTTTTCCGTGTTCACGACTGAAAAAGTCAAGAAAATGGAAAACTTTGAAAAATCACAAAAAATATTATGTCTGCCTACTGTGTTGGTGAGCTGGCTTTGGTCTCATTCGGCGCAACAGTCTCGGGTCTTCAAGTTTCAGCGGTTCCAATGGTCAAAAAAAGTTCCATTCATGCAGCATGAGTTGATGAGCGAATTTTCAAAGAATAATTTTACCCGATTTTGTGGGGATTCTTATAGGAGATTTCACGCTGATTCCGAATATACCATATTTATGTTCCTATGTTTAGGATGGTATTTCACACCAAAAACCTCAAAAACACGTTTTTTAGCGATTTTTGAAACTAAATGTTCAAAATTTGACGCCTTGGAGTACTCCAAACATTCTGGCCAACGAACTCATCCTTACTTTTGATATTATTGACATTTTTAAAATTTTCCAGATTTTTTTAATCTCGATCCCTTGGGCAGATATCGTCTGGAGTGACACATATATAAATAACTAAATAAATACATACTATATACATATGAAAAAGTGTTAAATTTCACATATATAAATATATAAATAACTAAATAAATACATATGAAAAAGTGTTACATTTCAGGAATCGTTTCAGAACGGTCTGAAACGGATTACCATGAAGAAAATTGTCAAAAATTGGCATTACAAAAATTTTGAAACCATTGCAATTGCTTCATTTCCTTCGAAAATTCGCTAAAATCACGAAGAATCGGCTAGTTATTAATAATATTATAATAATATTATTGAAGTAGATTGACAACGGAGTTGCGCAAATGCTATTTTTCATAGTTACTTTTGTTGTTCAAGGCATCCCTGAATCTTTACTCTTTGCCGTAACCTCGTATAAGTATATCGGTAGTACCTGCCTATGTTGTTCGCATTTTATCAATAAAATCGGGGTATGAGGGAGAAAAAATGGGCTTACATATAGCTTGTTCTTGATTGAAACAGTCTGCTCCATAAAACGTGAAATCTGTAAAAACAAACACTCATCCCCACGGAATCATTGTTCGAGTATGGCTATATTTGTTTGGAAAGGGAAGTATAAACACCGACGAATGCAGGATATTCCGGTACAAAACCATCACCTCCTGCCATGAGGCAGGAGTTAGAAACGTGACGTCATTACTAAGACTGCCTAGTGGGAGCTTTGGGTAAGTAGATACCCTTACCTGCCGCAAGCTCATATACAGGTAAGTAAAAGTTCCATTCATGCAGCATGAGTTGGTGAGCGAATTTTCAAAGAATAATTTTAACCGATTTGGTGGGTGATTCTTATAGGAGATTTCATGCTGATTCCGAATATACCATATATATTATGTTCCTATGTTGAAGATCGTAATTCATACCAAAAACCTCTAAAAATGGTTTTGTAGCAATTTTTGACGATAAATTTGCAAAATTTGACCCGTTGGAGTACTCCAAAAGTTCTGGCCAACTCAACCCATCCTATCTTTTGATATTATTGACATTTTAACATTTTTTTGGATTTTTTATCTCTCGGGCAGATATCGTCTGGAGAGACACATATAAAATATATAAATATACCTATACATATAAAAGTGTTAAATTTCAGGATTCGTTTTAGAATGGTCTGAAACGGATTTCCATGAAGAAATTTTCAAAAAGTTGCATTATTTAAATAATTTTGAAGCCATTGCAATAGCTTCATTTTCTTCGAAAATTCGCTAATAGGAGGTCTGTTTCAACCTTCCATCTATCGAATATCCCCCCTGCGCTCACTCTTGTAAATATTCTAATATTCGATAATGATTGGTAGGTACCATGGTCTAAGGGTTAAGTGATCTTAATATTAAAGGAAAACAATGCCCCCTTCCCAACAATTACTACCCACTTTGAATAGGTACTTACCTTTCATAATACTTACCTGGTAGAGTAATACATCACCATACTACGAGTATTAACGATGCCACTGAGAGGGGACATAGATATTATACCTACACTGTATGCATGTTCATTTGAAACCTGTACCAACTACCAACATATAGCCCTGGAGTATGTTTCGTCTTTAATCTACCATACTTTGAGTAGAAAATATGTACCTAGCATACACTTCTATATCCTACAATGTATTCCTGTGCATTGTACCACATCACATTGCAAATACGAAGGCAATATTTATTAGCATTATATAGCTTTCTAACCTATACGGTTCCTTCCAGTGGAACGACCCCAACTATCGCCAGTTATCCCCCCCCCCTGGGAATAAACGAACAGCTCGACATGCATAGCGTCGAAAAAAAGAGGTGTTTTTCTTTCATATTAAGACCACTTAACGTTGAGACCACTATTTTGGGTGCACAGCTGGTACCTACCAATCGGAATCAATATAGTCAGCCAGCTCTTAGAAATATTTAAAAAACTTCGAATATTCTTTCTTTTCCAGCAGATTTGTGAGCAACTTACCCTACTGATAAGAACAGGAATCCTGTTCCAACTGCCACAACCAGTTGCACTCAATATGGTTATTCTCACCCTGCAGAGGAGGAGGGATGAGTTGAATACTTCTGCTACGCCTCAGGTCTGTTCCAAAAAGAATAGCAGTTCGAAGATAATTCGAAAATGTTCATGCCTAACTCAACTTTGACCTTGGAAATCGACCTTGAGATTATTCCAATGTATTATTTATTACCAAACTGAATATATTATTTTAATTGAAGATTTTAGTTGGAAGAAACTTAAAACTTGAAGTATGCTTTATACATCACAACACTACACAACTTATACATACATGATTTTAGATTCGGTAATCAGTAGCAGGAATGGCAAAACAATAATTTAAAGTAGTAGCTATTCCGTTCCCTCCATTTTTAAAGAAATTGAAATTCGCTTTGCATACCAGGGTGTCCCGCAATCTTAAATTTTCCTCCAAGTTTCCCTTACCTACATCTTCCTGCCCGAATCCTAAATTGGGTGACCCGTAAAACAATTCCTGAAATTTAACACTTTTTCATATAATGTATATTATATCGAGATAAAAAATCCAAAACAAATTTTAAATGTCAATAACATCAAAAGAAATGATGAGTTCGTTGGCCAGAATTTTTGGAGTGCTCCAAGGGGTCAAATTTTGAAAATTTAAAGTCAAAAATCACTTTTTTGAGGTTTTTGGTGTGAATTACTACCATCTTAACATAGGAACATATTATATATGGTATATTCGGAATCAGTGTGAAATTTCCTATGAGAATCACCCACCAAATCGGCTAAAATTATTCTTTGAAAATTCGCCCACCAACTCATGCTGCATGGAATGGAATTTTTTAAATATATGTCAGACAATATGTATATGTATAGACAATATTTGACCCTGGAATCGTGCTACAAAATCCGAGAAAAAAAATTTCAGAATGTCAATAATATCAAACGAAAGGACGATGTTCGTAGGACAGAATTCTCTTTTAAAAAACCTTATTCTTTGAGGTTTTCGGTGTAAATTAAAATCTTAAACATAGGGGTACATTCGGAATCAGAGTAAAATGTCCTATATGAACCACCCATCAAATCGGTAAAATGATTTTTTGAAAATATATTTATTTATTTATATTGGAAATATTTATTTCCATCGGAACGAATTTCCTGAACTTTTCCAGATCGGAGGCCACTCATGCATAAGGACAACGCTTTGGTACCCCAGGATCCAGTCAGTACCTACCATTACACTGGCCATTACGGGTCGACTATTCAGATATTCATATATTTCATGAAACTCGATTCGCACATCTGATGTGCCTATAGAGGACAGGATCTGCTAAAGTATTCCCAGAAGACTCACTGCAGTTCGTCAATAAATAGGTACTGGACCCTTTGTCGCGATTCCTTCCCGCGACCACAAAAGAAAATTAGGGCAGAAGCAACTTCAAACCTCTCCATCTCTCTTCTTCCCAAAAGATATAAATAGCGTAGAGGCCGGACAGCTGTTCTTGGCAGTCCAGTGGGTGAATTTTAACGTGTGACGACTATCTAACGGTCGGTACTCTGGAAAACCTCGGATGTCTTCAAATATTGAAAGTAGTAACTGCTCTAAATCGATTATTCTAGAAATATTAATGTCAAAAGTGGAGTAGGTTTGTATAACAAAAAAATTCGGTATTGAATTTTTTTGATTGAATCCTAGGTAAAACACTGTGAATCACGTTCTCATTGCCAGTGATTCACATTCGTTAAGAAAGTGTTTCTCTGGCGGCAGAACGATGAACTATTGAAAACTCTATAAAAACTAGTATCAACGCTTCACGCTGATACATTTTGGCAAGAATAGGCCTTTTTGCACTGAGTAGGCGGCCCAAACGCCACGTCTATTTCACAATGTACAATACGCGTAAAGTATAGGCATTGTTTGTTGGAAGAAAAACAAGGGTTTATCCAAAGAAAAAATAAAGTGTTAATAGAAACAAAGAAACCATGTCACCCCTGGTTATCACATTAGATAGTAGTAAACGAACAATCTCTATAAAAATAATACAGACTGTTCGAATGAAAATTCATGTTAAACTGTAATGGGAAATGTAACTAGGGAAATTTAACACAGTCTGTTTTTCACCTACAAATTTATGCAGAAATTGTATGCTGACTGCTCGGGCATAAAAACAATACCATGTCAATCAAGGTAACAATTTTGAGGCGACAAAATTTTGGATTGACCACAGCGAAAAGACATATTCTTGTCATTAATAAAGAATAAACTTATTATTAGTAAGTACCTACCTATAATGAAGTACCTGGGCATAACTATCATATATGTTTAGAATTACTTACCTTTCTTCCCCCAGCTGTGAAAAATTTAGAACTTTCTATTTCGACCCCCGCCATGGGGTTTTCGAGTAGGCCAAACTTACTGAACGGTCTGTAGGGCAGTCTACTTACATAGCCTTCATATGGCAATCCAGTTTGTCCTCGGAGGATCTTCCCGTTCGGCGTGTGAAGCTCTACTTATCCCAAATTTTACTTATTGTGACTTTTGCTTCCTCACTACCGAAGGTAGGAAGCTACGTATTC
>JAEMON010000006.1:25727208-25742368 GCA_030264115.1 Lygus lineolaris
TTTTTTAAGATATTTTAGGGTCAGATATAGTCTGGAGTGACACATACATAAACTATATACGTACGGGTATACAAATGAAAAATGTTAAAAATTCATGGATCGTTTTAGAATGGTCTGAAACTGATTTCCATGAAGATTATTTTCGAAAATTTGCATAAGTAGCCAAAATTTTGAAGTCATTTCAATAGCTTCTTTTTCTTCTAAAATTCGCTAATAACATATCGAGGAGTAAAAAACATTCGCAGTAACAGCTCGATACGACTAATGCACAACGACTTCAACGACTGGGGAGTGGGGCCTCGTAGAGAGCGCTCCCCTCTCTTTTCCAATAGTTTCAAAAGGTGCCTTAGGGGCTCTGCGAGCAGTTAGTGATGACACATTTAGTGTTATTCGAGCAATAGGGAACTTGCACGGGTAGGAATTTTGCATTTTGAACCTCAAAATCTGATTCAGCGCCCTTTAAACCCCACAGGTGCCAATTTTCAGCTTGAAATTACGGCTGGTTTGCCCAGAAAACGGGTTGAAAGGGACCACGTGACGTCATTTTGGTTCCACAAGAGATGAGCCGGCCTAGGCAGGCGGGAGGGAGGGGGGGGGGGGGGGGGGGGGGGGGGGGGGGGGGGGTCGCTGACCTCAGTCAGGTTCCAATTACAAGACCCATTTTCGGTAACTTTCAATCGTCGGGTACCCTTCATATAGCACCTTTTTGGAAAGCCCACATTAAGATCTTTCAAATTAAAAAATTAAAAATAACCATGCAAGTTCCCTATTTCAAATAAATTGATAAATTTAAAAGTGTCATGAAATATAGATATTATGTAAAATCATCAGTCGGATTCTCAGGTGGGTATTTCATTATTCCATCATGTATAAGAGCATGTATGTTTGAAATCAGAAATCGTATAGATGAGTAGGTACTCAGTTATAGAGTAAAGTAATGAGTTAAAACATTTTCTAACAAGACAAAAATCAGCTCGGTGTAACAATAATTATTTTTTTCGAGGTTCTCCACATAGAAGGTAACAATAATATTTCTCACCAAATAGGGAACAAAGGCTCGACCGATATTGATTTTATTCTTGAAACGAGCAGCAACATTCATAAGTTCAGCATTCGAATAATGATCGATCGATTTATTTCTGTCAAAGAATGCGGTAATTAGAGGCGAATTATCCCAAAATCTAGGAACTATTGACCAATTCTTCTATGGAACTATTCTTACCCGGCAGCTTTCAAAAAATGCATCATTTTTATGAAACAGAATCCAGTCATGAAAGCATCCCAACCGGCATCATGAGCGTAATGAACTCCGTCTGAAATTCGGAAGAAGACAGATTAAGAAGGAAATGGCCTCAATAATTGTGTATACACGTATATCACTTTTATTTACAAACTAAGAGGGCCCATGAGGCCTAATTGTAACAAAGAAACCGAATAAAGATTATGATTAAATGAAGTACCTACAGTAGAGGTTTGTGCCAACTGAAAATGTACAATTCGAACAATATACGATTATATTTGAACTGTCAATGTCAGTTACAAGGTCAAAGTGTGCGGATTGAACATATTCGAATATTCTGGTCAAATTGCACATTTCAGTTGGAACGCGGAAAAATATGCAGACAGCTAATGCGAAAACATTTTGGGTTGTGAAAATCTCGGCCACAAAAATGCATGGAAAAAGGCAAAGATTGGCGTGAGCGCACCTGCCACCGCCCGACGTTTTCCACCCTACCCTTTTTGCACCAAAAGTAGGGAGATTGCAGAAGGTTTCCCTGTGTTCAGTTTGTCCTTTGAGTAAAGATAGATGGAGGGTTATTGCTGCTAGTTCGAACGGCAAATCATACGTGCCGCCACCATCGAGTTTAAAGGGGCCCTTTTAACTTGATGGCCGCGACCCCCTTGATTGGTTTTAAACAAGGTCCCTCTCTTCCTCCCCCCTCTGGCTGGCATCAGGGGGGGGGGGGGGGTGTTCTGTGAGCCAAACAACTGTTGGTAACAACAGTTGAGTTTGTAACTTGGTGATAAACACCACCAAGTTTTGCAAGCGAAGTGTTCTGTAAGGAAGCAACATCGACAAAAGCTGTCAACTGTGGACAAGCTTGTGACCACCTCGGGAGGTGCTGAGAAGATTTGTTGAGATGAGGTTAGGTGACTGAATCAAGTTATCTTGAATTATTATAATTTACTTTGAGTTAATTTGAGCGTTTGTATTGATTTTTTAGCGTGATACATCAAGTTGTGGTCATTTTTAATGATTTGAACCATTAATTATTATGTTTTCTTCCTTTCTCCTTGACATTAACAATCGATATATCGTTTCCAATTGATACATCGAGTACAGACTCGATAATTTCTTAAAATCTTGTTGCAACAGTCGTTCCGCCATTTTGACTTTCCAACAGTAGTTTTCATCAGTTGTGATATCTCCAAAGTTACAGAACACCCCCCCCCCCCCCCCCCCCCCCCCCCCCCCCCCCCCCCCGGCTGCGTCCACACTGTAAAGGGGACCTCATTTGTTGACCTTTGTTGAGAAGTTAGGCAATATTCAACCTCGACCTATCTATATTCAAAGAGTTTGCCCATCCTCCTTCGTATGGGAGAGAATCTTAGAACATATTCGAACAGCACAGTCAGTTGGAACTGAATTCAAGTTCTTATCAGTTGGGTAAGTTGCACACAGATCCAATCACAACCAGATGGAACAGACCAATATTCGAACATTGTGCGTGGAGGGGTTCTGCGCAGCCAAATGTTCGAATATATTCGAACAGCACAGTCAGTGGGAACAAACCTTAGGTATTATAGAACATTTAAGCTAAGACATCATACGTATTATCGATTACTAGGTACCTATCGACTGAACTACTATAGGCCTACTGGTAACTATTATAGAAACCCACTTAACTACATCTACACCAGATAGTATCTATCTACCTACCGAAAACAACATAAGTAGCTACCTACCATAGAACTCACCTTTATCATACATACCACCACTCTCTAAACAAATTGTAGGTTTAAATGCTAGGTCCTTTTTATCTTGAAAAGTCATGTAAAGATTTTGAAGAGATATATTGTCCAGAACATCTGCAACGTGAAATAGGACAACATGAATACGTTTATAGGGATAGGGTATATCTAGATTCCCGATTTGTATCTACAAACATGGGAATGCAATTTTAAAATTTCCTTGTATATAACCAAGATTCTTTTAAATAATTGAAAGAATGGAAGACTTTTTACTGTACGTCAGAATTAAATAAAATCCAAATAAGTACGTCGTACATGAGTTCAAACGGAATTTAATATGGAATATTTATCAAATTTTTCAGCAGAATTGTACTAAATTATTGTCAGATTTAGATTAAATTTTCAAGGATTGTTATGAATTTCGTCACAATGAGCTTTTTGCATTACTTTTTTCCTTGAAAGTTAATCACTGAAAAGGAATAAAAATTGAGTCATATCGCAGTAATGATATACCTAATATTATGAGGTTGTAAATAGACAGTTTTTGTTCTTCCTGTTTTCGATACGCATAGCTGATAAGGGGAAACGGACCAATGGGCTTGGAGCTTTGCTTTGCCGAGTGGGTTGGTGATAGGTACACTAACAGATTCTATACACTCATGTTTCAAAACTGAGAAAGCCCAACTGTCTGTGGTGTGATCTGCTCATTATTGATTGATTGGGTCATTCATTGGGTTCTAGTAGATCTATGCGTAAGGTAGGTAGTATCAACCTATATGCATAACATCACAGGGTTACACAGTTCAACGCAGCGGAGTTGGCACTCTCAAGACACACGTGCCATCCACTACTCAAACCTGATTGCACTTACCTCTGAATTCCATCCTTTTCATTTCGTGACTGATGAATTTCGTATCATAAAGAACAGGAAACAGGGAGTTCAGATTAGTTTTGAATTTGCGGTAATCATCTGCAAGAAACCCATTTTTTTCAATTATTATACAGTGTGGCCAACTGACAATCTATGTTCAAGTTTTTTTTAAAGTGAGGACCTACCTAAACAAAATTTCTCCACTTCATGGAAAAACATTGAATAATGGATATGTTTTTTGGCACTGTATTTTCATATCCACATTTCAATGTTTTTCCATGAAGTGGAGAAATTATATAAATTTTTGAACCTGATTTAAAATGAACAAACTGCTTCAGATCAGAGGCCACATACTATATTACAGCTGCGTAGAGTGAATAGCGTAGAAATTGGCTTTAGGAGCAGCTCAGCTGATTCTCGCCCTACACACCATCAAGTAAAAGTCCTAAAGAGGCCACATACTACATTACAGCTTCGTAGAGTGAAATTGGCTTTAGGAGCCGCTATAACTTCGTTCGAGTTAATGAACAGGCGATTTCTAAAAAGCCTTCACTTTTCGAGTTAATAATAATCTAAAGTACCTGAGCGTTGCATATTTTTCGGTCGCGAATTCTCGCTGCATATTTTTCGGTCGCGAATTCTCGCTGCATATTTTTCGGTCGCAAATTTTATAATGACCCCCAGCCCAAAAACATATCCATGTTAAAAATGAAAAATATGTGTGAAGAGTTAAAATATTGTATGAGTAGGTAGTTCCTGCTTTTAATCAGGAAACCCACTTTCTTTCATTGCGGATTTGGACTGTAGGTACTTGAAATAGGGAACTTGTACCTACCTACCTATGGTATATATCTAGATAGTGGATTTTTGTGGAGTAAAATTAACCACAGCCTTGGAAAGCTGTGGTTAACAGGAAGTAGAAAGGTGGTGGTAGTTTCTCTGCTTCGTTTTACTCTGGTTATGTCAGACACAGGTGCAAACTTTTGCTAACATCCTGACGGAGATGTTTTAGGACCTCGAACACCACACTGAGCGCTTGCAACGAGTAAAGAAAAGTACGCCTTGTGACCTTGTTTGGGTCACAGCAGTAGTCAACGTGTTAAAAGAGATAAGAAATTTAATGCTCTTCCCAACGATATATTAATTTATAATATTTTATACTGAAAGTTAACGGAGTTATGAACGTTTCAATGATGTAAAGTGGAAAAATTGAAAAAAATCTTTAAAGTGAAAAAACTTACGAAAACGAGGGTTGGAAAAACTATATTTTTTGTTGGAAATCAATTATATAACTGATTTCTTGAGTTTTGACAGTTGATCCTAATACACAATTTATAGCCATAATAGGTATACTAAAAAGTGTTAAACTTCAGTAATACATTCAGAATATTGTTTAAAATGGATTTCCAGAGAGAAAATTGTCACCTGGGGGTTTTCAATGGCACTGTATCAGATTTTGAGGATCAAAATACAAAATTCCTACCCCATTGCATAATGTCCCACAAAATGGAGGTGCCCCTTGCATAGAAAATTACCAATCACTAAAATTTTCTTTTTTCTTTTCCTTTGTTCTATTTCTAAGAAGAAATAGAACAAGGTACATTACTATTACATTACTTTAAATTGATAGATAACAACAACAAATGTTTTAATTATGTAACTGACAAACATATTCTCAATATATGTACTTATTTATTTATTAAATTTAACAAACTTACGTTAGGATATAGCCTAATTTTAAATATTGATAAATTGTTTTAAGGCTGAAGAGAGTGGCTGAGCCCACCGAAACATGTACCTCCATTGGAAAATAAACGAAGACTCAAAAACTTGTGTTTCCTGAACGGAAAATGGTCCCACCAATCCATCAACACAATAACATTTTCGAGTGCACGAAATATTTATACTGGTATGTGCAATAATTCAATCATTCACGTAGAAATCGTAATTTAATTACAAACTTGAAAACGCACTTACCCGGTAAAGGGAGGTAGAAGTGGTGGTAACAACTGAGAAGATCTATAAGCATGTTGTGGCCCACTATTGGCTTTTTACAGCTAATCAGTGCATCCAACACTCGAGCAAATCCTCTCAAAGATAATAACAACTCCTCGTCAATTTTGAATTCGCTCGTCAATTGTAAAGAGAGCCGCTCTTCTTCAGAAACACGCTTAACACTCAACTGAAAGAAAATTCAGGAAAATGTTCCAAGTGACACAGAAGGAAATAAAGATGAAGTCAAAGAAGATGAAAAGTCAGGGAAATATTCCCAAATTAATATTGTAAAAGGAGATAGTAAGGTTCAATGAGAACCTAACGTAATTTTTGCTAATCTGTAATGGTGGATTTCACCATCTCGAGTTAAGGTTCGAGTTACTGGTAACTCGAAGATAGCGACAAAAATGCGTTTCACCACCCCGAGTTAATCTTAACCCTCTGGTTAACGAGCTAGTTAACTCCCAGATGTTATTCCCAACTTCATCCATGGAATAACGCGTTAACTCTGAGAGTTACCGCGTGTGTCGTTGTTTTTTGTTCGCTTTTCTAGTGATATCTGATAGTAGCTGTCAGTTTTCGGCCATCTTGTTGTTTTATTTGTGAATTATACGAATTCCGCGTAAATTGTCGAGAATGGCGTTTGGTAGAATGATCATCTGGCTGCAAAGACGACCGCGGATCTTCAAACAGAGAGTCAATTACGAGTATATGGAAGAGTACGGCGATCTCGATTATACAGACCGATTTCGGCCGTCGGAAGCAACTTTCACAACTTTCTTGGAAATCATTGGAAGAGCAATAGAACCGCCTGTGATATATGAATTCCGCGGAGCTTTGGACTGATATAAGCTTCATCCACTTTTTTTTCTTGTGATGGAACGATTTCAGTACAAAGAACTGACGAATCTCGTGGAGCAAAATAGAAGTAAACAATGTATTTCTGCACCGCTTTTGTTGATACCTCTGTATTATGTTTGCATATTGTTGTTATTTTTGCCACAAGTTTGAGTCACTTTGTGTTTCATTTGCAAATACATAAGTTTATACTGCAACTATAAATATTTTCCAGGTTAGATTTTTTTTAAACAAAACTATTACCCCCACCTGTAAATTTGTTTGCATTATCTTGTCAAGTACATGAAATTTGGGAAAAAAGGTAGGTATTATACAATTTAAATGTAGGTACCTATATATTTGGATTATGTACGAAAATAATTGCTTTTTGACGATGTTTTCCGTTTGGTTTTTTTAAAGTTATTATTGTATTCAATAACACTGTGGAATCTTGTTTCACAGCATTTATCCTTGAAAAAATGTAAAATTTCGTACCTATTTATCTGAATTTCATTCGATTAAAGCGAATATTAACTCATAGAGGTTGAAATGAAAGTGCCCAAAATTCAACCCTTCTTGAAACTCGTCGTTTCTTTTGCTAAATCTAAATAAATCATTTAGGTACCCCTTGATATTGTGGTGCAGTAAAGGATTTTCTACTCTGTAATATTGTGTAACTATTCAAGAGAGAACTTTAGCATTGTTACCAGTCCTAATAGTGTGGATATTTTCTCACACCAGACAACCTTTTTTTCCAAAGGGTTCCCTACCCCGTCTTCTTGTTTTTTCAAGATCTTCTGCAATAACTTACTACCTATGTTGCCAATCTTAAAATATTCCGCCCTCTAGGTACTCTTCAACTCCCAACCAAAACAAAAAAGCTCAGAAAAGTTGGAAAAACGCTTGTGTGATATGGCCTCAACGTTACAAAAGCCCGAGTTCTGGGAATACAGTTTAGATATCCACCCTCAATAGATTTGACAGAACTGCAGAAGTATGCTACTTACATACCCACAGACATAAACAAGTCAACCAATTTTAGAACTATCTGAAACGTATTGTAATGGTTTGTAGGTACATTGTACCATTATCAAAATTTTAATTTAAAAATTCGATACCCAGTACCCAGATATTGCCAATCCGGATAGGTACTGGTTCTCATAGCTAGTGTACAAGCCACTTTGAAGGTTGAGCAATAACAAAATATAATCAAACCCAGTTGGAAATAGTCACTGAATTTCTGAAAGATAGCCGGTTACCCGTGCGTTGCACAGTCCCAAAAAGCCGTTACTTGTCCAGATCCCAAACAGTCGCTTCGCTCGCGCGACAGAGCCCTTAGGTCGGATTAAAAATTGCCTTTTATCAAAAGCTTCTCCTGACATTAGCGAACACAAGAAAATAATAAATTATTCAATGCACTCATTCCCAAGTTATTGCCTGACATGGGGAAATAGGGTTTCATTTTTATATATTAATATATTATACAGGACTGTCAATTTCATTGGACCTAAAAGGGATTTTCCCAAGAAAGTACACGAAAGAATGAATTTGAATCCTCAGAAAGATCATTTTGATCCGTATTTTTTGAATTTTTGACATTTCTTAGTTCGGGGAAAACCCGGGTTGTTCTTAGGTAAGAAACCGTTTGCAACCACGTTTGGGCGTAGAGCAGCGACTTCTGATCGTTTCTGACTGTAGTATCCATGCTGGTCCGTACGCAGTGTCCTTCAAACCGGTTTGAACCTAGTTGTGGATCACTAGTTCAAATAGGAGTCGGTCGCGCATGCGCACCTTACTGGTTTTCATTCGGTTTGTAGACCACTTCCAACTATTTGTTTAAAAAAATGACACTGTGACCAAAACTAATGAAGTGGACCACCATTTTTTAATTTTTTTTCTGTAAAGGAATGACCTGAAAGAGACAAAAACAAGGGAGTTTTGCGGGATAAGTGATTTTATAATTTCAAAGAATTTAGGAACGTCTTCCTACTTCCTTCAGACGATATGGCCAGAAAGCAGCAGATTTTCCAAATCTGCGCTCAAATCATGGTTAGTTTCTAAAGTAGAAAAATCTCGCATTTTTGTTATAAAAATTGTTGATTTATGTTTTTCATTCAATTTGTCCATATTATCAGTTGAGGGCCTGGCGAATTTAGGTCTGCCTATTGTTTTTTGATTGTGTGACGTCAGTTAGGTTCTGGCGGGTTTTTTCAAACAGCTGTAGTTTTCAGTCGAGTTTTCTACTCCTAGAAGCAACTAAATATTCTTTCCGTGCTCATAATCTTGTTTTCCAGCCCAAAATAACAAGAAATGGGAGACCAAAGGGAAAATTTCACACCCTCGCAAGTTCCCTATTTCTACCTTTGCAAGTATGTAGCAGGTGCCATCACCCATAGACAAGTGAAAGATCAACTCACCTCTGGAGAACTTATTGAGCTATGAAATGTCCAAACATTTTTGAAACACTTTCTGATTTCTTTATGGAGGAAGTATTTTATGTGAGGGCAGTTGGTTCCAACTTGGATGGTGAGGGTTAATCCAACATCTATGCCGTGCAACCATTTTCTGATTGTTTCGTAGTGACCGGCCAATGTTTCCCTTTCGTCGAACGTCATTATGTTGAAAATTCTTTCTGAGAGAATACCTTTTTTCATTTGATCCAACACAATTTCGCTTTGAGTTTGATTTAAATACGGTATCCCATGATAGAAAACCTGTAATACGAGATGTTAAAAATATGTTTCGTCAATTAACGGGTAGGTTAGGTCTTCAAACAGCAGGTGCCTCAGATAACTTCAGAAAAATACCTAATGGCAAATCGTCAATATGACATATCACATTACCTTATTAAAATCGAAATTGTAGGTCTTCAGAAATTGAACGGAGGAAGATTTTAAATTGATATTCAGATCAAATAGGCCAAAAAACTTGGGACAAACGTTGAATTTGAATATCGTAGCTTTGTATTCGACGAGATTTCTGTCGTAAGTGAATTGAGAGACACCAACTTGTAGAGGAAAACATTGGATAATAGTCTGGGAAATTTTCTTGTACCTTTCACTTCCAGAATCTTGAAAGCTGCAACAAAATTAAATTTTGTCAGACCCATGGAACAATGAATTTAATTTTTGTTGTTATAATATACCTAACCTACTCCACCTGGGATAAATTGGAACCAATCCATAGTGACCACATAAGTCGTGCATATACAGGGTGTCTACAGCACCAATCTTGGGACCAACTTCTATAATCATCTACAGGTAATTTACAACAAAAAGGGTCTCCTAGGGTTATTCTTGTAACCTTCTATTTCCTTGAGTTTTTCAAATTTTAAGATTTGGTTATTTCCGTCGACCTTACATAACTAAAACCGCCATAACCCTCTTGATTTACTATGTGACTATATAAAAGGGTACATACCATTGGAAAGAGCGTTAAATAACCTATGAGAAAGGTGTACTACCTTCAACAGTTGTTGATTTTTAAGGGTCAAAATTTAGCCCAAAGATCAAATTTCAAAAATTTTCCGAAATTTGACTTTTCATTCACCCATCGTTTCGCTTCTGAACCAATACTGTTGAGCTGGGCACTCGACAGGACAAACTTCCTCAGCATCTCAGCTTAACAACTGTTTTTCAATTTTGGTACACTAATTAGGGGGGAAATTGCGTTTGAATGAAAAACACGAAGGTGTTTCAGGGGAATCGAATGTTTTTGGGTGTTGACGACCTGACCATGACTGGAGGAGTTAGGCATCGTTTTCCAGGTAAATCGTGACGCTGAATCGAATGGTGACACTACTCCCAATTCATTTTGAATGATAACAATTGATTTTTCGAGAAAAATAGTGCATTTTTAGACATACCTGCAAATTCAACTCATATTTTGCTGAGCTAGTGAACAATTAACCCATTCCATGCGGACGTCAGAAGTCGATGTATCCCCTCCTACGAACTTAAAAACGGACAGTGTCATGCGGGTGAGGCTCGAGGTAATATTACCACACCCGCGGGAAATGGGTTAAGGTAAATCTGAGCGATAATAATTTAGAAAATGCAGGAAACATACAAAGGTTACCAGAAATGAGTTGAATGTGCTGGTATGTCAAACATGCACTATTTTTCTCAAAAAATCAATTTTTCACTATTTTTCTCGCAAAATAAATTTTTTATCACTCTAAATAAATTGGGAGAATCACCATTCGATTCAGCTTGAAATTATACCCGGAAAACGATACATACCTCCTCCAGTCATGGTCAGGTTGTCAAAACCCGAAAACACTCAATTCCCTTGAAAAACCCACGCATTTTTCTCCCTTAATTAATGCACCAACATTTAAAAGTACTACACCGTTGGGAAGCTGAGATCCAGAGGACCTGGGGACCCTGGGAGGGAATGCCCAGCTCAAAAGTATTGGTTTAGAAGGGAAACAATACGTGGAAGAAAAGTCAAATTTCGGGAAATTCGAAGTTTGGGCTGAATTTGTGCATTAAAAGTCAACTGATGAAGAAAGTTAGTAAGCTTTCCTTATAGGAAATTGAACGTTCTTTTCAGTGGTATATTTATTTTTAATTGTACACCGTAAATTAAAGGAGTTATGGCTGTTTAGTTATGTGAGGTCGAAAGAAAAAACAAAATCTAAAAATTGAAAAAACTCATAAAAGAATGGGGTTAAAAGAAGCCGCTAGGAGTCACTTTTTGCCTGAAATTACCTGTAGAGTCGATTCCTGAAGTTTGTACCAAGATAGCTCTAGACACCCTTTATTGGTAGGTAGTGTATCCTTCAATCAATCTGAACAACAGCCAATCAATTACCACCTTTGAAGGCTTGATCTTGGGTGAACAGGAACAACTCTTCTTCACCCTAGTTTTCGAAACAATAACATTTTATCTGTCTTGTCGTTTATGTACATGTACTCTGGAATCAGTAGGTAGAAGGCAGGCAGATTTGTCTGTTCACCAAACACCTATGTTATGGATTCCCTTAACTCCTCGGCGAGTATTTTGAATGGATTCGATAGTCATATTCTAAATTAATATTCAAACTAAATTAAAACATACCCACCTAGGCACAATATCTACATCGAATGGCAAAGAAGTAAATTCGCAGTCCAGAGCAACGAATGAACATTTCTTCAATTGGTGTTCAAATCTGGGAAAAATGTCTTCAAAATTTGAGTCGGTTACGTCAACCATATTGCAAGCTGAAACATGTACATAAATAATAAGTGCATAAACAGGTATTATAAGAGAGTAGGTAACTATCCGTTTGTGCGTCCTCGTACCTAGGTATGGGTGCAAAGGTTAAACATAACCCACCCTATTTGGTACGTTCATTCACCAAGAAAGGTACTACGTACATAGGTCGGTAAACTTGGAACAAGATCGAGGTACCTATTGAGAATACTAGTAGGTACATATTTACCTAGAGCATTATATGCTGGTGGGGGGGCTACTAGACCTTGGAATGAGATAGGTATTTTTTGTTGTCTCATTCTGTGGTCTCCGCCTCTATTCAATTAGGGACTCCAAATCAAAGGGAATTTTAATTTGTCAGTACATGGCTAAAGCGTTTGACGCAATAGACAGGGGCCTCTTAATGAATAAATTAAAAAAGATGGGTATTGTTTCAACGGAGTTTAAGTGGTTTTCGAGCTACTTATCCACAAGAAAACAGTCAGTCAACCTATGTTCTACCAATAGTAACTGGCAGTTCAATGATTTCGGAGTGGTACAGGGGGGGGGGGGGACACTAGGCCCCACCCTCTTCCTAATATTCATTAACGACATCATTCATTCAACGAATGCGAAAGTGCGAGTTTTACCTGTTGGCCGATGATGCTGGGCTGTTGATTGAGGGTACCGACTGGAGACAGTTATTCAAAAAAGCCCAGACTGTGCTTGACGCGGTTGTGGCATGGTTGTTTGATAACGCACCATGACCATAAATGTTGGGAAAACCAAATATTTGACTTTTGGCCACAATAATATTACTGAGGAAATCATCGAAACCTGCCGTCTCATTGCCCACAGCTGCACTACACCATCAGCTGTAAGCGATTGTACCCCCCTTGATAGAGTGCCAGACAGATATTTGGGAGTCCTGATTGACCATAATCTTTCTTGGGAACAACATATCGATCTAGTGACTGCGAAGCTCCGAAAGTACATGTACGTATTTTACAATACAAATAAAGTACTGAGTCCACACTCCCTCAAGAAAGTGTATCAAGCCATGGTGCAATCAGAGATGCAATTTGGCATACTGATATGGGGAGGAGCCAATCCGACCATAATCAAGAAGTTGGAAACCACACAAAATGGGATTCTAAAAGCAATGCTTGGCAAGAGGAAAAGGTTCCCAACTAACCACGTATACTGCTTATCCAAGTTATTCACAATCAAGCAACTGTACGTGAAAAGCCTTCTTCTTCAGTACCACAAAACACCGCAAGTCACCCTGTCCAACAACCAACCAGGCATAACGTACAACACTAGATTCCGAATGGCTGGAAATATGCCTGTTCCTAGACCAAGGCTAGCTCTAACCACTAGATCACCCATATACTCTCTCCAGATCAAGATACCAGTAGATTTAAAATCACCATCATTCATGACCCGAAACATATACAAAAAATCCATATTTACCTGGTTAATCAACCTGACTTCTGAGCAACTCAAACCAAGAGCCAATATAACCAAGAGCATTTACGTATGATCCCACTGCCTTTTATTTATATACTCATCAATCGTAGAGACATTTATCTGTTTGTTCACTTTATATTCAATTCACTTTTATTTCCTAAATAAATTTCATAAATTATGTACAACAGCACCCCAGATAAGGTGCACAGGGTAGTAACTTAATGCAACTAAGGGTTAAACTTAATGCGTAAGGGCGATCTGACTCCTACGGGCTTAAGTCTATTGTCAGATTGCATATATTCAGAAACCTGCACACTTAGATTAACCGGTAACGAATTTCGTACATAAAAGGTATCTTTATTTTATTATATATATAATGTAATATATTGATTTCTTAATCTAAGTTGAGTTATATTCTGAACTTTGATTTTTTTTTTCTTCGAATAAATCTCTCTCTCTCTCTCTCTCTCTTTACTTTGGATCACAAGACATTCGTACCGGCACATAACAGCAGAAAGCGTTACTGTTATGACTCCAACTTGAAGTCAACAGACTCCATCTTGGCATCATCTGAATCCAACCTCGCGTCACCTTACACCATCAGAGTGTCATCAAACTCCTGTAGGGTGTCTCAGACCTCATACTCGTTTTGACATTTTCATGTCTTTCTTTGGCACACAACTCCGAGAAGTGATACCGTTAAGCTGGATTCACATTCAGCCGCAAGACATTACTGAAGTCCACAAAACTGTAACGCTGTACAACCGTAATTGAATCTGATTGGCTACTTGGCTGTACTCCATCTTTGCGACCGAACAAGTTTTGAATCAGTCTGTCCTCGATTCAAAAATCTTGATATTTTGCGGCTTTATGGCGTTGCGGATCTGCGAATTGGGTTCTGCGCAGCAAAGCCCATATCTATATCATTATCTTGCTTTGGTTCGGCGCTTCGGCGTTTCTGACGGTGTTGAGGTTTTACCGCGTTGCGGTTTTGCGGACGTGAGTACGGTGTTGCGCCTCAATGTGAACCCAGCTTTACGCTTGTGTGGTGTAATGCACAACCTGTAAACAACCAACCTAGAAACGTAGCTATCTAGAAACAAGACATTCGATGTATGTAGGTAGGTGTAGGTATTACTAAATTAGCTCCGAGATCAGCTGAGTAGAAAATTGTGCTCCCAGATCAGCTGAGTCGAAAATTGAGCTCAACCAACTGAGCGACATGAAAATGTCTCACTGTGTTGCGGACTTGTACCAAGTTCCAAAAACTCCCGCGAATAATCTTGAGGGGCTCATCCACACGCTCTTGTCGCAAGGAAGTTATCTACATCCACTAGGTATAGACGGGTCAAGTGAGCTCATTCCTGACAGAAACGTCTTTTAAACATTTGTGTTAGGTACCTACTTAAGTACTTAACTACCTACCATTTTTCATTGCCTATTTCATACTGTGGTTAGACTACCTAGGTCTATCAAGGGGCTTTTGCGTTCAACCCTCAAGTCTTTACATGCCGCGAGGTTTCTTCGACGCTAAAATGATGCAAATCATATACTCAACAGTTATTTTCTCCTTCCAGCACTTCCGACGTAACGAAAAGCACTATTATTATGGCAAAGCGAAGCTCTCTTACTTTCCAAAGACGTTTCCAATCTTTTGAAAAAATAACTTTATTACTTAGGTACATACTTACTTATCTATTTAGGTGAGAATTCAAATAATGAAAAAAGAAATCCACAATTCCACAGCACAGAAACACTCGTGGAGAGACAACCAAAACCAAACACACAACAAAGAACAAACGGACGGAGTTATTCAAATAGCAGGTAAGCGACAAGAGT
>JAEMON010000006.1:25756333-25769904 GCA_030264115.1 Lygus lineolaris
TAATGTGAACCCGGCTTTACAGGCCAGCATCAGTGGCAGTGCGTGTTTACATTCTGCCTATACTTCTCGCCAGTTGATAATAATCGAATGATAAATAGTGAATCATTCTCCCCCTACATACACTCTCGATAATGGGGTATTCCAGTCGATTTATTTGTATGATTCTGACAGAAAGATTCCGGTGAGAGCTTTTCAAAAGTACCGAAGTGTTCAAAAGCGAATGTTCAACTTCCTCACTACTACAGAGTAACGGAGGCAACTTAACAGAGAAGAAAGCTAACGTTAAAACGGTCGGCAAGTGTGGGTGCTATACGTCTATTCTCCACAAAGCACGCTAGCGCTGAAGGAGGCTGAGCTCAATGACTCACCCGCCACTTGTTCCCGTCCCTACTATAACTAACAGAGGATCGTAGATAACTTGTCATAGCACACAAAACACACAGATATGTTTTTTTTATTGTTTATTCTTCTTGTGTAGTGCGATTTAAGTAAAGTACTCATGACTAATTTTGTTTCTCCGATTTTGTAGGTTATAGCCCCCGAGACCACCAATGATGTCACACCTACTCTCACCAATGAGAAAGAAATTGGAAAATCACTGTAAGTAGACTGTAATAATGCTTATTCTTGCTTTTGCACAATTTTGATACTGAAATACACCATTATAAAATTTATAGTAGTTCTATTACACTATAGCAGCTTACAGATCATCCCTTAAGGTAATTAATGTCTATGAATTATTAAAAAATTTAAATTTTACAATATTGCTTTTTTATTAGGGAATCGTTTGAACCCGATCCAATCAACAACACCGTGGCAGTTGAAGATTTGGATATTGAACATCTCACTGTCTCTCAGCCTTCCAAAAATTTCTTCTTTTACCAATGTAAGAAACATGTGTTTCAGAAATGTGTTTAAGAAACATGTTTATTTGTTTTTGTGTGTTTTTTTTTTTTTTTTTTACCTCAACTCAATGAATTTCTTTGACGTTGTTTCAATCTCCTATTTTTTGTTTGATTCTATCTAACAGTCAATTTTCATTTTTTCTAATTCTTAAAGCTGTGGATGGTCAGCATATTTACATGCACTCAATCAACGTCAAAATGTTGGAAATGACTTACGGAACTCTGGAAAACTGTCCACCCATCATCAAGGGCAAAATCATCGAAAAGGAACCAGGTTCTATGACGAATGAACTGAGGAAAAGACTCAAATATCTGCAACATGTTCCGATAACTTGCCAATTCGAAGTGGTTGAACTTGAGCTTTCCCCACCACTTATATCGCCTGAAGCTGTCATCGCTTTTCACGGTTCGTTAAATTCCAATACATCGTCAATGATATAATAATCATATTTCTTTTTGAGCGTTGGTAATTTTGCGACATACTTTTGCTGTCCAGATCAAGTTGAAATTCGTAAAAAACGTCGGTTCAAGCAAGCCAGAGCCGAGAAACGTCGGGAAAAGAAGATTGAAGAACATCAAAGGAGGCAATTTGGTCGTGGCCCAGCTCCTAACCTACGTATTGAGTCTCATTTCCATTTTCCCGAGTGTGGTGAGATGACCGACATAGTCAGACCACCAGGACCAAGGTAAAGCTATAATCATGCTCGGGATGAGATACCTATGTTGGACTGCAAAAACCGCCGTAATACGTTATGTTGTTCTATTTCTAGTGAACCACCAACTTCCGAGGCCTCTAGCCGCTCACAGAGCCCAATCCGTCATGAGAGAGAAGAAAATTTTGCTAGTTCACCCAACTACGACTCTCTATCTTTTGAAACTCCGCCAGAAGATAATGGAATATCATTTGCCAAGGTAACATTTCCAAATTACGGTATGATATTGCCCAGTACCCAACAGTACAATAAGAAGAATGTTTCTTCTAAGTGTATGACTTATTTAAGATAGATTAGCTGTAGTACTTTTTGTTCCTACTGCAGCAAAAAATTTGAGAAAAATCAATTTTTTTTTCTTTCATAAAACAATGTATTAACATCTAGGGAACGAGAAAGTGCAATAACATAGTAAAAATTATGCTTACAAGTGTGACAAATTTGGTTTTAGTACAAGCCGGCAGCATAGGCTCCAGCCTCTTCGTCGATTTATTCTTCTTTTCGACTGTGCTACAACCATGGATATTATACTTATATTGTCCATGACTGACATAGCTATATTGTCCATGATACACTTCATTTTAGGTCTAGAGAAAGCAAAAACAGCTTCCATTTGCATAGTGCGCCGTGACATCTTGAGAAAGATGGATACTGTTGCTTTTTCTGCTCTCCTGTAAAGTAATGTTTTTTCATGTTCACGGGCGTTTTTATTCGAAACGGCTGACCCTATTCGCTTGTTTTTTGTTTTGTGGAACAGATCTGGGGCAAGAAATTAACAAATCGGTTTTACAAAATTTTGATTTTAACTGCCACTAGACGGCTCTCAAGTAAAAGAAAAATTATGACATTTTTTCCATGGTGCCTACGAATTCGTGTATTTCAGATACCTGGAAACCCATATGTTAATTGAAAATTGAGAATATAAGGAACCAAACAAAACAAAAAACACTAAAATCGGTTGAAGGGGGGCTGAGGAAAACGCCTGTGAGAAGAGGTCTATTTAGGGCGGGAGGGGGGTGGGTGCCGGGTCCCCTTAAGCTACGTACCCGGCTGAGCAGGGCTGATGGCACGATCGGAGTCTTTCCTGCGTAGGTTTCCCAGGGTCGCCTTCCAGGAGAAAACTGGTATTTATGGGCGCCAGGCAATTTGAAAGCGCCAACCAAGATTGATAGGTACTAGAAATCAATTTAACGAAATTGATTGTGCAATTCGACAAAATTTATTTTATTCAATACGAGCCAAAACGACTGAATTTTGTTCATGAGATAGGGCTGGATACGAAATACCATTAGTGGATCACCTACCTAACAATGACCTCCAGAGACAAGAAAATTTACATACTATAAATATATTGTTTAAAATAACTCACAATATTTTCGGTACTAAGCAAAATCACAGAAATAACTCCAGCTGATTCAATTTGCTGATTTTGAGAGCATGAATGCAAAACTTCATCAGTACTAATCTATAGGCCCTTTGCAATCAAGTGGTACCACTGAAAATATATCCAACACACAATATTATTAAAACGAATTGGCACAATTTTGTCGGAGCCATAATAATCAAAATTTAAAGAGGAGTTTCTCCAAACACCTATGTGGGCTCTTCACAAGTACCTACTACCTACTGGCTGACTCAAAACGTACGAAGCTTGACGACTATATATTAAGGTCCCAAAAAAAGAAAGGATGAGTTCGTTGGCCAGAATTTTTGGAGGTCGAATTTTGAAAATTAGGGTCAAAAAACTTTTTTTGTTGAAGTTTTTGGTGTGAATTGCCGTCTTAAACATAGGAACATATATTTTGGTATATTCGGAATCAACTCAAAATGTCCTATAAGAATCACCCTCAAAATTGATCAAAATGAATCTTTGAAAATTCGCTCATTAACTCATGCTGCATGAATGGTAATTTTTTTTTTAAATCCAGATGCTGCGTGAAGGGAAAACTATGAAGGCCAGTTCATCGGCTTGGCCAACTGTTGGGGAGATTGGAGATGGCGCGGCTTGTGCTGGCTACTGGGTTCAACCGAGGAGGCAACGTCAGGAGAGTGTCACTGCCACTGTCGAGAGCGATTCAGAAAACTATGCATTATCACCCCCTGCCAAATCTTCGTTCAACATTGCTGAGGCTCTTGAAGCTGCTGCTCGAATGGAAAAAGGTAAACAAAAATATCTTTGTGGTTAATACGGAGACCAAAGAACATGAAATTTTCTGATATCTGGTAATAAATCGATGGCTTAACCAATAACACAATTTTGAGGGGCCACGGACAAAGTAATTCCTTTTTCCCATTTTCCTCAGCCAATTTTCGGCCGATTTTGATGCGGTTTGCGGCATTCATCTTGTTATTCAATTCTCTAGAGCAATTTTCGTAATTTTAAATTTTTCAGCTTTTCTAAAATTCAAATTAGCATGAAGGCACCTCTAGTGAATGATAAAATAGGAAGAATTCCGCTAACCGCTTCGAAGTCTGTGTCCAAAAAATTGGCTGAGAAAAACTGTGCAACGCTAAAATGGTGTTTAGGGAGGGAGTAGGTTTTCCGTTTTTTAGACATATTGGTCCTAAGTAGTAATGATGTTATAGTAAGACTCCAGTAGGCGAGATTTAAGCGTTCTAAAGGAAATTCTGGGCTCCGTTCCTTGCCCCCTTGAGGCCTGTTCCCTGAAACACCTCGGTGGCCTTGGTCTCTATGCCTGGCCTCACTGCAAGGAAATATCCACACTTAAGGCCTTCTGTTGAATTTGTGAGTACCTTCTTGGTGATGCCCACTCAGACTGAACTGCATGGACAATAATTAGTTGTTTTCAACGACGACAACAACACTTCTAGTTCGGCGCCTATTCGGCTATTCATGTTTATATTGTTTATAACAAATGTAAAACTGTTTCTCGTACTGTGCCATTACACATTCGTTTATAATTACATTTCATTATTCCGACCTGCGGCCTCAATAAATCTATCACCTTCTTTCTTCAACTTTTCCAGCTTTTATGTTGTCCAGGCTTCTCCCCAGAAGATAACATCATGATAGTTGATGTTTATGTTGAGGTTACTGTTTTTTTAAGAATATAGGTTTGTTTGCACTGACAGTCCAGAATCGTTCTATCCAGATGTCATGAGTCATCTCGACAGAACTGATCAGGTCAGCTTGACCAGTTTTCCAGAGCTCCTCTTGTTACGTCGCTTCCTAAAAATGAAATCAGTTTGCAATTTCACCTTGTACGCGGTTCATCCCACCAAATTATGTGTCATCATATAATAGTTTCCTTATAAATAGAAGTATTGAAAACATATCAAAAGTAAGGATGAGTTCGTTGGCCAGAATTTTTCGGAGTACTCCAAGAGGTCAAATTTTGAAAATTTAGAGTCAAAAATCGCTAAAAACCGTGTTTTTTGAGATTCTTGGTATGAAATACCATCCTAAACATAGGAACATGTGGTATATTCGGGATCAGCGTGAAATTTCCTATAAGAATCACCCACAAAATCGGTTAAAATTATTCTTTGAAAATTCGCTCACCAACTCATGCTGCATGAATGGAACTTTTTTTTAAACCTTTTTTGACCATATTCTTCTCCAAGAGGCAATGAGTATAGTAGGTATGTTAGGTACTCGTTAGAGTTATCCATTCTAAAGCATCCCGAGCGCGTTTGGACAGATACAGTTCTGGACTATTTGTGGATCCCGTCCCATTTCAGAACACAGTTCCATCTGGGACTGGTTCAAACCTTCTCAAGAATACTTTTAGCGAATTTTCGAAGAAAATGAAGCTATTGCAATGGCTTCAAAATTGTTGTAATGCAAATTTTTGACAATTTTCTTTCCTGATTCCTGAAATTTAACGCTTTTCGTATGTATATGTGTATATATTATGTATGTGTGTGTGTGTGTGTGTGTCACCCCAGACGATCTGCCCGAGGGATCGAGATAAAAAATCCAAAAAAATTTTAAAATGTCAATAATATCAAAAGTAAGGATGAGTCGTTGTCCAGAATTTTTGGAGTACTCCAAGGGTACAAATTTTGAAAATTTAGTTTCAAAAATCGCTAAAAAAAAAAAACGTGTTTTTTGAGGTTTGTGGTGTAAAGTACCATCCTAAACATAGGAACATAAGTATGGTATATTCGGAATCAGCGTGAAATTTCCTATAAGAATCACCCACAAAATCGGTTAAAATTATTCTTTGAAAATTCGCTCACCAACTCATGCTGCACGATGGAACTTTATTATTCGCTGTTGCGGATCTATATAAATTGCCCTTTAATGAGACCCATGGGTCGGGAATTCAAAGATGTTTACCTTTGTTTTAACCACGTACGTTAACAACGTACTTACGTAAATTATGCTAGTCAAAACTGCAACTATTAGTAGTCGTTGCGTTCCAACTACATTTCCACAACTAATAGTTGTTGTAGTTGCAGTTGCCAGTTTTTAACGACGGATTTCACTTATTTTCATCGTACGATAAGTTTAATGTGAAATTGGTCAATTTTTGGATACTTAGTAGTTGTAAATGATTACAGTCTGAAGTAGTTAAGGGTGCACGGGACGCCTGGCTTGGGAAGGGCCTCAACGATGCCCCGACGCAGCTCAAAATCCTTTTTATTATTTTTAACGTTTGTGATTTTGAAAATTCTTCGATTTACGTATGTTATGCAATAATAATTACATACTTTACGATGTGAATCATAATTTCAAGTTTATTACACCCAGAGAAAACTGGAAGAAACCGATGAAAACTAGGTTTTTCATAGGTTTCTTCCAGTTTTCTCTGGATGGAATAAACTTAAAATTATTATTCACATCGTAAAGTATGTAATTATGATTGCATAACATACGTAAATCGAAGAATTTTCAAAATCACAAACGTGAAATATAATAAAAAGGCTTTTGAGCTGCGTCGGGGCATCGTTGAGGCTCTTCCCAAGCCGGGCTTCCCGTGCACCCTTAACTGCTGCCCATCTCTGCTACCAACTAGTAGTTCTATACTATACTATAATAGTAATGTTGTTTGTTCACGAGTGTTTGTTGATTACTCCTGTATTAACTCCTTTACGAAGTTGTTATAATATATTATGATATTATCATTTCCCACAGACAAAGAATCAATGACTGGACGCAAAAAGAAGAAGAAACAGCAAAAGATCTTGTTTGCCACTGGATTGCAATGCCCTGGGACTTAGTCATCAACCTCATACTTAATAGATTCGTTTTTAGATAGATAACCATATAAAAGGTGTGTTATGATTTGCTTAATACTCAACCTCTGTCAACATGTACTTGTGTAGGTCTGTCCATAGATTGATGTTATTTCAAGATGATAAAAATATTACTTTAACCGTACATTTGGAAGATCCTTAAAATTTCATGTCTTGAATTTCCACTGTTAGGGATTATTAATTCAGTGAATATTTTGGTTCAGTTTTTTGACGATCCGCTAAGTACCCACTACTTATACTTAATTACAACTTATCAACTCGATTATGTTGATGTCAAAGTTTCAATCTAGGCTAGCGAAAACGGCTTTGTCACTATGGAAAGGGACATTTTTATTTCACATCTTATGAGGGAAACAAGAGTGCTAGGTATCTTATTTTATTAAGATCAACGAAAACTCACTCCACTAATTTGTTTCTTTACTTTGGGAACTTGAATTATTCTTGTTACAATTTATTGTATGGTTTTTCCAAGCAAAATAAAAGAGTAATATAACGGCAAATAACTGATTATTCTTTTGCCCTAGTCCTTTGTTGTAATGATGGAGCTAGTAACATAAATTCACCATTCCGATGGCATCATAATACGAGAACCTCATAAATGTATTTATTTTGGCAAATTTGACTAGAGCTGAAAAACTGAATATTATTTCCTTTTATTTTATTTTGAACAGTATTATTGCTAGGTTATGTAGGTACCCAGCCCCTTCACTTTTCTCGACCAATAGAATTAAAGTTCTCTTTCTCCTGTGACTATAAGCTGTGCTCTTTCTGATGTAGGTACCTTCAGTATTACTTTCGATGGCATAACCGTCAAAATCGACTAACTTTATAACTCATTATTTCGGTGGAAATAGACAACAGGGGTCTTCACGGTCGGGCCGTTGTCGATGTGTTAACGAGTTAAATGTGTTAAACTTGTTAAACGTGGAGAAATCGGTCGCAAACATGTTATCAAAGTGCGCTATCAACTGTTTTAAGTTAACTGAGTCCGAGGTGTGGTAAACGTCGACAGCAACCATGTTAACTGTGTTATCAGGTTTCTTACGAAGAATCAAAATGGCGGCATACGCCCAGCTGATATCTTGAAATACGCAGAGTTTGACTTTTTTGTAGTAGTTTTTTAGTAGTTTGAAGTGTTTTAAATTTGTATTTCGTTGTGACCCGTTTGACGGATGGAAGTGGAGTCAGGAGGAAAGAGGAGGAAGGTCATCAACCCTCGTTCCAATTGGACGAGGGTGGAAACAGACCAATCCGTCCAGTTGAAGGATAGATTTGAGGTAAGTTTTCACCCATAGATTCGGGATAACACGTTAACAAGGTAGGGCGTAGGGTGCCTCATGATTTTTTTGAGGACGAAGTTAACAACTTAGCACGTTTAACTCGGCAAGCTCAACCGTGAATACCCCTAACATTTTTCATTGACACTAGTTTCTTTTCATTGAAATGGGTTTGCACAAATTCAATGCGAGTGATTTAGTTCATTATAGGTCAGTATGTAGGCACGTATAAAAATAATAACATAATATTATTTATGGTACCTATATTCAGAATCAGCATAAAATTTCCTATAAGACCCACTCACCAAATCGGTTACAATGATTCTTTGAAAATTCGCTCATCAACCACCTACTACATGAATTCTTTTACATCTTGCAAATAAATAATGTTTTTTGGTTTATTATTTTCAATAATGCACCTTTTTTGTAATAGATAGTAAGTAGTGAACTAGGTATAACGAAGTTGAACATTTGCACGAAGTTGAACGAGCACAAAGTTGAACATTTGCTCACCAGAGTGCATAGATACCCCTCTTGGACACATGTCAAATCGAGCGTGTGTGTGTGTGATCACGCTTGATTTGACTTCTGATCAAGAGGGGTACCTATGCACTCTGATGAGCAAATGTTCAACTTCCAGCAGATCCCACGTTCTCGATCTTGTGAAACTACACACATTTGACAGGGGTTTTCTGGCTGGATGACGATACACAGGGAGGTCTGGGGGGAACACGCTCGATTTGACATCTGTTATAACAGACATCTTTCTTTTATACCTACTCATTGTACGAATGTGACGTTATTGTGAACCTCGTGATATTACAGTATTAAAGAAAGCCCTGGATTACATAAGAAACCGCATAGGAGCAACAGTTGAAGAAAAATAAGGACGTCATAAAGAATTTGACTCTGTCCAAAGAGGTTATTAGGTATAGGAGAACTAAATAAACCGTCGCGTCGTCCAATGATTTCGAGCTTTATTTACATTTACAGGTAATAGAACAAGACTTCATTAGGTAATCAAGTCAATTCACGGAAATTTTGCGGCATGTCATCTGAATCACACATGACGCATAATCCGCTGTTCTCTATCACGGTACCTACACAGCATTACCTACCTGCACAATTGGTAGTGACTATAGTCATTCGATGAGTCAGGATATCACGCAAAAACTGTCGTTCTTCAGCTTTCCTTCCTTCGCTTCTTCCGCCTTCATGGCCAAATAAGAAGCTTGAATTCTCTCCTCAATCCACGCTGGTAGAGGAGCATTCCAATCTTCAGGCGGGTTTTCGCGTGGTTCCCAGACGTCATTAGCTTTGTGAGCTCCTAGTCGCGCCTGCCTTTTCTTCAGTTCACTCTCAATGAGAGCTTTCTGAGGAGATAGCAAAACAATAGGTACTTGAATGGTCGAATTTGAACATAATATGTTTTATTATGGTATAATATTATGTATACCTATTATAGTAATTTTAGCGAATTTTCAATGACTTCACAATTCAAGTTATGCAAATTTTCGAAAATCTACATGGGAATCAGTGAGATTTCTGAGTCAGTGAGAGCTTTCGAAGAAAGGTGCATCATGAGGGGTATCTGATGCGCGATGAAAAAGGTGAGGATCTGCTACGGTGCTAAGTGGTAGACTTTATCTATCCAATGCATTTTTATACACCGTGAGATAATCAAAATTTCCACCTAGATTAGCGATAGGAAAAACTCACAAACGCTTTGGGATTACTATCTCCTCTCCACTTCGAGCAGTTGTCATAATCGCACTTCCACTGACTACAATCCTCGAAAGATCCTGTGACGAACACTTGATGGAATCTTGACTTGATACTGGTGCAATCACTGTATTCTTCTTTATAGAGAACGCAAGGCCTTACCTAGAAGATGAATCATTGCATTACGATCGAATTTTCCCCACGAGCACATTGTTTTAGTGATTGTATTGGGTCTAATCACTGTCAATCTAAAAAATTGTATTGGGTTTGACAGGATGGGTCGGTCTAAATATATCGAACCCGATAGTGCCATTTTGATATTCCGATATATCGGTATTTTTCTCTAGTGGGAGACCTATAGAAAACAGTGGATGGTAATTTAAAATAGGTTGGTACCTACTAATTCTAGTCATTTGATATTGTTTCACGGCCGACAATTAATTAGCACCCATTTCAGGATGAGGTAATTTACCCCAAAGCCTTCAGTAAACTCTAAATAGTCACTCGCCACGCCCAGCCATCCCTAGTTATTGGAAAAATTCTATACCACTAAAAATATATCAAATTTGCATAAATATCATAGTCATACAGCACTAAAACCGACTTAACCCATTCAACAAATATTTTAAGTTCTTATTTGTTTCTGATGATGGCTTAACCGTCGAAATTGATTTAATTTATAACTCATTATTTTCATGGAGATTGACAACGTTTTTCATTAACTCCGTTTTCATCTTATTGAGAAATGGGTTTCTACAACTTCGTCACGAGTGATTTAGTTCGCGTAGTATTTACTCGTATTAAATTGTTAAACGTGATTTGCAAGTTACTAGCGCCTATTAGGTACCTATGTAGTTTGTAAAACTTTGTGTAATACACCCAACTTACCATCCACGAGTACTTCTTGAGCAATTCATCAATATTCGAATCAGATTCACCTGATTTTGGTGAGTCGTCCATTTTTGGTAGGTAAATATAATTTATTTAAGCAAATACCCTCAGCATCTGAAATGGGAATGAACTAATCATTCTTCAACGTTGGACCAAGAAAAATGCTCATCTATCTTCGGTTTAAAAAAAAAAAATACAAGAAGAAAATAATGATTGAGTGCATGCTATGTTTTGTGATTTGGCAGGTTTTACAGGAGCAGAAAACTTATTCTGCAAGTAAGTATGGACTGTAGGTAAGTACTAAACACAAGTTCAACAGTAAGCAATTAATATGGCAGCAGTTAACGATTATCAACAAGTATAATTATTTATGAGGCTTTAATTGTAACTAGATGCCAATAAAGATTATTTTTAACTTGTAGATGTATCTAACTGAGTTAGGTACGTAGTGCATCTGCATAGATCGGAACGTTGTAAGTAGATGATAATGATGAGTTAGTACCAAGAAGGATAAACATTCATCTCCAAAGAAGCCATTTTTCGTCAAATTGGTAGACGATTGATTAGATTTTAATCAATTTTATTCTTACATCATAATGGTCGTAGAGCCGCTTCACAACTCGAGTCTTCACAAGGTCTACAATCCATTTATCAACAACGTATACATTCTTCAACGTACATACTAAGTACTTGGAACATAAAAAGTGCTTACTTAACAAATAAACATCGTAAAGAATGAAATAATTTTGAAAGAAAACTGGAAATCCAGCATGGGCACAGAAAAGGGCATCATGAATCGTATCGTGTTCGTTATCAGTGTTATCACTGTTATCAGTTTATGTTGTTAGCTCCTTTGTTGGATTAGTTGTCTCAGCTGCTGCCGTTTTGGACATAAATGCGGTGTTAGATCATTTTGTAGCTTGTTATGCTATTTCAGCATAACTCTTGTGGATTTTTATATTTGGGCTCTACTCTCTTTGCTGAAGTGGAATATCTTCGTGAGAACGTCCCAATAAATTTATCACAAGAGATAAGTACGTAGGTTCATGGAAACTAGGTAGCTCCCTCATATAATATAATATCCCTCCCTCAGCAAGCATATAATATATGCTATTATTATTATAAGAAGCATATTATTATATAAGAAACAATACAATCTAATACCTGTATTATAGGTATCTGCCCCACTTGAACAAGACAAATAGTTATTAGGTAGGTAACGGTTTTCCGTCTCCAAAAACATCAACAAGGGGGGGAGGGGGAAGTAGGGTTGTTCTTAACTTATATTTGGACTCAATTTTGAATAGGAAACCATGTAAGTACCTACCTATTTCAAATTCTTCAAAAACTACACTATTTACGAGAATTTCGAAATTTATATTTCTTTAAAACGTGTGCATTGGATCAATTTTCAATTAGGATTCAAGAAAGCTTCCAAATTTCCACCATTTACGAAAATTTGGAAATCAGGACGGACACATTGTTCTACTGGGTACCTACCTACAAGTAGGTACCAGGGCCGTCGCGTGGGTGGGGCGACCGGGGCGTTTTCAAAACACTATTAAGAATACCTAAGACAAGAATAATACCTAGCTAGTAGAATACCTAGCTAAGAAGAGTACCTAGCTAGTAGATACCTGCTTTAAAACGAATCACCAAACGACTGCTAGTAGGTAGATACTCTGCTTTTTCGAAAATTCACCAAAAACTGTCTTCGAATCCGGGATATGAGCTGTGTAAGAAAAAAGTCGCATGCATGCAGCATGAGTTGATGAGCGAATTTTCAAAGAATCATTTTACCTAACCGATTTCGCGAGTGATTCTTATAGGAAATTTCACACAGATTCCGAATATAACATAATTATGTTCCCTATGTATTAGGTCCTACGTTTAAGATGGTAATTCACACACACACAAAAAACCTCAAAAAACGCGTTTTTTAGCTATTGTTGACTAAATTTTTCTAAAATTCCGAAAATTCTGGCCACGAACTCATCCTTTCTTTTGGTATCATTGACATTTTGAAATTGAGCTCGATTCCTCGGTCAGATATCGTCTGGAGTGACAAATATATAAATATTATATATGTATAAGTGTTAAATTTCAGGAATCATTTCAGAATGGTCTGAAACAGATTTCCATAAAGAAAATTCTAAAAAATGTGCATTATTTAAATTTTGAAGCCATTGCAATAGCTTCATTTTCTTTGAACATTTGCTAACGAACGATTTGAAAACGACACGCGACTTAGTTGAAACAGACAACAAGGACGCATAAATACGTACCACCTATAGATAATATAATTAGGTAGGTATGTACCTATCTAATTTTAATAAGAAAGATGAAAAATTATGCTCGTCGAATTGGCGAGAATATAAATTAAGAGAACTCCAAATTCAATTTACATAATTTCACCGGCGGCTGCTCATCGGCTGAGAGGCCCAAGTAGAGGGAAGGAGTACAAGTTTTAGGCGAAATACGATTATCAAGAGAGAGAATCTAAAGTTTACCGCCGATCTTTAAACGTAGCAGTTACTTTACTTACTTCCAGGGTTCAATAGGTAAGTAGGTAACTTAGTTATCCCAATATTCCACAAATCACTTGAACGTCTCGTCCACGGAACCCTTTACTTAGCTTTCATAACTAAGTAAATTTCTCACGATGAAGTTGTGGAAACCCATTTCAGTCAAAATAAACCGGAGTCTACGAAAACGTTGTCTATTTCCACAAAAATAATGAGCTACAAAAGTTGAATCGATTTTGACGGTTAGGTCTTTAGTTCTCATTTGTTAGGTAAGAGCAACCGTCGAAATCGATTTAACTTTGTAACTCATTATTTTCG
>JAEMON010000006.1:25784037-25794064 GCA_030264115.1 Lygus lineolaris
CAAAGGTTCATTATTGAAAATAATAAACCAAAATCAAAAATACGGGTCTGTTCCCCATTAACACTTTTCCACGTTGAATTAAACCTTTATTACTTTCAATGAAAACATCGTTAATTTCAATAATTAAATCGTGTGAAAATTCACAAGAAATCAGTCTGCCTTTTCTTCCCCAACCTGGAACCAAATTGATTTAAAGTGAACCCGTTTTCATTAAAAGTTAAAAAGGCTAAATTCTATGTGAAATAAGTCTACCTATGCGCTTATATCTCTATACAGCGGTACCCATTTCTTTGAACGATTTCGGTGCTCAATAAACTGTGCTAATATACGGGTGATTCTGATAAACGGGGGAAAAAAAATAAAATAAAAGGGTCTGTGCATGACTTACCTATAACTACCTACACCTTCTTTCAGGAGAATTTGAAAAGGTTTGGAATTATTCCAGAAGAATGGCGTGTTGTTTTGTAATTATTTGAAAATCCACAATGCTTCAATTCGCTGAACACTGAAGGTTGAGGTGCTGAAGTAGAGGTGTTCATTGCAATTTTTGTTTCAAGCTAATTAGAATTGTACCTACTTACCATTGTTATCATCACAACAAACTTTAATTTTAAGGGTGCGCGGGACGCTGGGCTCGGAAATGGCCTCGACCATGCCCCAACGCAGCTTAAAATCCTATTTATTATTTTTCGCGTTAATGATTTTGAAAATTCCTCTTTATACGTGATATGCAATAATAATTACATACATACTTTACGATGTGAATAATAATTTTAAGTTTATCCCATCCAGAGAAAACGGGAAGAAACAATGAAAAACCCGGTTTTGATCGGTTTCTCCCAGTTTTTTCTGGATGGGATGAACTTAAAATTAGGATTCACGTCAAGTATGTAATTATTATTATATAACATATGTATAAAGAGGAATTTTCTAAATCACAAACGTGAAAAATAATAAATAGGATTTTGAACTGCTTTGGGGCACGGTTGAGACGCTTCCCGAGCCGGTCATTTCGCGCACCCTTAAGCAATAAAGCTGTATTAAAAAAAACCTTGAGTTCAGCACTCAACGAGTAGGCGTGGCCATCTCATCTGTACCTACTTTATTTGGTTCAGAAGCCGAAGAAAATCTTTATGCGACTTGCAAAACTTTTGCTTCACGAGTTGGGAGCTATGAAACGTTGATGTTGCAGTAGAGGGACTTGGCAGGATAGATAAAATCATGAATAATAAGGAGTTGTGCTTTATAATTTTTAATAGTGGGCTAAGTGCAGGCTGCCTATTCAGACTTCTTCTTTCTTAACACCCGTTGATTCATTCCAGCACGAATAAGTTTTCTGGTTAAATTTATTGGAAACTTTTCGTATTGCAAATGCCTACTCTTAGTTGTGAATAATTTTCAGATAGTAATAGTTGCTGTAACACAGTCACAGAAACTTATAGGTGGAGGGTATTGTCCAATAACAATAATTCGTCTATAAAATATAAATCCACGAGTTTTTAAAGAGTTCCATTAACATTTTAGAGTGGATGAAGTTTTTGCAGGAGATCGGGAGGCCGTTTTTGCTGTCGTTGAATATGGAGGGTTCCATGGAGCAGTGTTGGGCAAACGCCATTTTGCAATTACTTCTGTTTTTTGTTGTAAATCAGGCTCTAACCACTCAATTCCCATGTTAAGCCATACGTTGGAACCCGCCTGAGTCTCTAGAATACAATATATCCAACGGGAATCAATAACATATATGTAATTAGAGTGAATAATTAAACTCCAATTTAGGAGCTCGTTTCCAAAACTGAACATCATGTCATTTTCACCAAATGTTCAGGAACTGAAAACCCCATATTTTGACTGAGTTTCTAGGTAGGATCAGCCGTAGGACCCGATTCTGAATCCCTTAGATCCTGTTGATTTGAGATAGATATGCGTTCCCCCAGAGAGGACATTACATATTGCTCCAAATCGTTCGTACTTTCGTTAAATAAATGGGGCGCTTGGTGTTCAGCAATAGTGGCGATTATTTGTCCAGTAGGAGAGCGAGCATTCCATAGCTTCCTCATCAATGTCGAATCAGTATGTTCTTCCTCAACAAGTTAGTTACGAAAACGCGCTATATTAGCAGGTACGAATTACGCATTATTTATGCACACAGCTCGCACATGCAAAGCTATAGATAAGTATCAATTATCGATCAAGCATGAGTTGTGCTACCCCGATCACTATCATAATATCACATCATAATTTCACTTCATTCGGACATTCGCAGTCAAATTACACTTACCTGACCTGACCATTATGTAGGTACGTATATACACAACATTATGTAGGTGTTATATACGTAGGTGTAGCAGGTGTGCCATGTAGGTGTACCTATTCACGTATCATGTAACTACCTACGTATTAATCTCTATTTGTCAAAAAATAGGTAATAATTTGTGCTGCTGTGGAAATTTGCACACAAGTCAAGATAATAAGGTCCTTTGATGGTCGTTGAAAAAGCAATATAACTTCTCTCTTTGACGACTCTAAAAAAAACGCATAATAATCTCTTAGGTAGGTATCTATGGAGACCTTGGATTCTCGGTCGGTCTATCTCCTTCAATATGATATTCTTGTAGGTACTTACCTACCTATTAGGTAAATATGTAGTACCGACTACAAACATTTTTACTTCACCCTCGCGTTGAGTGACGTCGTTCATCTATCAAACAACTCCCAAATCGCACCGATTTCGACACCATAATGAAGTATTGGATTTTTTAGATGCATAATATTGATCATTAGCGAATTATTGAAGAAAATTATGGCTAGAGACTATTGCAATGGCTTCAACATTTTAGTAATGCAAATTTTTGAAAATTGTATCCGTCAGACCGTTTCAGACCATTCTAAAACAATTCCTGAACATTTATTTATAATATGTATTTTCAGAATTCGTTTTAGAATATAAATAATATATAAATATATATATGTGTGTGTGTTACATAGGAACACATGGTATATTCGGAATCAGCGAAGAATTTACTACAAGAATCACCCACCAAATCGGCTAAGCTGATTTTTTGAAAATTCGCTCATCAACTCATGCTGCATGACTGGATATACTCGTACTTCCCGTTGGTTTTATAGGCTTGGACGGTTCCAACGGTATGGTTCAATAAAGGAATTGAGTGGTTAAAGCCTGAATCACAGCCAAAAACAAAAGTAGTTGCAAAATGGCGTTTGCCTAGCACTGCAATGCCAAGCATACTTCGGCTTTCCAATTCGACCATTGAATTCGGTTTTCTTCCGAAGTACACGCAAATCCTTTCTCCCTCGGAGTAACCAGTTGACCGATGCAATGGAACGAATATTCAAAAAAATATTAAGTTAATCTGTTATTCTATTTATGTTCATCGTTCTAAGTCACGTGCTCAATACTAAAGTATATTTTCCTTGTTACCTAACTAAAGTTTTTTACGGGAGCCGAGGGAGTGATGTAATACAGTTTTTCCTATTTTTCTCAGCCAATTTTTGGCCGATTTTGATGCGACTTGCAGCATTCTTCTTTTTATGCATTTTCCTAGGGGGATCAGGCTATGTATGTATTATTTTAATTTCGTAATTTTGAATTTTCCACGTCCTTTTTTTCTATTCAAATTGACATAAAGTCACCTTCTCTGCCTAGAGAATGATAAAATAGGAAGAGTGCCGCCAACCGCATCGAAATCCGCTGAAAATTAGCTGAGAAAAAAGGGAAAAACTGTGCAACGTTGAAAATAGTAGGTTTGTTACTCAACTCCGGTCATACGGCAACTCCAATGTTGATGGGTTTTTTTGCAAAATGATGGGAAAGTTCCTGGCGAGATTATAGTTCATGTCGCACAACCTCTTCCTTCATCGTGAAATAGTTCATCCTTAAAGACTCGACCAAGGAAACCAAATAGGTTCAGTGTCCGAAAAAAAAAGTTAAAGGAATGATAGAAGAAAGATATAGGAAACGGAAAGGTAAAAAAAGGATTGAAGAGAAAGAAACGTTTGTTACTCCATTGTTAAGCCTTCGTTGGGCCTTTGTTAATAAAGTTATTTACTACTGCCTTAATGATGTTGATTCATGTTGATTCAAACACAATCGTAAATAGGGGATGATCTTGAAATTTTACAAATTTTCTCACTGAGTAGGCACGTAATGCAAACCGCTGAAAAAAACGGTTTGTGGCGAATTCAACGAGGCCTAACCTGAGTAGAGCCGTTTAGATTTCACTGGAAAATTTCTTTAAAATTTGGTATTAAAAAGATCGTAATAATAGGGAGTTATCCGTTTCTTGAACTTATTGATTCTGAGCAGTATTAGTGTCAGGAGTTCCTATTAACTCACCAGTAGCAGAGATTTAGGGCATTTTGGGCGTTTTTTTAGGTCATTTTGGCTTACTCCCTTGGCCTCACCTTTCTTAAACATTTCCCAGTCAAATTTAGTTTTAACCCAACCGAATTTAATATTAGCGAATTTTTGAAGAAAATGATGTTATTGCAATGGCTTCTAAATTTTAGTGATGCAAAATTTTAAAAATGATGAGTATGATTTTATATGATAGGACCTACTTTGAATTTTATTGGAGAAAATTTCCATTCGTCTGACCCTGGAATGTATCTAAAAATTTTAAACAAATTTCAAAATGTCAATAATAACAATAGAAAGGTTGAGTTCGTTAGCCAGAATTATAGGAGTACCCCAAGGGGTCAAATTTTGAAAAATAAGTGCCAAAAAACGTTTTTTTAGGGTTTTGTGTAAATTACCATCTTGAACATAGGAACACAACATATATTATATTCGTTGGTATTATATTCGTATTATATTATATATTTTATAATATAATATTATATATTATATTATATATTCGTATTGTATTCGTATTAAAGTCGTTGGTATATTCGGAATCAGCGCAAAATTTACTATGGGAATCACCCACCAAATCGGCTAAAATGATTCTTTGAAAATTCGCTCATCCACTCATGCTGCATGACTGGAACTTTTTCTTAATTGCTACGAATGCAACTCTAGCTAATTTCCGACATAACACTAAAATTATACTATGGGCTCTATTTAATCATGTAGCACGCTGGTTCGACAAAATGAACCAGGAATTGACAGAGTTGCAACAAGAAGCTGCAGACTTGACTTGGAAAGGGATGATCGGAGTTGCAACTGGACCCACTCAACTTCTCGCCATTCGAAAAAACAGATGGAAGGAATGGAAATGTAAAGAAGCCATCAGTTTCCCTGCGGAGGATTTGGATGATCGGCATCAGAGGATGATCTACCTCTTGTGTAGAGGGCCTAGGTACACGGACAGTAGTATAATGTGAGTACCTACTTTACCGTAAGTAGAATAAGAAATGATGGATTGGTTCATGGTTAGCCACCTGAAACTTGAATTCTTACTATACAGGCTGTCCCAGATAACGAAGACCACCCCCTTAACTTCCTTAATAAATGGGTTCGACTTTCTTTACGGCGCGCAACCCTATCGGCAAGCGCTGAAAATCGTTGAACCGTGAACTTGCGCAAAAATCAGATTTTCGGGAACCTAGAGTGCGGCACATGAAATTTCATTATTTTTCGACGCTGAATCACGTGGTGATATCAGTTTTTTTTATTAACTTGATTAAACCAAGATTACAGCCTAAAACATGTAGCGTTTATGAAAAAAAATCGATTGAGGTGTCAAATGTTTATGCAATTCTGCGTAGAATGGGGGTTCTTATTTCAAATAACAAAGTTAGTGCGCACTGCGCACGTTTTGCGCATGGGCACGTGCGCAATAATGTCTTATTTGAGATTTACAGAAAAACATAAGGGGGGTTACCATTTGGAATTTTCCTCTAGGTATCCCATTTATTAAGGAAGTTAAAGGGGTGGTCTTCGTTATCTGGGACACCCTGTATGTAACATACTTAGTAGCAGTATAGTTAGGTACATACAGGGTGTCCCAGAATGAATGGACCACCCTTTCTATTCATGTTATTTTGATGGTTTTAAAAGAAAAGCAAATAGGTACAGGTATTCCTATTTCCTATTCCTATTTTTCGATTCTTCATCCAACCATGCTATTTGCATTTTTTTTGGAACGTACCGCTGTGGCGCTATCCACATCAACTTTGTTTTTTAAAATGGGAACCCCCTTCTATATTGCAGATTCGGATTCTAAACAAAATTTGATGAAGAAATTGCCACTCACTCTAAAATTTGAGTGCGCAAAAATGTAAGCAATTACTCTCCAAATGTGCTCTAAAATCAAGAAATCGAGGTTTTGGGATGTGGTGAACTATCAGGTATGGTACTTGATTTTAACGTGTTTTTTTAATCAGAGTAATACCACGTTATGTTGGTTTTTCGATTCAAAATTCCATGAAAAACAGGAAAAAAAATTCTGGGTTGCTCAATTTTTTGACTAATCGAAAAAATAATATCACCACGTTATTCAGCGTGAAAAAAGACAATAAAATCATGTGTCATACTTGTTAGTTCGCCACACACCAAAACCTCGATTTTTTGCTTTTAGAGCACATTTAGAGCGTTACGTTTTTGCGCACTCACATTTTGGAATGAGAGGTCGTTTCTTCATGAAATATAGCGTAGAATCCTAATCTGCAATAAAAAGGGGGGTTCCCCTTGCGAAAAAGTTAATGTGGATATAGCGCCGCTGTGGCGCGGTAAAAAAAATGCAAATAGCATGGTTGGATGCAGAATGAAAGATCAAAAAATCCGTATATTTGCGTTTTTTCAAAAACCTTCAAATTACGTAAATAGAAAGAGTGGTTCATTCATTCTGGGACACTCTGTATATACGCAGCTACTCCCATAAATAGATAGACCTATAATGTTGAGTATCATAACATCAAGAACACTTCATTGACGAGCTTCATACCCATCATATCATGTAAATGGGGGGGGGGGGGGGGGGGGGGGGGGGGGGGGCAGTATGTAGATGGGATTAGTAGTTCAAGTTAGTCCACATCGACTTACTTCATCAATATACACCACACGATCCAAGATCAAAAAAAATATACCTTCATAATTATGTACAGACAGATTAGGTAGAGTACCACCTACATATAGTTTATTCGGATATTAATTTGAACTTCATCAATAGAAGGAAGACCGAAATATCCCATTAATAACACATTTTGGATCCACTTGGGATTTCATACAATCAGTGGGTGTACATAGAAGCTGGCTTCTCTACGTGATATGAATGTTGAATCAGCCTCGAAGCACATATAACTATTAACCCTAATTACCCTTGTACGACAATCCGATGCTCGTTTACGTACATTTCGTTGGTACCTACGTATTTCATATGCTTGAATATTTTCAGGATTAAATATACCTAACTTTCTTTTAGGACTTGAAAGGCAGAATTACGAGTACTTATTACCTAACTCAAGGATCTCATAACAATGAAATGTTGCAATATTCATATACATCTCATTCTGCTAGTTTGTCTTTTAGCAAACGTCAATTATCTACCTTTGCTAATAACTAAAAATCAACGGCATCACCAATCTGCACGTTTTTCCGAAAATGAGTTCCTCATCGTCCTATGGTTCGAATTCCAGCGTGAAAGAAAACTTCATTGTTATGAGCAGTAGAAGTTACTGGAAACCTCTTTATCTTAGAACAAATACGGATATATTATTAAATGCTTTCACAGGTTGTGGAATGACTACAAACTGACACGTGTGAGGGAATCCTGGCAATATTTTTTGCATTTTTCTTCATCATGATGAATGGTACGAAGCATTCTTTAACACTATACAAGTTATTGGTTCAATGTTGTTCAAAAGAAGCACAAATAGCTCTAGAATGTGGTGGGGATCTCCCGGTTCTGTCATCAATGATAACGTCGTATCTCATGCCTCTTAGCTAAACCGATACGCAGATATAATTAATTATAACCTAGAATTTTCAGTTTTTTAGCACTTGTAAAATTTGCCAAAATAAAGATATGAGGTTTTGGTCATGTTAAATGACCAATATTTTAATTTCCACAAAATTTTTCCCTAAATAAATAATTACAAACACTAAATTGGGAACATACACCCCGATAGGGGCACAGCCTGTAGTAGGAATATTTTAAATTTATCCGAGTAAACTGTTACGAGATGCGAGTATGTAAGAGTATGTAAACCGACTGGTACGAGTGTGCAAAACATCATTAGAATTGACACAGGGCTCAACCCGTCTCTTCTAGCGGGATATTACCGTCATTTCCGCAAGAGTATTATTTATTATTAATTTGATTTTCTGGGTATTCCTGATACAAAATAATATTATTATCGGTGTAATAGGTAATCATCGTAAAAAAAAAAAAGGTTGGAAGCTTCGTTATAATTTTCTTTCAGCTTTGTGCTATTATCCAACCTAATTTAAATCACAACAAATGGGGGCTGGGGATTCTCGATTTCAAAGAGCTTTTAATGGGGCGGTCGTAAAACGGGAAGAACTCTAGTGACTTGAACTGTAAGGTAACCATTATAAGGAAATTCCAAACTTCTAATAACTATAGAAGGAAAATTAGGAAGTGCATTAATAACAATTACAGGTACCGACTACCTTATTAGTTCGAAAAATATAAATTGTGAAAAGTTGATTTCGATTATGTTATTCATAAACGCCGCAAAATAATCAAACGGTTTATTATTTTCCTCAATCATCGAGCAGGAAAATTTTATTTTCAGGACAAAACAGGAAAAACCCTGCAATTTTATTAGTATCTAATAATCCAACCTTTCTTCATAAAGAAATTCAGTAGGTACCTAACTAAGGAAGCTTATCAAAGTAAGTCTGAAACTCGAATCGATGGAAGCAAAAAATGATTTGTTGCATTTGATCAGCTAACCTTTGAATGGGAATTCAGCCTACTCAGAAAGATTATGCAATACACACTTGCACAAGATTGGAAAACTTGCAAAATTGGGGCACCTACGACATCGATTCCGACGCAACAAAGTGTGCCTATCCCTTAAATCATACAAGTTTTTATTTTTACAAAGATAATAACTTTCTCGTCACATCTTGCCAGAATGAATTATTCAGGTCACAGACCCATTCGAGGACAATTCACTGCATTTTTTTCCATCTTTCACAGAAAGGGACCCACCAAGGGGAGGAGGGCGCAATAAATCTTACCTTAGCTAATGTTATACATTTTTACTTCGCCCATTCAGCAAAAATTTCAGTAAAACAGGGAAGGGGGGTTATAGGAAAGTGATGAAATTCACAGGATTCACTATTTTACATATATTGAATAACAAAAGGAGGAAGGTCTATCCGTTCTTACCTATACGGCCGATATTTTTGTAGATAGGTACATCTGACTTTGACGTGTCTATCAATCGTCGTTGATTTCGAAATCAACCTACATAATTCAGTACCTACCTACCTACCTACTATGTATGGCGGGGGTCGATGTTATGGGATGCAGATTCCATCTTGCCCATTCGTGGTGAGTAAGTTAGTCAACCATGACCTTATGAGCGAATTTTTGTATGCAATTATTGTTTGCGTATGCTCTGCTTTCAACTTTCAATCCTCAGGTTCCGGAAATTACAAAAAGAGAAGCTCCTTACAGAATACAAAATGGATTCTGAGGTAGGGAAGTGAATGAAAATGGTCCTTTGACCTTCCATTACTCAACCCTAACATCAATGTAATGTATGTATAATACATAACGAATGTACAATTATATATAAATACCTTTGAAAAAGTTGTAAACTTTCGGAATCGTTTTATGGTTTGAAAACTCATGCAGTTGAAAAAAACATCAGACAGGTACATTCAGGCTGGTACCTACCCTAAACCAACCCCGGGACCCTTTCCTCAATTTCCTACGGGACCCTTAACTCGATTTTTCCGCAGCTCGGACCCTTATCACTGTCGGCCGTACATCTTTTTGGAAACTAACATCTTACAATAGGCCTCATTTCCATAAAAATATATTTACATACATATAAGAAACGTAATTGGAGACCAAATACGAGTTTTTAA
>JAEMON010000006.1:25795064-25806716 GCA_030264115.1 Lygus lineolaris
GACTAGCTATTTGGAGATTTAACTAGAGAATTGATAAACCGGAATTGATAAAAATTTATTAAATTTAAAAAATTTGATTAGATAAAAATTAGATCGGTTTCTAAGGGTGCGAAAAGTAGTGTGAAACCTCGCACCAAATGTTGAAATCAATGGAGAAGATCAATTATTTGAATTAAATGATTTTATATCGTTTTTCGACCATACATTTCCAAAATTTGACCCCCAAGAGTGCATACTCCTAAAATTCTGGCCAACGAACTCATCCCTTATATTGGTATTATTGACATTTTGAATTTTTTTTTAATTTTTAGATCGATCTTAGGGTCAGATTTTGTCTGGAGTGACACAGGTATGTATACATGAAACAGTGTTTAATCTCAGGAATCTTTAGAATGGTCTGATACGGATTTCCATGGGGGAAAGTTTCAAATGTATTCACAACTAAAATTTCGAAGCCATTGCAATAGCTGGATTTTCTTCCGCAGAAAGAATTTGAAGCTACGAGGACGTTTAGGGTGGCTGTACGAGACGACCAGGGTCTGCCTTCGAGGTTTCGGATGCCAAAGATCTGAACCTGAACTGGACCTGCTCATGAGAGAGAATCGAGACCCTGAAACGAGGCTGGCCGCCTGGCAGGGTCTCAGGGACTCCATCGGTCCTCCATCCCGGAACGCCTTCGAGGATTTGATCATTCTAGAAAATCGGGCCGCTAGAGCTTCAGGTTAGATTTGTTTGTTATTATGCAGTCTGCTAGTTTGTGGTATCTTGTAATGAATGCATGAAGGGCAGGTTGCGGCAAGTTAGTTTTCTTTTTTCAAAACTCAACAAAACACTTTTTATGAATCAGAAATTGTTTTTTTTTTTTTTTTAAATAATGTAGGTACACATCCAAAATTTTGACCTAGAGGGTTTTAAATATCATATCTGGGAGGTGACCCCCTCCCCATTGCCAATACACTGCATGAAGCGATTTCTCGCATTTCTCATGTCTCTTGCGAGTGTCGGGGGTTATTTCTGCGATTTTGGCCCGGATGTTTGCTCTCAGCTCTTCCAGAGCCCTTTGGCAGTTGACCTACACAAGGGCTTCTGAGAAACCCCTTTTAAGAAATCAAGGGAGCTCGGAGACCACTCCATATCACCCCTTATCGAAATTAGGCGCCCAGGGACATGTGGCCTCGACGGCAAACGCTCGTTCCTTACTATTCCAACGCATGGTGACCACTAAGTTGGCACTGTAAGGTACTGAGTCGAATGAGACCATACCCACCACCACACCACACGGCTCCCACCCCTTCAGCCGAAATTTCACGCATTTCCAAAAAGGAAACTAACTTGCCGCACCCTGTAGATACCTATAGTAAATTTTAATTGTATGAGTTCAGTAATTGTTGGTGGCCATTAGATTATTTATCCGCCGATTCACAACTACTGATTCTACGAGAAAAGTACCGAATATTTTGTAATCAAAGTGATAAATCATTAAGTACACCCTACATTTCCAATGCGCCTCGATTGACTCTTCGATTTCCAGCTTTCGTCGTTCAGCAACGTACCTACTTCTTATCGGCACGAGCTTTATTATGTTCTTGACTTTTTCAAAATTAAGAAGCATTGAAAGTATACCTGGCTACCCACTAATTCGATTGACTCATTGCTCTATCATTATTATTTATTTCTTGATGTTTTTAGCAATAAGATTTATAGCATTTCCAAACCTAATTGGACATTTTCCAAACAAAATTGGACAATTTCGAAACCAAATTGGAACAATCCCAAACCGAATTGGACATTAAACAATTAAGTTGTACTTTCGTCATCCATGAACTTTGGAGCGTTGGGCGAATTGGTCCAATTGGAGCACTGGAGCGTGTTTGGGCCTTTCATGTTAACCAGTGATTTCGGGCCGACATGCACCAAAATATTTCAAAAGTTCAGCCAAGATCACTTATTGTTTCATGACATATTTCAAAAAAGTAGTACCTATTCAAACACCTCCAAATATGACTATTCTGGACATTTCGGTGCTTTTTGAACTCTCTGGTTGATACTCTACAACTTTAAGGGAGGGGATAGCGATTTTCTAGGTCCTTTTTGACTTTTTGGTGTGATACACTTTTAAAAACGGGCTTAATGGACTTTTTACAAAATTTGAGAAAATCAGGGTTGTTTGACCTCCGACAAAAATTGGCCCATTGAATCAATCTCAAATTTTGTTTTTCACCAACGCGAAATTTAATGCTTCTCAATTTACATCTCGGCAACTTTTTATGTAGGATGCAATCAAGAAAAAAAACTTGAACAAGTCTGAAAATTCCAAGGTTTTTTGTCCACCAAAAATTCTCCCCCGGGTTTCGAGTTGGAAAATTTTTTAATGTCGAATTTGATTTAGAAAATGTCTAACTTGATTTGGAAAATGTCTAATTTTGTTTGGAAAATGTCCCATTCGATTTGGGAGATGTCCAATTTGATTTGGAAAATGTCTAATTTGGTTTGGAAAATGACCAATTAGGTTTGGAAATGCTCTATTATTATTATTATTATTATTATTATTATTAACATGGGATCCCGAAATAGGACTAGTCAACCTTTCTACTGAATGACCGAAGTAGGTAGGAGTATAAACAAACGGTTTTATGATCAATCATCATCAACTATCCTCAATTTTTCACAGCACATTTCTTCTCCCAAATGATTTATCGGTCCGAGACAAGTACATTTACATGTGCATCTATAAATTATTGGCATCTCAATAGGAATTAATTACAAGCCTGATAAACACACAGTTCAATTTAGAATGTATTTGTTCATTTTACTATTATAAGTTCTCCCCACGCATTGAAATGGATGAACCTAGTACTTATAAACCTTCCAACATGAAAAATTACGTTATTATACTAGCTGTTGTCTTTTTTTGTACAAATTGAAGGATACAGTGATATTGGACAGTGCTGGAGGGAAGAACTAGAAACACCGAATCTGATCAAAGTAGTGGACGATCTTTACAATCAGGTAGCTCCCTTGTACCAGCTGTTACACGCTTTCGTTCGGTACCGATTAGGGCAGTTCTACGGCGAACGCATGGTACCTCTGGACGAACCAATACCTGCTCACTTGCTTGGTAAGTAAATCAATTTGGATTGATTGTTAACTAGTCATATATATCAATCAATTCACTACTGCCACAGTAAGTAAAGCCTATTATAGTAACCAATGTACCTATATGCGCACATTTCGGGACGGAAAATGTCTTTGGTTTGGATCTCAATGGAGAACCTGCATGATATTTTTTTTTCTCTAAAAAAGTCTAAGCTCCATACAGTATGGCCAACATACATTCCAGCAGACTGTCCAAATCCGCGCTCAAACTGTGGTTACCTTCTGATCAGGTTAGAATGACTCACTTTTATTGTAAAATTTTCTTAATTTCGTTTCAACTATTCAACTTTTGCGTTCGCTATGTCAATATTATCGGTTGAGGTCCTGGCGCTAGGTACCTGTAGTTTTTCTGCATGTGTGACGTCATTTAGGTTCTGGCGGGCAGGCAGTTGCTTTTTCAAACAGCTATTATTTCCGTTCGAATTTCCTACCCTTAGAAACAACTAAATATTCTTTTCATGCTGCTAATCGTCTTTTCTAGCCCCAAATAACAAGAAACAGTCAACCAAATAGACAATTTCAGACACATGCAAGTTTCAAACTGTTCTATAGGTACTGAAATTTAGAGTTTCAGGCTTCCTAATTTAACGAACGATTGTCCGATTTAGCACAAAATTACACACAGAGTAGGTAGTCAGAGATCGATCTTGAAGAAGGTTAGGTACCTCACCTTGGTAGGTACTACTCCGGGGTCCATGCATGCTGGGATCAATCCCTATGAGTATTGCGCTGCAATGGGGAACTTGCATCGTACGCTCAAAACTCATCCCGATCTTTATTTCACGATATATGTGGCTGATGATTATATTAGTTTTTCGCATTCTCTGCTCTAGACTCGTTTCTGTTCCTTTGATACCTCAGCCATTGTCTTGTTTGACAATGTTCGTATTAATATCTACCTATCGAGTCTTATCTTGTATATTAAGTTCTTGCTCACTTGTCAACTGTTGTATTACGATATTTATGAATCGGCGTCTTCGCCGTTATTAATGAAAATAAATAGACCAAAAAGGCCAATGATTATCCCGATTTAATTCGGAACGTCCATGCTGTCTGAGACGTGAGGGATCAAACCTCTAATGAAATTTGCCACCTACTTGGTGAAGATTTTTATGAGGTGAAAAAATTGTTTTCTTCAAAATACAAATTTCTACCTGAATGTGACGATTTACTCGTTTCCGAACAAATGTGGTTCCATGTCTGTCTGTCCGCTAATTCTTGCCGCACGCGGAATAATTAACCTCCACAGGTTTCATCAGATTTCGTTGAGCCTTCATGGGTGAGTACCTACCTACATTGATCCAGAACTCCACGAATTATAAAGACAGGGATAATTGAAAACAAATTAATCGGGGAAGACACGAAAAAAAATCTGTTTATTTTGGACCCTTCCAGACATCCTACGCTTTTCCGAGCTTTCCTCACGGCGTTTTATTACTCAGGATCGTCTTACCGGTCCCTTCATCCCATCCAATCACTCACCTCCTCTTCCTACTACTACAGCTTGTACAGCCACGAATTGGATTACCCCTAATGAAAACAAACTTCACAGATTGAAGACTTTTGCTTCTATTGGCCTTTTGCCGGTGAAATATATATCATTGCCTAACATTTGTTGAATGAGTCTATTCGTATCCCTTTACCCTTGCGTAGCATAATAAACAAACCACCGAAACACACTTTTTAAGAGAGATGGGTACATTCACATTCGTAAATACAAATATGAATATGTATTCACATAGCAAATTTCCTGTTAATATTAATAATATTCACACAACTTATTTCCGGTGAATACGAATATGAATATATTCACATTTACACGTATGAATACGAATATATTCATATTTACACCTCCGGATATAAATCCGGCATAAGCCCATGACAACAAATTTCAAGTTTGCGCATGTGCAGTAGCTATTTTTACTGATCCAATTGTGCGCCGAAATTCAGCGACATCGTCAGAATAATCACATTGTTCATAGGTTGGTTTCAAGCACACAGGTTCTTTGTTTTGTTGCGACGAGACTTGGTTCATTGTTAATTCCTACTATAATAATTTATTGTTCATTTAATATTTGTGCCATTCACGAATATGACCATATTTCTTGTATATTATACAAGGGAATAGAAGCATATTTCGATCATATTCCTCTGAAATTTGCGTGAATATCACTATAATTTTTTCCATACTCACATGAATACGAACTTACTTATTTCTTCCATATTTACGTGCAAGTCGTGTGAATACCATTTTTCTATCATATCCACTTTAAATTAACGTGTATACAACTGTATTTCTATCATATTCACATGAATACGAACATATTTCGTTGATATGAAGACGGAATTTGCGATAATAGCCACTTAATCATACCATATTCACACGAAAATCGTGTGAATATGAAATACATCCACAGATGCACATACGAATATTCATATATTCACAGGTGTAAATATGAATATATATTTATATTCGTATTCACACGTGTAAATGTCAATATATTCATATTCGTATTCATTTGAAATTCGCTGTGTGAATATATTCATATTTGCATTTATGAATGTGAATAGGCCCATCTCTGCCTTTTTAAGCATTCCAAAAAATGCCTGGGGTTACGTTACCTACTTACTAGCCGATTTATCACGAATAGTTTTCCTCAAGCTTCTCCATGCTTAATAACAGGATGCCTGCCTTACCGGAACCCTAATCACCCATATATATCGTTCGAGTTTCCACAGAACACTACCGCCATCATTAGTCGTCTAATGATAATTAATGCGTTGCCTAATGAACAATTATTTGGTGTAATATACGTGGTTGCACGTCAAATATGACCGTCTGTGTTTCATAAAAAGCTCCTTGGGAATAAAATGTTTTAATCTTAATCAAAACCATTTGATTGGCCTCGCCCGAGTCTACCAGATGGTAGTGGAAATTTCGTTTTCACTTTCGTGATCATTTTTCTCTTCTTCAAAATCAAAATTTCCACTCGCATTTTAAGTTTTAGACCTTCCCGATTATAATTTGGTGTCGTGGTTTGTGTGTCCGTGAACCCTTGTAACTCTCATAACTTCCTTAGTTTTCACCAGATTTCGATGACATTTTCAGAGATTGTACCAACGACGTGTAACTCAGTAAATGGTTTTAGGTAACATGTGGTCAAGTGCTTGGGATGGAATGATGGACATCGTCAGTCCCGTAGACCTCGGTTTGGACGCTGCAGTTAGACGTTTGTTCCCAACAGCGGAAGACATGCTGAGAAGTGCTGAAGACTACTACGCATCTCTGGGGCTACCGAGGATGACGAGACGGTTTTGGGAAAAATCGTTCTATTCCGTCGGCAACCACAGCCAGCCAACTTCTTGCCACGGCACAGCGGCTAATCTTTTCAAGCCAGGAGACGTCAGGTGCATGTTTATTTATTTATTTCAATGTACATAGGAACTGGGCTCCCTCTTAGTGTAAAAGTCAAATAATACAAAATAAATCCAATTATAAATAATTTTGTCATTACAAAATGAGTGTATATAAAAAATATTAAAAAAAAACCTTTAGTTGGTCATTGAAGGGTAACAGAAAAGAAAGTGAAGAGATGAAGAAGAATGAAAGAATAAAAATGAAGAGCGGAAAGATGTTTAAGAGAGTAGTTGGTGGCTCTTAAAATACTTTTCTGCAAACCTAGACGATATTCAACTGAAACACTATTCAAGGAACTAAACTTTGCCACTATTCACCAAATTTATTCGAGAAATATGTTATTGTTTGTTCAAAAAAATAAAGAAGTTTTCTTCACCGACGTAAACGAAAATCCAATGCGTAAAGGCTAAAGCTCCCAAAAGTCCACCATAAATACGCACAGATGACCACCAAGTACAGAGGTACTTATGCAAATGATAAATAAAGATTTTGATGGAATAATCTCCTTGTTAAACACGAAAACAAAAAATTAAAGAAAGAGATAGCAGAGTTCATAGTGAATAAACCTTTTGGATATTTTGCCGTTTGAAAGGAGTTATATTTATGTGTCACATTTTATTATCTCATTTATTTCAGAGAATGTGAGAGGAAATACCCATGAAACATTTTATATTGAATATTGTAAGAAATGTAATGTAGAAGTGTAAAATTTCATCATTTAAGAGGAATGTGATCTATTAATTTAGCAGTAGTTACCTACTATTGAACAACTCCGTGCTGGGCCACAGCAAACTTTCCAGCACGGTCGTCGGAGCCTTAACTAGGAAAATAGCAACTAATAACTCGTATTGCATAATTATCAGCACATGTGCTATTTATTCTGTATGATTTATGATGACAATAAACTCATTCATTCAGTCCAGTCACAAAGGAATCAAGGATGGCAAGTGCTCTTACTCCCAATGAGAGAGAGTTCCACAACTACCCCCCCCCCCCCCCCCCCCCCCCCCCCCCCCCCCCCCCTCACCCCCCGCCAGACGAAAATAGTTTTTAAATTTGGCACACGTTTCTCGCACCATCCGAACTGTGCACAGTCGCTGCGATGATTTTGATTTATAATCAAAAAAGGATGATAAATACGCGGGAGCAAATGCAATGTCTGAGCGAAGAATTGTATGAATTAGTTTGAGACAGCGTGCTTTTAGGATGGTGATGATGCTGCTTCCAAGTAAAGAAGGAAGTTCAAACAAAATGTATCATTAAGTTAGAAGTGGATAAACCAAAGACTTGGAAAGAATTAATTTGAGATCAGTAGGCGTGAAGTGGGATAGCTTTTTAAGCGAGTGCAGCCTTAAACCTTTTGACATATATTATTGACGTGAAGCTCCGATGAAAGGTCAAAATTAAGATAAAACTCATGTTACTTGTACTGTCTTAATTTCAGGGTGCATTGAGAGATCAGGTGCCAGAGGGCGATACGAGGGGTCAATCACTCACTTAGTACGTGACCCACTGTTAACATTTAGTCCAGTTTAGTCCGTCTTATACCTATTAATCCGTCTCAGTCTTATTCAGTTTGATTTAGTCCTATTTCATCCAATTTTGGTAGGTTCTATTTAGTCCAATTCTGTCCATCTTAGTCCAATTTAGTCAAGATTTCCCTGACCATTTTCTTCTTCCCTGACTTTCCCAGCCTGCGAGGAATTTTCAAAAGCACATACGTAAAAAATAATAATTTTGAGCTGCGTTGGGGCATGGTTGGGACGACGGGCTCGAGAAGTGCCCCAACCATGCCCCAATTCATCGATTTAAGTATGTTATACAATCTAATGTTATCCAAACTAATACAAACTTTACGATGAGAATCATGATTTTAAGTTTCTACATCCAGAGGAAACTGAAAGAAACCGATGAAAACCGGGTTTTTCATAGGTTTCTTCCAGTTTTCTCTGAATGGAATAAACTTAAAATTATGTTTCACATCGTAAACCATATAATTATGATTGTATAACATAAGTAAACTTTTGCCTCAAAAACAATTGTCCTAATAGTGTAGTGACAGCTTATTCATTTTTCTACTATTGAATTGGTGTATGGCTTCCACTGTTAATAAATTAATGAACGAATTTAATCCGTAGGTACTCGTACAGACATTGTAGAAACCTAACAGGACAATTTTACAGTTTTAGTAGTTTGACACATAAACGATCACGGTTGTTGAATGTTACAGGATGCTGCTGTGCACTCGGATCAATTGGGAAGACTTTTATGTAGTACATCATGAGATGGGTCATATTCAATACTTTATGGCGTACGAAGGAAAACCCATGATATTTCAAGTAAGTATATACCACCACTCAACCGTATCGAGGTGCGTGCCACTATTGACCATTTCGATAAGTCGCTAAAAAGGTGTCGAAATCAACAAAGCCATTCGTACATAGTAAGTGAATAGAAGTGGTAAATTGATCACGACGACGTCTATAATATAGGCTATACCCGGCACTTAGCTAAAGTATCTATATTTGGCAAAAAACCTCATCGAAATAGGTGTAGCCTTTCGATTCACAAACCGGGACAGACAGACAGACCTCCCCTAATACTTATATAGATGGTGGGTTATGATATGAGATTATAATGTTTTATATAATTGGTTTACGTCAAATGATTACAGGATGGAGCCAACTCCGCAGTTCAAGAGACGATAGGGGATGCCGTAATGCTGGCTGTGGCCTCTTCAGAACATCTGTTTCGCAAAGGAATATTGGAAAATACGTCAACTGGTCAGTACCAAGGTGGCCAACGATGAAACCTGGATGAAATTAGAATTTTTAGCGCATTTTCGAAGAAAATTCTGCTATTGCAATGGCTTCAACATTTTTATGATGATGCAAAATTTTAAAAATTTTCTTCAAGGAAATCCGTTTCAGACCATTCTGAAACGGTTCGTGGATTTTAACATTATACTCGTATATAGGTATATATAGAAATATTTATGTATGCAAGTTACAGACGCGAATTCTTCAACTTCGTTCAATCGACCGTCGCCGTATCGGAACCTTCTGCCGATTCAGCAGGAACCTCACGGCGCAGTACCACGCTATCGCTTCCTTCTATTCAACATTATAAATATCTAACAATACGTCCATTGTTCTTCCAACCTTATAAAAGACCCCGCAAATAAAGGACGTTGTTCAGTCTCTCCTCTACAGTCGTATAGTACGTTCATTGAGAACCCGTTGTGATCTTAATTAAAGTGGCGATTTTAAATAAAAATAAATTTTATTTTTAAAAACTAACTTCCAAAGTTTAAAGATAAAATTTGCATGTATCATTCTGGACGATATCTAACCCTGGAACCTATCTAAAAAAAAACTCCAAAAAAATTTCGAGAAGTCAATATTAACAAAAGAACGGCTGATTTCGTTGGCCAGAATTTTTGGAGTACTCCAAGGGGTCAAATTTTGAAAAATAAGAGTCGAAGAACGTGTTTTGCGAAGTTTTTGGTGGAAATTACCGTCTTAAACATGGGAACATTATGGTATATTCGGAATCAGAGCAATATTTCCGATAAGAATCACCTATCAAGTCGGTTAAAACGATTTTTGAAAACTCGCTCATTAACTCATGCTGCATGAATGGAACTCTTATAATTTTTGTGAGGGCCGCAATCGTGGCCATACACGTACACACATACATACATACACTTTTCGAAAACGTCGAGGAAATTGATCCCCCACCTTTCAGGTGGGCTGAGGAAAGTAAAAATATTCGGAACTTTGCATGAATGATCACGGGGAATGGATGAGAATGAAAATATTATGGTAGGATAGGTAGAAGACAAAATGTTTTTGACTTGGACTGGATATGAACCCGGGAATCTTGCACGAAGAGCCAACCTACAACCTTGTATGGGCCCTCGGACATTCCGTCATCAGTAAAAGGGTGTATGAACAGAACGCCATTTGCAGGACCCGCAACTTGAAGTCGGAAACTTCAAGGTGACGCAGTCCTTCGTCCGCGTTTTTACTCATATTAGTCAATTTTAAACTAATATTCTTAACGTAGTGATGGAATTGTTGAGAGCCGATCAATGAAAGAAGCGGGTGCCAACGTTTCGGAGAATTTATTTCCCCATCTTCAGGGCCTTTAAAATCGAATAAAAATTGATAACAATATTGATATTTGAACAATGTGATTGACACTTAAAGTAACCATAGAGAAGCTCAAAAGCTTCAAATATCAATATTGTTATCAATTCTTATTCGATTTTAAAGGTCCAGAAGATGGGGAAATAAATTCTCCGAAACGTTGGCACCCACTTCTTTCATTGATCGACCCTCAGCAATTCCATCACTACTTTACGATCAACATACTTCAAATTAAATACTCTTAACTTTGTCCACTCAAACACACTCTTGGGATCTCAACGAGTCACCTCATTCGACCAACCTCAACGACTTCATTCATGAAAATAATCCCTCCAGCTGTTTTCTCAGAAAACTGTTAAATAGACAGGCATAAACATTAACACATTAGCCTCCTTTGCGGTGAGCAGTAGCCACCGATGTACTAGTAAGCACATAGCGGCTGTTGTTCGGTAATAAATCGATGGATTGAAGACGGCGCGAAGAGACCTCACCTTCAAGACCGCTCGGTCGTGCGGGTTTCGCATACTCTTTACCCCTCCCTCTCTACTAATAATAGCTACCTAATAATTATTTATTGCATTATTGTTTACTAGCACCTTATGACATACATTGTAGGGTTGAGGATCGTTCAAAAACCATCTATGGTCCCCACCGAATCAAACATCGAACCACACTATCGATTATCGAAAACCATCGAAGGTTAAAAATGAAGTAATAATCACTGATTGCCTGTCTATTCCTATTTCACATGTATTTTAATTCTGCTTTCAAATTAGTTTATCGACAAACAGGATTTTTAAAATTCCACTTAGCATGCCTCAATTAATCGTATAGAACTTAATGTGCATACAAAAACAAGGTAAATTAGAACGTACGGGTATATAATCACAATCGGGGTGGATTTAGGACAAAGATGGATTTAGGGGG
>JAEMON010000006.1:25811661-25822576 GCA_030264115.1 Lygus lineolaris
CTTCTAACAACTGTTTAGGGAGTTGCAATATATCACACAAATATCACTAACTTCGTCGTTTACTAGTAAGAAACCATCTCCAACCTTTCAAAGTGCCTCGTGCACTTCTTCCAAGTTTGTTGGCAGTTTTGGTAAAACAGACCTACGAGCGTGATATATAGCTTTCTTCCAACACTTCACATCTCCAGTAGGGAGGGACATGGAGAGGAGCTTTTCGGTCATTTGTACGAGTGCTCCGGTGGCAAGAAACTGTTGTACTAGTACTCCCCTATAGAAATGTATCAGTACTCCCGACATGTATAAGTGCTCCCCTTCACTTTGTATCTGTACTCTCGGTAAATAGGGCGATAAAAGTGGCCGTAATGCATAATACAATATAATTGGTATTAAAGAGGAATTCTTCTCCTTTGTTTATTGTGGTGGGTAGGTATCAAACGGAGTGCTTGTAGAACTTAGCTTCTGTCACGCGGCAAACGAGGAAGTACCTTACGTTTTTTGTTGTAAGCAAAGCGTCTCGAGCGTTTTACGTCTTCAAATGAAACATTATTGTGAGAACCTCTTGCAACACAGTTCTTACCACTTTCAAAGGCCGAGTCAATAAAGTCGTTGTTTGCTTTTCTCTTTATGGCTGCCTGTAATGAGGATCGTTGCACCTTCACATCCGAAAATTGACCACAGTTGTGTGCTCCACACACTTCTGTAACTTTCTTCCCCATAGTTTTGAAAGCCTTACAATTAGGTACTTTTTTTACTGCACGTCCATTGCCCAATTCGTGGAAAAGATACTTGAAATTGTCTTCCAATTTTTCATTCCCCCTCTCGACCTCCACCTGCTACAAAATCCATTTCAATCATCGCGGCAGACCAAAGGCAACTATCAAGCTCACGGGAGTACTCGTACACTTGACCTTGGGCGACAGCGAACAAGCGGGAGTACTGATACAACTGGACTTACACTCGTGAGTTGCGCTGGGAGTAGGTACTCGTGCCGTTGACCGCCTTTTTATTAGCTGACGGTAAGGGAGGGACATGGAGACTACCCTTCACGAGGAATGTGCCATTTTCAAAAGTACAGTAGAGCGTCGAAAATCCGAACGTCAAAAATCCGAACACCTGAGGATTTTTGGAATACTATTTAATAAGAGCGGAATATATAATTTTGCGGGCCAAACTGCGTAATGTTCATGTGTAATGTACATAATATACATACATACATATGTACTACATGAAAACTATTGTTTTTATTTCCTGTACTGTATTCCAGAACTGTATTTTTAATTATGGGTCTAAGCGCCATTTCCAGGTTATGTTCGAAAATCCGAACAAATTGGTAATCCGAACTACCTACGGTCCCAATTGGTTCGGATTTCCGACGCTCTACTGTACCTACCTACCTACAAGATGTATATCGACAGCCGCGTTGCAAGCCTGTAACTTCAGAACCTGAACGTTTCTAGGAGATGGAAAAGAGGCGGAGGCAAAATCTTGTAAGTTGTAAAAACGATAACGCCTTGTGGGTGTGAAATCCTGTAAGTTACCTATCAACCGTTTTATTGCTCTTCTCATTAGTGTCGCAGCAACTTCCAGGGTTTTGTTTTGCTCTGTGATGGAGAGTTTTCTAACTTACAGGTTATTACAAACTGGCGTAGAGAAGAAATGGAGCGTTGTAGTTCAGTTCTGTTCTTACTAGTGTATTCGCAAGGCCACATTAACCAATACAGCTCAAAACCTTATTTTCGGAAAAAATTGTTCATACAGGCTTTTGCAACGTGGCTGACGATAATCACCATTGCGAATCATATTATGCAGTGTGTACATCACCTTATTGCTTACATTGAAAAATGATAACAATAAAAGACATCACATCACGATAGGATGATAACCCCCAAAAGGAAATAACCCACAAAATCCCAAATTAAAGACATGTGTTCCAGATATTTCCTCAGTGGTTTTCTACAATTCCAATTTCTGGACGTCATGTGTACTGACGAATCGAAAACAACTCAACCACTTCACAAATGTGATATTTACGGAAACAAGGTAGCAGGCGAGAAATTGAGGTAAGATAGGATTACCTCATTTCTACGAACATATTGTGTTTTTATTTTGCAGCAGGTTTGTGTTGAGGTGAGAGTGCAGCTGGGTTCACATTAAGCCGCGACACCGTACTGAAGTCTGCAAAACTGTCACATCGTAAAACCATAATTGAATCTGATTGGCTAATTGGCTGTTCTCCATCTTTGCAGTCTTGCGGCGAAAGAGTTTTGAACCAGACTATCCTCGATTCAAAAATCTTGATATTCAGCGGCTTTACGGCGTAGCAGATTTGCGTAGAGGGTTCTGCGCAGCAAAGCAGAGCAGGGTCTTATCTATTTGGTTATCTTGCTTCGGTTCGGCGTTTCTGACAGCGTAGAGGTTTTACGGCGTTATGTCGTTGCGGTTTTGTGGTCGTGAGTACGGCGTTGCGCCTCAATGTGAACCCAGCTTGAAGTAACGGCTTTGTTTTATTGTTACCGTCCATGTTGGTACCAACTTTTCTGGGTTGCTTGAGTTTATTGCAGGGTTATAATTACAAATTTTACGTGTATAGTCTTGTGGAAAGTACTTATTTATTTTCTTGGTGGTACATGTTTCGGTGAAACTTGGTCACCTTCTTCAGTCAGTTTTTGGTCAGAACTTGGAGCTTCTCCAGTCAGTCATCCTTAGTAAGTATAGATTAGACTTTGATAGTAATAACCAGAGGATGCCCATCACCACCTTATTGCAATTATTCATTATTGTTTTAAAGTTGCCGGTTCAAATGTTTTTAAACATCTTTCGTATTTATTCTTTATTAATCCATCATTTAGAAATCTGAAACAGAAGTTCACTTTGGTTGTACAAAGAGTCACCTTTATGATTGATTTTTACTCAAAATCATTGATTTGGTTGGTTTAATAAGGCACAACAGAGAAAACTAGACCCCAGAGTGATGAAACTGGTGAAGGAATGATGCACAGAGCTCATAGCGATTCCCCAATCACTAGTCTAAAGGTGACTCTTTGTACAACCAAAGTGAACCCCAAAGTGAACCTGTTTCAGATTTCTAACGGATAGATTAATAAGGAATAAAAACTAAAGCAACTATGGATAAAAACATTTTATCAGACAACTTTAAAACAACAATGAATAATTGCAACATGAAAGGTGTTGATGGAAATCTTCTGGTCATTGCTATCAAGGTCAGTGAAAAGTTCAGGTAAGTAACTTTAAATGAATAAAAATCCCCTTCTTCCAAATTTAATGATTTTTTATTTTTTATAAGTATTAAACTCTGTAGACTTTAACTTTATTCACAAAACAGGCCACTTGTGCCTCAATTAACATTTTTACAAAAATAATTTAGATCCTGCGAGTTAATCGATCGAATGTATAAAATAATACAACACTAGCAGGTATAGGGTGTTTCAGAAGTCGGTATCTTTTTGATTTTACGATAACTTCATTAATAGTAGGTATATTTACAGGAAGTTTTTTCATTATGTAGGTAAACATCTCCGATTTAGGTGTGGAAGATAATATCCGGCCTAAGGCCACCCCTAGCGCGATGACAAGCTTCCACTCGTTCCACGAAATTTTGTAAGACTCGCCCGCATAGCTCTTGGTCGATATCGGCGATTTGTTTTCGAATTTCGTCTTTCAACTCCTAGATGTTGCTGGGTTTATTTTCGTAGACCCTTGACTTAATGTAACCCCAAAGGAAAAAATCCAAGGGGGATAGGTCACAAGACCTGGGGGGCCAGTTTTGCGTTCCATTTCTCGAGATGATCCGATTTTGAAAAGTTTCGCGCAACAAACCAATGTCTCCCTTGCTGTGTGCTCCCTTGCACGTTATTCAATTCTTGAACAAGTTGAATTTTGTAGGGATGCAAGTGTAAATCGATATGCAGAATGCGGTAAACAGTTCCGGGTGACATACCCACTTGCTGAGCACGTCTTCGGACCGATTTGTTCGGGCTTGTCAAGAAGTTGTCAAACACAATCTCTCTGTTCACTTCGCTCTGATTTTCACGAGGACGTCCACTGCGTTTTTTGTCAAGTAGTGAATATGTTGTCTCGAATTTTCTCACGATTTTCCTCACAGCTGCTGCTGTATGTGCTTCCCCACGACCCATCACTTCGCGAAATTTTCGTAGAGTCACTTTCTCCGCAACACTTTCTCCACACCGGTAATGAGTTTTGATTACCAACACACGTTGCTCCATGGTTAGGGGTGCCATGGCAACTAGACTGTTTGGATCGCAAAAATTGTTCCAGATTATCAAATCGGAATGATGACACTATCGAAAAATGACAACAACAGAGCTACCAACCATCCAGAAAAAAAATACCGTACAAATCAAAAAGATACCGACTTCTGAAACACCCTATACCTAGAGTCTTTATGAGCTAGACGTTGTTCCAGGTCTTTGATGGAGAACGGTTCGGAAAAACCTTGGAACGAAGCGCTTGAAGAATTTTCAAACGGAAAATACACTACAGTATCGGCCGAACCTCTACTAAGATACTTCTCCCCCTTGATGGGTTACTTAAAAGAGCAATTGAACAACCAAGGGATCCCCATTGGTTGGTGAAGACAATTCATAAATTCGACACAACGAAATATCAACTCTTGAGTTCTGGAATTTCAACCGTCTGTTCAAATAATTTGATGAGAATAAACACTTCTAATTTCTGATTGTAGGACGTTTTTGTAATGTTTGAACTAGGATAAACATGCTTTATCTCTTACAGTGTAAATTTATGAACATTTAACGGGTTCAGGGCGAATGTTGACCACATGCCACCCTTCAAACAAAATAATCAAAAGGTATCTGTTCAACATTAATTTTATGATTACTCCATTGTTCGTTAGAAGTTCGATGATGTAAATTAATATTATTTGAAGAATACAAATTGAAGAAAAAATGAGATGTAACGACATAATCACGCCCAATTGGACATTATTTGTCTGTGTATTACTGTAATATAATCATGTAGATATCTAACCGATGATGCAACAAAAAAAGGAAAATATACATATAACATCCTCAACAGGGGAAATGATAAAGAAAAGAAAGGATTCGCTATGACAACATTCTCCATTTTCGTTATTGTGAAATGAGATAGTACCGACCCACATAAATGGGAATCTCTAGGTTAACCACATCACCACGGATAAACTGAGTTGTGGTCCTAGAGCTCTACCTAGGATCTACTTAGGCGATAGCTACATAATATAATATTATTTTATGAGTGTTACAAAGCTGCCCTATCGAAATCCTAGTCAGTCTGATGCAGGAACTTAAAAAAAAGGCTACACATTTTTCCCTTTACAGGTGAGTGTTCATTATAACAATTATGGCGATAGTTACCTACCTACTTAAGAAAGGAAAAATATTTCATTACCGAACAGAAATATTTTCCAAAAATAAAAATAATAGAGAGTTTTAGCAGCCAACGGGTGCCGTCAACTGAAAGGTGCTCGTCGTCTCCTACTAGAGCGAGCAAATTCGAGATGCTAAGCTTTTCGAAGTTGGGTCAAACAAGCCCTTTTCAGTTCGAGTTTAAAGTCACGTAAATCATCATTGGAGTGACGCTAATGAATAACTTGCGAAGGTTATGCATATCGCAGGGCCCAGCACCTTTCTAACATTGCCTGATGAATGTGCGACTTCAGAGAGTTTGAGCAGCAAAAAGGTGCCGTCAACTGAACTGTCCCCAGTTCATCCTACTAGATCGAGCAAATTTGAGATGCTACCATTTTTTTGACGTAGGATCAACCAAGGCCGTTCCAATTTGAGTTTACAATTACGTAAATCGTCGTTGGAGTGACGCTAATATACAACTTGTGAAGGTTACGCATTGCCCAGAGCCCAGCACCTTTCTAACATCGTCCAATGAATGCGCGACTTTAGAGAATTTTAGCAGCCAAAGGCCGTCGACTGAACAGTGCCTGTGGCCACCTACTAGATCGACCAAATTTGAGATGCTACCCTTTTTTGAAGTTGGGTCAAACAAGCCCGTTTTAATTCGAGTTTAAAGTCACCTAATTCATCATTGGAGTGACGCTAATGCGCGGTTGCGAAATAGCAGTGGATGAAATCAGTTATAACTTGCGAAGGTTATGCATCCCCTGGGGCCTGGCACCTTTCTAACGTTGCCCACTGAATGTACTCGAACTATAGTATCGACGAGTACAACTCAATGGCACCCGTTAGCAGCTTGCTAAAACTCTCTAATAAGTACGAGACTTTCCGGAGACTAAAAATAACTGCTTACCTCTGACAATAAGGGTTACGAAGTTGGAAAGGCGTTATGATTTTTTCTCTGGAGGTTCTTTCATTTCGGGTGGAGGTTCTACCTTACACTTGGTTCCAAAGCCTTGTTTAGTGAAGATATCGAACTCTTTACGGGTGTAAAGAGCGAGTTGGACGTCTCCTGATACCACATTACGCGGTTCCCTGAAAATGGGGTTTTGACATTAATCAACAAAAGTAGGAACTAAGGGTCAAATTATTGTTATATTGTAGAAGAAAGTGTCATTAAAAACTATTCAAAGATAATGACACATTGCGTTGATCAAAATATTAAATTGTTTTATATTATGTTCATCCTCGATTACAAATTAATGAGGTAGGTAGCAATACTTCTGGTTACCCGAATTCGCTTAGACGAATATTACGTAGTTTTAACTTTCGAACGATCCATACGCAATCATCAGTTTTGGATTTGACCTTACAATTTCGACACCAACGAAAAAGTCCCTGTGAGGGAGACATGGGTATGCAACACGCACCCAAAAAAGACTATTGTCAACATTAAAATGGTTATAACCTCCCACAAACATGTTTTACGTGTCAAGATTATGTAGAATCCAAATAAAGAATTCCATTCGTGACTTTCTGCGTAACTAAAAGTTGACCGAAATTGATGAAATTTGGTACCTTTGCAGTGCAGGTATTATAATTTGGTATCTAATTTGGCATCGAATATTAGATTTACTGTGAGTCATCGCTAGAGCTGTGTCCACACTATGGCGACTGGGAAAGCCGGTCAGCATTGGACTCAGGCTGGCAAATCCACAATGTACTACGAGTAGGTAGAATTAAACGAGTTCCTGTCAGCCAAAATGATCGACGAAGAAGATACCTTATTAGCAGCAATGATTATTCAACAGAGTATCAGGTTGGGGTACCAACATTCCAGTATCCAATGAGAATGGCATGAATGATTTTCTCCATGATATCATGAATGACTCGTTACTTGATGAAGTTGACAAACTCAATAAAAGGGGTATTCACAGTTGAGCTTGCTGAGTGAAACGTGCTAAGTAGATAACTTTGCCCTCAGAAAAATCAAGAGGCACCCTACGCTCTAAGCTGGCCCTCGGTAAAGTGTTGTCACGAATCTCCGGGTGAAAATGTGAAGAAGAGGAAGGGGTTGACATAAAATTGAGTTAATATGTAAAAAAAAAAAAAAAAAAAACAACGTCCTCGATATTTTGCTACCGTCCCGCCTAGGGTATATTATTTAAGGTTTGTTTACATTTGTGAGATTTTATTTACAAAAATGCTGAAGAAGAGCCGAAAACAAAAACAAGTTAACGAAATTGTGACGAAAACAATAGTTAATCTCATCAACTAAGAATTTACTGATGAGGAGGAAAGCCTCCAAGATCTTGAAGTTGTTTTGATGTCCAGGTCCATTGTTGATTTCAACCAGGCTCAGTTGTTAAATCTCTTTCCTCCTGACTCCATTTCTTCAACTTCAAACTCGTTTGTATACCACCATTTTGAACCCTCGTCAGAAAACTGATAACACAGATAACATAGTTGCTGTCAACGTTTACCACACCTCGGACTCAGTTAACTTGATACAGTTGATTCGCACTTTGATAACATCTTTGCAACCAATTTTCTCCACGTTTAACCAGTTTTACTCGTTAACACGTTGACGACGGCCCGACGGTGAATACCCCTATAGAATATAGATGCGATGTAGATTTCCTCATTTGTATGTAGGTAGTACCAATATGATTTTGAAAATTTCCTCAATGTAATTGAACCAAAATTCATGGACAAAATACGCTGTTCAGAGAAGTTATGAAACTAAAGCCACAAAGGCTGGGCCCAGGCCGGCTTGGCTTCCTTTGATCTGGACCCAAGTGTTGCTGGCTTACGATGCTCGATCGCTACTCTGGCCTAATAAATGGGTCTCCCATTTGGGGTCTAGTTGATCCTCCAAGCTTGGGGTTTCTGCCAGCCATTTCTAAGTAATGGAAAATTAGGGTTTTAAAACTCACAAGCTTTCTAAAACTTTCATAGGACAAGTGGTTTTTTTTTTGCGAATTTTAGTAGTTTTTGATTTTTAGGTTCAAATGGGACCATCTCAGGATAGCGCTCTGGCATTGCACGACCAATCATTCGCTTCCCATACCCAAAGGATTGAAACTCTAATGTCAACACCACCATGTAATGTGAACCACAAATCGATTTTAAGTGACAGAAGAAGGTCAAACGTCAGCAAACAAAGTCCAGTTTCATACTACCGGAGACGTTCACGTTTATAGCAATTTTTTTTTTTTTTTCAAGAAAATGATTTAAGTACATCGATTACGATAAATTGAAGGTCAGTTTTACCTACCTTCTCCATTGTCTCATTGTCCAGTAACTATTTTTCATAGGTAGATACTACTCGTACACACGAAAGAAATATTATTGTTAACGCCCCGATATATTCTAGTATTTTGTGTTACTAAATGACACGGGAAAAGCAGAAAGATATCCACCATAGAGGAACAGTCATCAAGTAACATAACTCAGAGGAACAATGATCAACTCAGAAGGGTCGGGTATACACCCTTATAGAAAAACTAAACCGCTCAGTCCTCTTCACTTACGAGGAATTATGACGGAGATAAGAAGAACTATAAGCTCTTCTGATCAAGTCTTCAGCAAATGAATGGAAAGTTGACACCAAGACACGCAGGGCAGCAGGAAACATGACGTCTGGTTCAATCTCTTCAGGTTCCAGGTAGATAGAAACCCTCTCCACCCACTCCTCGACGATTTTGGCGTCCTCCAATTGCCCCTGTAACGTCATGAATATTTTCTTCTTTCCACATTTCTTTGACTGAGTTGTTGGCCGGACATTTCGCCGTGGTTCATCTAGAAAACATGTAATAGTTAATTCTTAGGAAAACACCTGGTGCGAGGCTTCACACTACTTTCCTCATCAGATGATTCGGTAGAAACCCGAAGAATGGCAACTCAGGATATTTTCCAGGAGAGTGTATTGGAAGTTGTTTTCACTTGGTAAAAGAGTAAATCCTGAGAAATTTATTAAAATCCTTAGGAAATAAGTTCAGAAATGTACTAAAAACTACGTTTTTTCACTCGTTTTGCTTGGTTTCTCCCCCAAATATTGACCTGGAGGGCTGAAATTCTAGTCCTCATACACGTAGAAACCTAGCCTCGAAATTGGAATGTTTTCATCGTTACTATACCATAAATATAGATGTATTTCAGCACAGACATTTGTCCAAAATGTGGAGAAAGTTGATCAGAAGTCGATCAGAACCATTCGAAGGAGGTGTTCCAGAAATTTGGTTTTCTGCTGATTGCAATACTTTCCTTTCAGCTTTCAAATGGGTTAAGAAAAGTAAAAAGTGCGTGTATGTGAAAATTTACTGACACGTGAAATCAGAAAGATGAATTGAACAAACCTTCTTCAACGCTTGTTACATCTATGTCTTCTTCGTCCCCTTGCAATGTCTCCAATATTCTTGATATCTGGTCTGTGTCTGGCAGAGTAGCCCGGTCTTCGATTATTGGAGGTTCGGGAATGTGTGTTGAAGGATCTATCAAACAATATGCAGTAGAAACTTGATTAACAACAATTTTGTGACACACACAATTTTGTTAAGGCAATTTTGAAAATAAATTTGTACTCGATTAACCGAGGTTTTTGGACCGATAGATTCTTGCTCCCGCAAACTCGATTAATCAAATCACCTACTGACACTGACGAAACTGTGAATGTTGATCTGAGTCGAGAATTGCTCTTCTGCAAGTAGTTCTCTTGTTTTCCAGGTTTAATATAGTCATTGAGAGGGTCGAGATCGGCGCTGACCGATTCTCACACCACCTTAATCCTTTCATCTGACTTGAAAGACAGTTTCGTACAAGGACTGTTCCAACTAGCGGTGGTGAAGGTAAAATTCTAATATTTTAGCTATGCAGAACCTTCTGCAGACACTCTTATCGTCAAAATGGAGAAGGGTGAATTTTGTGATGTCTTGGAAAACTGTACGTGAATCACGATTACGTTTCTAACTAAATACCCCACAAATGCTAGAAACACGATAGTTAAAATCTAGCCTTTCCCAATGCGAAATGCTCGATTTTCACTATCGTGTTTCCAGCATTTGTTGGGTATTTAGTTAGAAACGGACGTGTTCGTTTTAGCAATAACGAACACGTCATTCAGATTCAAATTTTCAGGAAACAGGAAAAACGTTTATGGAAATAGCCTCGATGATATTGCTCTAAATTTTCATTAGGCCGTTTCATGTTTATGTTTGAAACACGTCTTCGTTCAGATAAGTCATTTAGATAATAATGTATTTGTATTTAAAAAATTTGAACTTCAAGTTTTGACATGCTTTTTTGGTTTATTATTTTCAATAATAAACCTTTGGAATCGAGCACGGAAAAAAAATTTTTAACCCCCCCTCAAAATTTGAGGTTTTACGTTTCAAGATACGTAGAATCCAAAAATCGAATAAAAAAAAATCCGTCCGTCCGTCGTACTCCGTCCGGCACTTTCCTTAGTTAATGAAATTTGGTATATCGGCCGAGTTGTGCCGCGAAGCTTTTCGTTACCGTCAGCCTTC
>JAEMON010000006.1:25823576-25838799 GCA_030264115.1 Lygus lineolaris
TTGAAAAAAGAGTGAGATAAGGAACGGCGAACTGGTGACCTGATGGTGGTGGTGGGAGGAGAAAGGCCCAAGACTCGGGGGGAAAACCCCAGTGAACGACGGCGAACGAGTGAACTGCAGGTCTTCTTGGGACCAGTTCACTTGAAAGAGAAGGTCTTTGAGACAAGGTCACTCACTCCCTACCCACCTCTACACGCTTGATTTGACAGTGGTTCAAGAGGGGTACCTATGCACTCTGGTGAGCCAATGTTCAACAGATCGTCGATCTCTAGCCTTGAAAATAAGGGTGACCTGTTAGGTTTTGGTCGGTTTTCGATGCAGAAATGGATACGAATCGGCGTCCTTGACAATAACCAACCCCTAACTCATTTTCTAAAAAATTGTGACCTGTTCGTTTCTGCTTGGACCCTCCTTTTTGGTAATTGCAATAATATAATTGGAAATAGGATTATTGGAACTGATTAATGATCTTGTTGCCAGGAACTGATCAGATCAATCACTTCTTCAATATGTATTTATGTCATTCAAATTAACCGAGTTTTCTTTTTTTTTTTTTTTTTTTTTAATTTTTTATAGATTTAATTTTTAGAATATTGAATAGGAGTAGTGACGACGATTCTGCACTTGAAAAGTTTCTTCCTCCGGATTTCCTTTTGAATAACAGTTCAAGAGTCCACAACTTCCAGAGTAAGTATTTAACAGAAATTGAATTTCGGAGTACCTATGCTAGGTCATCTCGAAGTGGTAGTATGCACCAATACAGCCTGTAGTATAGTATTTTCCCTTTTAGTTAAACCTTTTTAGCATTGATTTAAACCTTTTTTACTTTGAATTAAACCTTTTTCTCTTTCATTTAAACCTTTTTCACTTTCATTTGAACATTTTAAACTTTGAATTAAAATTTTTCTATTCCCATGTAGGAAAGTAAATGTTTGAAGAAAATTAACGCATGAAAACATTATTTACACACAAGAAAGTGGTACAGGAGGGGGTAACAGAAGCATCACTTGCTCAATCACTTGGGGAAGATGGTGCCCCTTTCGGCGACTCAGGATGTCTCTTGAAGAATAACTATATCTTGGAAAACGCCTTTTCCACGGGGTTCAGCATTGGTGTGAATAAGGTGGTAGGAACTTCATCGTTATTGTAGAAGAAGCCATGAAATCCCTAACAGCGTGTGAGCGATGAATTCGACCATTCAGTCTAGTACAAGTACAGCCCCCCCCCCCCCCTCCCCTCACCCGAAATCTGACCCTCAAGTGATGCCCTCCTGTGCCACTTTCTTGTGTTCAAATAATGTTTTCATGAGTCCATTTTCTTCAAACATTTACTTTCCTACATGGGAATAGAACAATTTTAATTCAAAGTTTAAAATGTTTAATTCAAAGAGAAAAAGGTTTAAATGAAAGCGAAAAAGGTTTAATTCAAAGTGAAAATGTTTAAATCAATGCGAAAAAGGTTTAACTAAAAGGGAAAATACTATATTAATGGATCATTTAGGTGTGAGAAAAGTAGCGGAGCTGCTCATAGATTTGGACAGAATGGCAAGAGCTTTAGGGGACACATGTGGTCCACACAGAATACTTAACTTGAGTAATTTAAGTTAATTAATTTTAACTTTAAGTTAATTTAAAAATTCAATTTAACTTAAGAATACTTAAAATAACTTTCCTTCGGATTTACCATCGGATTTTTGTCCTAGATAGTAAATAACATGGTGCGCTGTCATAGCTGTCAGCATAAATGAAGCTACGACGCACAATTAAATAAACTACACCAGTACCCAATATATAATACAATACATCTCCATCTCACTTACCGATTTTTCCAATTGAAGGAGTGAAACCTCTTAGCCTAGCGAATTTGATGACGTCCAGCTTCTTCCAGCCACAACTAGGATGGATTTGTCCTGCCACCCGCCAAACGTCGTTAGCTCTGAGAAGCTGAGGAGACAAAAGAACTAGCTGAATCAGCAAAATGTGTTTCGTTCTATGTTATGCAATAATGACAAGGCCGAAAATAGAACAATACAACAGTAGGTATGAAAGAAAAAGGAAACCTCATTAGCACGACGCTTAGCAAGGGGCCACTGGTTGAACTGCGTGTAAGTGACAGCACAATAAGGGAACGATTGCTTGAAACTCTCTTCCCCAGCACGAGAGTGAATGAGAGGAAATTTCCTCAACAACCAGCAGATACTGACTTCTACAGAATGCCTCGGGCATTGTTCTATCAATGAGCTAAAAAAAAAAAAAAACCAAAAATCATAGTTAAATATCATTCATTTACGAAACCGTTTGACAGTATTTGAATACGTAGATAGCTATTCTAGAAAGACACTGAATGGAAGGTCTGACGTCCTTTGAAAGTAATTCGATAAGCAAAAAGAGCTAATGTTGTGATACTAGGTGGTACTAGAGGAGAAGAAAACGCACGGCTCACAACTATGATTGGTGCCTCCACAAGTAAGCAACATCTTTTGATTACTCGCCTTAGTGAGTACCTTAAAACTCATCCATGACAAGCAAACAAAATAAATAATTGCGGATGAACTTAATTATGCACTTTGCTAAACGATTCGAGAACGGTAGGTAGGATAGTATTGTCGTTTCCACTGAGGCGGTATATTAAATTGGGGATGTTATTGGAATTGATGGTCAATGAAGATTCAAACTTTTCGAAAGCGATGGTTTGTAGTTGAAATAGCGATCAAGGTTTGAATACTTAGCGTAATGTTTGGAAATATGTTAGCTAACTAGGTACTTCCAATGCTTCTACACAGACATACATCCAAATTTCTAACTCTTCAGCCAATCATGCATTTTCTATCAATGAAAAAATTATAAACCAAAGAGGTTAACCGTGCATCGACTTCAGTCTCTGGAGGTCTCCGTTTTAGAATGCTCATACCCTCAGGCTTTGGTATCTGGTTACTGGGAATTTCAGGATCGGCGCCGGCAGTTTGATGTTGAATTACAGCCGGTGATGTTGCAATGGCAGTCGTCTTGTTCGAAATGGGGATTGGACCGGAGTGAAGTTTGACTTGAGATTCGGGCAGACGGATCACTGGTTGGTTCGCAGCTTGAGGAACGACTAGTAGTTGATTAGGTGATTGGGGTAACTTGAATACAAGCTGGGGCGAGCCAGACAAAATAATAGGTGATCTAGTAGCTGGAACCTTGCTACCAGATGGAGGAAGTTCAGTTTTCCTCCTTTTGGCGGGAACAGTGGGAGCAGGAGTGGATCTTTTTCCTCTTATGGGCATCCCTTTCAAACCAACAGATTGAGGAGAGGATTTAAGAACTGATGTAGCAATAGGAGCTCTCAGTAAAATAGGCTGGGGTCGGACTCCAGAAGAAACTGGATTAGAAATCTTGAATTCTGACGGCTTCAAAGGAGTTAAGGTCTCCAAATTAATAGGTTTTAGAGTCCCATCAGGCATCTTGACCAAGAATCGTGTGCCTCCAGGACGAACACCGACTTGCGCAGGGGCCATCTTCATAACATTAGGTGCTATCTTATTGCCTTTGGTTTTGGAAGCTAAATGTATCGTCTGGGGCTGGACAGCACTATTTACCTGCCCAGCTATGGCACTAGTTACGGTTTTAGTAAAAGCTGGCTTCAAGATCATAGATGAAGGAACTAGCAGTGTAGGTGTAGATTGGCTTCCAACTTTAGGCGAGCTAATAACGATCGGAGCGTTCTTTGAGACAGCAGATGCAGATGATGTATTCAGCAAAGAAAGTAATGTTATAGGTTGACCAGAACTTATTGCAACCGGGTTTGCCGATGTAATCGAAGTTTTAATAGGAGCAGGCACAGAACTTTGGAGAGAGACTCTTGATGTAGAGGGGAGATTCACAAGCGTTCCACCTTGAGTCATGCTACTCATGGACGTAAGTATATTCGTGTTGGGGTTTCTTGGAGAAGCGACTTTTCTCACAACAGTACGATTCGAGTTCTTGATACTTGATTTTGGACGGGCTGCAACTACAGTTGGAAGACACTTGGGGGATGGATTCGAAATACTGTGTAAATTTGACGAGCTCACTAACAACGTTGTAGGAGAATTGCTTGAAACGCACTTGGAAGTTGTTATGGAAGTTATATCAGATGAACTAACTATCATAGTTGTTGGCGGATTGTTAGTCACATACTTATTGGTAACAATAGGGTGTGGATTCGAGGAAGTCACTAATAACGAGGTACGCGGCTTTCGTACTGAATTTACAACTGTTCTAATTAATGCACTTTGCGGAGGAGCTTTCGTAACACCACTGCCACGCCTGGCTTTTCTATGAGAAACTGCAGATGCCTTGCTTGTAGCGACGACGTACACTGGACTGTCACTACACGAATTCGTTACAGTCTTCTGAAGCTTTGTTCCAGAATTAGAAGGTTTTTCAGTGGGAAACTTGATTAAATCGTCCATTTCCACGCTGCTGTAATCGATACCCCCACATTCCAAAGAATTTTTTCCTATAGATGAACTATGATTTTCCACTTCACCCGCACGTTGGCCGTCACTTTGATCACCATCGTTACTGTCCATTATGATTACCTCGTCACCAAATTCCGACAAGTCAGATAGAAAGACTTCTCTCTCAACATTTTCAACAGGGTCGGTTGATACGTTACAAACACGATCTTGAAGTGAAGATTCACAAACACTGGTAACAACTTTTGAAGCATGCGCACTCGAATTTTCAGGTTCGGAAGACGAGGCTACTGTGTCACCCGTGGATTCAGTAGTCATTATTGAATCAGTGGGCAAACTATCCACATGAACTGGCGACTTATTTTCACTCATTTCGCTATTCTGCGAGTTAGTTATAACGGCGGAACCTGATTGACCAGCACCAGATTTCCGGTCGAAAACCGTATCGGTCACGCATCTTGACGTACCACCAACTTTTACAATATCAGGCTGTAAATCCCCGTCTCGAGTTTTTCCAGAAAGACCCAACTTCTGATCGTTCGCACCGAAAAATTCTGGAAAAGCCAAATCATCCAGGTTGAACAAATCGTCCAACTGCTCCCAGTCTTTCTTTGCAGCAGAGAGTACTTCAGGTTCGCCAAAAATCGCCGAAAGGAAATGTTTAGAAGTTTCATTGGTGAAAGGCAGAGTGCTGAAATCGTCGAAATTCGTATGAGCCATCGTAGACAAGGGAGTAGCACCAGGTGGACTCGGTTGCTCGATTTTAACAGAAATATTTGATTCATCGCCTTTGGAGATGATTTGATCCATAGATCTCACAGAAGTAGGTACCGAAGGCTCGTTAATCCAGTGATCGAATATAGTTTCCCCACCTGTAAAACGTAAATTTGACTATACTGCCTAAGACGAGAACAGAATATGATTCCAATGGAACCATCAGATTCCACGTCACATACAAAACAAAGAAATTGAATTTTTGAGCTCACCAAAAGTTTCCATCCCGCTATGCAATTTATCAAAAACAAGTGGGTGAGTCACAGCAGCTGGTTCGTTTTTGTCGTTTATGAAAAATATCTTGATGCGCAAGTCAAACTCACCCCAGCCTCTTCTAGTTATTTTGAAAGGCGCAGAGCTGAAATAAAGTGGTTAAACATAATAAGAATATCTAACTAAAGGGTTTCCCCTGACTAAATGTTCTAATCGCACATATACTCTGAATTATCTACTTAATTATTAACAGATTAATCATCACCTTTCAATTATAATATTTTGCCCTCAGAGTTCTCTCACTACAAAAGACGATGTCAGAAACATTTTTATAAAGTAGCTATTAATGGTTCAAGGAACTTTGATGAAACTCATAAATGATATCCAATCCCCCTAAACTCTCGAATGGAGGTGTGCTGATACTCTCGGATTGGGAATGTGGAACCTAATGTCTCAGTGGAACTGTTCCAGAATTGTTCCAAGTGGCTCAACTTAGCAATACTGACACAGTCTAGGGCCAGGGGACTGGCAGGATGTAGCTAGCGGATTTCTACAGCGTGAACAATACAACTCAATGGCTTCACCTCCTCCAGGTTTCACTCATCGAGGGAGGAATAGATCCTACTTCCATGGTTCCACCCATTCGCGATTCCCTACTTCCATTTACAGACCCAGATTGAGAAGAAGAAGGTGGGAGAACAGATCGTTATGGATCGAGAATCCTCAAGGACCGGGAACGGAAAACTATGGAAGAACGATGAACCGTTTGCAACGGTTTCATCCTTCCAATCCTCGAGGCGTTCTCAATATTTTAGCAATCCTGTTCTGATTCAACAATGGCCAAGCGGGGGGTTGGGTCTGTATCAACCCCCATCCACCCTTCACCCGGATCAGTAAGCAGAACTGGATTGGAACTGGATAGAACTGTTCCGCGCCAGGAGCTGGAGCAGGCAGGATCAGTTCCAAAAAAGATCGGTATTGGCACATATATACTCCAGAAAAATACCTACTCTGTGGACCGTAAATAAAAGAAAAACACCCCTATAGCAGTGTTTCTATAATAGGACAAATTTTCCCTTTTCAGGGAAAAATCGCCCTCTCGAGGGAAAAAAAGGGAAAGCATTTTGAGAGGGGAAAAAAGGGAAAACCCTCCTTTTTGAGGGAAAATGAAGGGAAAATGTAGAAAGGCGCCATCTCCATTAAAAAACCAATACCAGCCTGCACAAGTTAGATAGTACCGACCCTAATCCTGACGTTAATGTCCACCAACCTCAGCACCTCCAATAAAACGATGCAAGAACCAACATTCTAGACTCTTCCATGTCTGGAGCTCCAGTGGAGCTAGGGTCTGTGAGCCCTAGCAATCAACCCTTACTTATCTCTTCCTTTTGTACGTAGGTACCTATATGAGGTAGGGCCACAAACAAGCAAAGAAGCAAAATATACTTTCTTGGCCGGTTTTTTGAACGGTTCGGTTTTTAAACTTGTACCAAAGTGATCCATCCTGCTAGACGAAACATAATTATGAATCAACGCCTATACACATGTTTCCATATTAAAATAATGTGTTTTACGAACGTTTTTTTTAGAGCCCAAATAGGCTAAAATGCCATTTTAAACACCCATTTTTTAAAAAATTTTCCGAGGGCGCCTTTCTTTGGGGGTATTAAGACCCCCCCATTGAAAGTTTTTCTATATTAAAATAATGTGTTTTACAAACATTTTAAAGAGCCGAAAAAGGCTAAAAATGCCATTTTAAACACTCAATTTTTAAAAATGCCTCCCCCGGACCCCCCTTTTTTTCTAGGTGTGCCCCTGGCTGCTAATAATGTGTAAGGGAAACTTTGAGGGAAATTTCGTTCTGAGGAAAGGGAAAAGAGGGACATTTTGGCTGACACCGAGGGAAATTCGGTTGGGAGGTTATGGAAACACTGCCCTATAGCCATTTTCAGAAGGAAGAAATTTAGCGCGAAGCTCCGCACCAGATTTAGAGGAGACTCATGGTATAAAGCTGAACTCATCCTTGATTCAAAAATCTATGACAAGATTCGTTCCTCTACTCAGTCCATATGTTCAACTTACTGAACAGTCACCACGTCATGCGGTTTGTAGCTTGGATGAAGGTAAAATACGACTTTTGAAACGATCTGAGAGATGTCCATGCTTTCATCATTCAGCTTCACGTTGAGCGACCATTTATGTGTAGCACCACTACTATCTTCAGGCGTCAGAATATATTTCGAATTGTTTCGAACCAAAAATCTGGAAAAATAAAACAAATTGCCCGTATTAGTAGTAAAAAAATCAAACTGATTAATGTCAGGAAAGGTCAGGGTGAAAACAATTCATTTCTGTACCAACCTGACTTTCTTCATTGTCTTGTCTCCTCTGGGCTTCAAACTGTGCTGTATCTGATTTATTGGGATCACAGGTGGAATGTAACGGGGCCTTCTTTTTTCAACATCACCCGTTTGATTACATTTTTCATCGGGGTCCAAGTATTTTGGCTGAGGGTCTTCATCCGCGTCAGTATTTTTCAAACCATCTGTGTCGTCTGAGTCAGGTGGTTCTTCCTTGATAGCGTCACAAGTTTCGTAGTTGACTTTCTTACTATCAAGAAGTTGACTTCCAGAACTCCATGGTGATGAGCTACTTTGAGGACAGTCATCGTAATCCACTGGCTCCTGTTTGATGGGTGTTTTACCAGCGAAGGTTTTTTTGACGGCTCTGTGGGCCGGTTTTTGTAAAGTGGTCTGAAAGTAAGTAGTTCACATTAGGTAGATACCTATCAAATCAATACATTGTTAAACAGTTTTAATACAAGTACCTACCTACAGTTTTAAGGTGAGATGAAGATAAAACAGAACAATGTACAATGGCAATGGAGATATTATTAGTTACAGCTACAAGAAATAAAATGTTCTTCAAACTTAGATAATCAAAATTTCACCAACTTAACAGGGTCATCCCTAGTTGCTTCAATTTTTTCAAGTTTCAATGAGGATTGGAACAACATTCTTCATTCAACCTTTCCAAAAGGCTATTTCACACGAGATTTTATTAGTTTTTTCCACTTTTCAGGCTCGTAACTAGCAACCCAAAGAAGAATAAGAACTTGAAGATGAAGAGGAACTATTGTTGATATATTCAGTACTCTAACGTTACTCCAAGTTTGAGGTCCAAGGGTTATCTTGTAGCTTGTTTCTTGCACAAGTCTAGCGCTTGAGGAAAATTAGAATGACTTATGTTCTAAATCTGCCCGTGAGCTTAAAAATGCTTGATGTGAGCTGAGCAATGGAGAAATTGAAATTGGGGAAAAGCTGGAAAATTGCCCTTCTTCCACTTCATGTAAGGAATAAGAAAAATCGGAATAACGCCTTAAAAAAATGGAAAAAACGCTTGTGTGACTGAGAAGAACGCTTATGGCATACCTTGAAATTGTCATCGTAAAAATCAGCACACACAGCCTGTCTCGTCTTATTGAGATACTCTCTGACAGTATTGATATTCTGTTCAGTTGTTGTCAAGTCAGCAGTCCGCAAGTTGATCTCAGTTGTTATGACATTTTTTAGAACAGCTGCCAGCCGAGATCCTGTAAAAGAAACGATCCTTATTTTCCACTTCATTACCTTTACCTACTCTACAACTTTTCTGTAAAACGAAGGGCTAAAGAGTTAGACGTAAGTAGAAGTTCGACAAGAAACGTGAGGCAAAAATTGAGTTTTCAAAATTTGCTGGTGAATATCTCGATCACTAAAATAAACAGTTAAATAAAGTTAATATAGCCATTTTGTAAAAAAAATTAATGCTCTTTAATTTTCCAAGGACTGATTTTTTTTTTTTTTTTTGTAGTTACGCATCGTCTTTGATTTTTGGGCCAACAACAACTGAAAAAAGGGTCGTTTTCACCCCCTCCACCCGTTATAAACGGAAGGGATAGGGGTGGGGACTTCACTTTAGTATGACAAGTTCACCTCCTAGTACCTACTTCCTAGTTTACCTACTACCTACTTCCCCAAACACATTCCCGAAGAGAGCAATGGGGAATTATCATCAATTTTTTTAATTTTTTTTTCTGTAAGGTAATGGCTTGAAAGAAACAATATTGAAGCCGTAGAGCAAAAATAATGTATCTGTAATTTTAGAAAATTTATTAAAATTTTCATTTTTGTAATATGGCGGGAAAGTTACGTTGTAACGGGTGTCGTCTGTCATTGGCCGAAATCCGTGAAGGCCTGTCAACTAAACAAAAACAACACTGTTTCAGCCCCAGATTAGTGAGAATATAATTAACTTAATTAGATAATTGATTGAATTAATTATTAATTAATTAATAATAATCAATTATTTAACTAAATTATGTTTTCACTGCTCCCTGTGTGATCTCTGCACATTCTCTTTCAGTTGTTCTTTCAGTGTGACGTGTTACCGGGTGGCTCAAGGGCCGTCGGAATGGCGCCTGTTTTTCAAACTGATGAGATTTTATTCCGAATTTTCGCCACACCAGAACGATCAACTATTTTTTTCTTTGTATTAACAGTGTTATCTTATTCCTATTAACAATAGAAGAGTGGAAAAAATTCGATTTTCTCATACACGATCATTCCCCATTCTCCACCCTTCAATGTTCTCTACGACCCTTTCATTGACTAGACTACCTACTCAGGAACATAAGTAATTTCGTTGTACTAATTCTAACAACATCCATACATCCTCATTCTAATCCAGATACTCGTGAATCCTTAGAGGTACGATCTGCCAAAAATATAGTTAGGTACAAGGGCTAAGGTTGGAAAGGTGAGCCACCGGCCATGAAATGATCGAAAAAAGTAATATTTAATTTTGTAATAATTAATTAGTGTACTTGAATCATTATTATTATTATTATCATTGACATCAGGTAGGTGTACTTACCGCTCCCCTCCGCCATTTATCTCCAACAAACCACTAATAAATTAAACCGACGTTTTAATAATGCTCAAAATCGAACTCATAACAACATACAATTCCTCCATACATTCGCAATTCCTCCTAGGTACATTGTGAAACCGGTATGTACCTACAAACGAAACCAAACACAAATGACGCATCTACAAGTTGTAGGTACCTACAAGTAGTATCCTATGCTATGCCACGTCGGTTCGAAGCTTCCATAGGAAATATACAATTCCCTCGATAACTATAAAATTGTTACAATTGCATTGGATAATGCCTACTAACTAAACATCTATAAGAGAGAATGGAGAGAATTTAGATAAGTGTTAGAACAAAATTCGACGAAGTTCTTGAAATCTACAAAACGAAACAAAAGAATCCAAGGAACAGAAGTGCAGTAACGCTAGGGTGGGGAGGGGAAGAATCTGAAAATTGTAGTGACGTTAATTCTGATAACCCTTTGAGACTTTTACTTCGTTTTTATTATTTGGGACCCATTCAAATGAAATGAAGACACAATTTGAGATGTTCCTTCCTCCACACCTCAGCGGTAACTGTTATGTAGAGACCCGTTATTTGTTATCTTATAACTGTTAATGGTAACGATAAACGAATCGAACTGCTCAAAAGTTATTACTTTTATGTTGAATGAGATTCTTGATTACAAGCTTTCTCTCTCAAATCCAAGTAACGAACCTTTCCACTTCGGAGCGAGGTTTTGGATAGGGGTAGGGTCCTAGGTTTTGTCCTATTTAACAATTTAATATTTTCTTACTTCTCACCATCATGAGCAAGGTTCTTCATTTCAAGGTTCAGGCCGTTTTCCTCGAAACACTTTGACCCTTTAAAGCTCCTCTCAACCAATTTTCAGACTAAAAAAATATTATAGATCCGCTTGAAGCGTCTAGATGAGACAGATTCAGATGAACGAGTAGCAATAGCAACCTTTTGCTTTTACCTTCCTACCTACAGCTAAAATAAAACAAGTCGATGAGGTGGTCCATAGTTCACCTTCAACAGTGTCATCTTCAATGAAAATTTTTTGTAAGCAGGAAACTATTGATTCCAATTCTTAAATGTTTCGAAAAACTACTATCAAACGATTTAAAATATTAAACAACTGAAAAACTATAGGTGAAGTAATTTTTCAAGTGTTTATGAAGGGACTACTTTTTTAATGATCTTAATTTCGCGGAGGGTTCGTCTGGAGTTGTCGTGCGGTTTTGTCAATGGTGTTGTGTTCCTTGTTTCTTTTTGCCGATTATGTTATAATTTCCATTTGTGACACAAACCACTTCATTTATTGAATCTTATAAATACGTAAACGCATCTCGTAGACAATTTCCCCGAAAAGCGTGCCTACCGTTCCCCCCAAATTCCTTTCTAAATGTAGATACCCCCCGGATAATGTCTTCTATGCTACCCTTCACACCGCCGATAGTCAAACGTCTTCTGGGTTGGAAAAAAAGCCAATGTGAGGACAAGTGGAGCGAAAAAGCTGTCAAAAGCCTCGTTAAAAAATTGAAGAAAACCGGAGGTTTAGACGAACTTGAGAAAGCAGTCACGACCCAAGATCCTAGCACCAAGTGCATTGTGATACCAAGGTGATTATTATCGACGTATATTAGCTAAGCTAAAACCGATAGTTATCCAATGTACCTGTAGGTAGATGAATGTCAGAAGTTAATTTATTTATTTCGAATGGCTATCTTCACTCAACAAAATATAGCTCGATTGAGGAGCTACATAGTACCTACGGCAGGCGTAGGCCTCATAATTTCATTCTGATAGAAGAGGTTATTCTGCTACTCCTTTGTGGATGAATTTTGACGACCATGTTCTGCGTATATAATAATAAATCTACACATTTACTTAGGTGCCTACACTTTCCAAAATGAATCGGTCCATCGTAAAACTGACAAGCTGAGCAAGGACGATTGGATTGTGATCATAAATTATAAATAGCTCACGATATTACGCACCTCTAGACCTGTCTTATCAGTGGGTCTTTCCCTAAATAATAATCCTTTGAGACTGTGGATTGTCCCATTGTTTTATGTGTTTTTTTGCACTTTATGCCATGTAATTCATAAAACATAGGTGCCTACCCATGTTAGATTACCTAATTAATGTAGCTGTAGGTGGGTATACCCACCTACTACGTACTGGGAAATAGGGGCTTATCGAAATTCCCATATTTTAAGCGATAGGTAGGTACACTCCTCATAATAACATTATTGATTTGGTACCTAATCCTTGGATTAAGTAGCTCAGCCACTTAGTTTCATGGGTGCCTGCAGGCGAGGCTTTGAGTTCAAATAATTCAAATTTGTGGATTAGATTTTGTTCCCAGGATCTATAAAGTAAGCATACTTATTCTTGTATAGCACATTACATACCTACACATTAAGATCATAAAAAGATTTAACAATGTTAAATATTCCCAAAATAATATACCTGCCTACATAGGTAACACGTCAAGTAAGAGTCAAGTAGTAGTGGGATCAATTTGCGGAAAGGGAAAAATGTGCGGAAGGGGTAGGTTTGTTTTTGGGTTTCTGGAGGGGTGAAAGTGTAGTGTTGTGTATTTGGAGGGGTGGAAATCATGGTTGAAGGAATGATTTCCGTGGCAATTCATAATCGTGTTTCTATCGTTCTGCCCGAGGGAAACTTCAACAGGATAATAGGTTTGTTCCAACAAACCATACAGATTAATTAAAATTCAATCAAAAAATTTAATTATTATTTAGCTGTACAGAACCCTCTGCCCACTTTCTTTTGAATTTTCGAATATTATTTCTGTTCCAACTGAATAATTGTGTGCAACTCAGTAAACTGATAAGATCCTGTTCCAATTGACAGAGCAATTTCCTTACGATTCGAATATTCTCACCCCTGCGGAGGAGGAGATGTGAGTTGAATACAGGGAAACCTTCTGCAACCTCCCTACTTATTGCGCCGCTCACGCGAACCGTCACCTTTAATTCGCAAAGAGTTAAGAGAGAATGATAAGGGGGTGTAAGATAGTTAAGGAAGAATTATAGAGGGGATGTATCAAGGAGGGGGACGAAGAGACATAGGAATCCACCCTGCGCTCCGCCTCTTGGTGGCATGGACCAGGATAGCCAATGGGATTGCAATGTTATTCTTTAAGGTTTGTTCCAACTGAAAATGTGCAAGTTGCACGATGTACGCTTACGTTCAAATAAACAAGGTCAGTTTCAAGGTCAAAGTGTGTGGATTGAACATAAACGAACAGAATCGAACATTCTGTTCAAATTGCACATTCCAGTTGGAATGCGGAAAAATATTCAGTCCGCTAACGCATTGCATTTTCTGGGTGCGAAAACCTCGGGCTCGAAAAAAGCATGGAAAGAGGCGAAAATTGGCGCGAGCGCACCACCAACTCCGCCCTTCGCTTTAAGCACCAAAAGTACGGAGGATGCAGAAGGTTTCTCTGTTATCCGTTTGCCCAGATCCACCCATCCTCCTTAGCTTGTGCGAAAATGCGCGTTTTTGTTCAATCTGCAAAGTCAGTTGGAACAGAATTCAAGTTCTTATCAGTTGCACACAAAACCGGATGGAACAGAAACATTTTGAACATAAACGTACATTGAGGGCAGAGGGTTCTGCACAGCCAAAACGTGCGTTTATGTTCAAACTGCACAGTTAGTTGGAACAAACCCGTAGATTAACATCAATAGGCTTTATTGACACCCCGATTCGAATAATTTTTAAAAACTTTCACATCTAATTGATTATTTTGACTACCCAGTGTGGTTAATTCCACTCAAATTGGAATATTTCAACAAATTAAATGTACGGATAAATCCTGGTTCCATGGGAACCCCATCAGCGGCGGAAGTCAGACTTGAAATGAATTTTATAACAGTGTAGAAGGTTACCCCTCCTCCTCCATGATTCTAGGCTCTGCCTTTTAGGGATTACTCGCTTCAAAGCTCCAATTAACTGCAAGGGATATGCCATCTCTATCCTTCTTCTAAACTCTTTGTTATTCGAAGCCGAAGTTTTCACAAAGTACAGGGTTACCGACGGGAACCTGACGTTTTGAAATGAAACAGTACCCACTCAATTATTTTTTTCTGAAAACAAAAATTTAATACACAAAATTGTAACTCATTACATGTCATTAGTAAATTATCTCAATTGTGAAAGGTTATATAATCTCTTTCCTCAAGTTTCTGAACAACACTTATCTTGTAAGGGTGAAACTTAAGGTCTTTGTGTAAAATTGTGAGCACAGTTTCTTGGCTCATTTGCAGTTTACACGTATGTCTGTGTGCCGACCGCCCAGGGCTGCGAATCAGCACTGTTCTTCGATGTTTTCTGGTGTTCTTGCAGTCTAAGCTGGCCCTGGTGGCGTCTCCTTCACAATATATCATATTTTCTAAAGAGTGTTAACCCAACTGTGAGTCGTAGTGTGGCTGGGAATGGTTCGGCGTTGTCCACGGTTGAAACGCACACAAAAATGCACTGTCGCAACCATCCCACCATTCTGATCATATGCGTTCTACGCAATCATGTGATGTTCTACCGTACACTGCTCCATAGCTAAAAAAAAATGAAAAATGTTTTTTTATGAACTCTGGTTTCTTTTTATTGAAATGGGATCCCACAACTTCGTCGTGAGTGATTTACTTCGCTCCAACGAGATGGATACTCGACGTTCGGTACCCAAGTTAGCCCACTCCACCCCTCGTCTAAGTGATGCGCTCCAGCGGCCACCCGGCGAACTAGAATTATTTGAATTCCTGGTTGCATCTCTGTTGCCATGGGATCGCACGCCTTGCAATACTGATGTGAGAATTAATTTCCCCTCGTGAAATGAAGTCAACATTTACA
>JAEMON010000006.1:25846557-25857425 GCA_030264115.1 Lygus lineolaris
GCAATAGCTTCATTTTCTTCGAAAATTCGCTAAAATATGAAAAATTCTAGTGACAAAACATCAAAGGCTGAATAACATTGAAAGGAAATCATTGATGGCAAAAATATCAAACCCTAGAGTATAGAAAAATATTGAGATTGGCTCAAATTCACATTCAATGATTTCAGGCGCCAAACTGTGACATCCACACCCTGTTGGATAGAACTTCATCTCAATGGTCCTCTCCAGTGGCTTGACAGAGTGTTAACGCAGATGGGCTCCCCTCGCTTACCTTGCAGTTCTATGTCATAATGGTAATTTCTCTAATGGTATCTTAATATAAATAATATAGTATGAACTCGTTCCCGATTAAGAACACCCAATAACATGAAGGCAAATTTCCAATTATTTTCAGGTGAAAACCAATCAACTCAACTACCGCACATCGCTCCAAGCTATCAGTTACACTTCTAAACTTATTTATAGTTCCTAATGTAAGTTTGGCTAGGGCTGTGTTTCACGGTTGAGAGCATGTTATGTTTCCCTGAAATCCTACTACAAACTGCCATTTGTTGCTCATAGTGTTATTTTGTTACTCCAATGGGTTTCGTTCATGACTCTATCTATTACCTGTCAATCTGTTTACTCCCAATGACTGCCACTTAATCGATTTTTCTACGTACCTCTGAGTTACGAGTGGAATAGAATCGTATCGCTTACTTCATAAAACACTCAACAGCCCCCTCAAGGCAGTATTTTTGCCTTTTCGATTGGTTGAAATCTCAGCTGCAAGCCATTCATCCTCACACATGCATTACCTATCTTGGGTGGGTTCGGAATTACGGTTCTATATTTTTTTCTTCATACAGTTTCTTTGTTTTATGATCTGTAACCCCTCTTTCCCCTACTTTTACTAACGGATTGATGGGGTACGGTTTTTCTTTCTGGAAGATGCCAGCGCATCGAACATCTAGATCTCTGTTATGCAGGTGGTTGTAGTTAGGTATAAAATCGGCCATCGAGGATAGGTTAATATACCTCACACATTACAGGGATGATGAAGGGTTTCGTGAAATTTCATGAAAATTGACCCTTCACTAGATATTTTGAGTTCCCCGAAACGTGTGCCACACGTAAAAAAATGAGTTTGTGCAGACTTCCGTTCGATCTGTTTTTGGATTCACATGAAATGTATGCCTAATGAACACACACAAAAAAATCCAGGCGAACTACCCAGATTTTCGTACTATTCTCATATTTTTGCCTCAATTGGAGGTCTTGACATACAAAATAATGACGAAAGTTGTTTTTGGCGTCTTTGTACGCTGACCTGAATACAATCAGTAATGGGTTTAAGGTTTATCAAAATGTTGGGCTCACCAGGAGAAAAAAAAAATGCTCTGAAGAAAACGTAGAAAATCCTACTTGCAGGGCATCTCAACCTCTCCAGACTGCTCTGAAGCAAAAACACAATGATTGCTGCGTGTTCTCTCACACATTAGGTAACAGATCCACATAAGAGGAATAATATTATATTTTTTTCGAATTTTTGCTACATCTTACCCCCATGGGCCCCACTGCGCCGTTTGTGCATTGCGTGTATGCTTAGCCAGAAGAGCTGTGGAAAGGGTTGCGTTGACCAGAACGCTGTTCACAACGGAGTGGAGAACTGGAGAAGTGGAATTCATTGTCCGATCAACAAGACAGATGACAAGTGGCGGCCATTTTGGCGTTTGCAGCTGGTCTCTGTAAACATGGTGGCAGACTGCCTTGTGCGGCAAGTTATTCACAAACGATCATTTGATATTGGCCAGTTAGACCAATTAGATTGAAGAATGGACAAATGCTCAACGTTTAATGAACTAACGACCGATGTGAACGTACCTTTAGTGTTCACATAATGTGGTAGAGGTGTGCCGATACTCTTGAATCAGGAATGTGGAACCTAATCTCTCAGTGAAACCCTTCTGGAACCGTTCAGGTTGCTCAACTTACTGATACAGTCTCGCTGGACAGGAACTGTAGCTAGAGGGGGGGGGGGGGGGGGGGGGGGGGGGGGGGGGGGGGGATTTTTCCCGTAATGGATTTTTTTTTTCACTACTTCCTACCTCAGTGTATCCTTAAAGATGTTTAGAGTACACACGATAATTATGTAGACAACTTGTATCCACGTATTTCACACCACCCATACCACAGGAATTAACAATTTAATCCCAAAGCCAAATATGAAATAAACATCAGTCACACTAGTTTACTTCCATGGCCTCACCCATTCCTGATTCTCCAGATTGAGAAGGTGGAACCATGGAAGAACGGACAACGAAAAACCTTCTTCCATCTAAGGATCACTGTAGATCGAGAATGTTTTGAGGATCGGAAGTGTGATACCATGGAAGAACGAAGAACTGGGGCGTTGGGCGTGTGCCAAACCCCCTCAGATCAGTAAGCGGAACAGGATAGTTAATTTTGAACTGTTACACGCCTGGAAGTGGAGCAGATTAAAACAGTTACAGCAAATATTGGTATCAGCACACCTCCATAATGTGGTAGATAGCCTGAGTAGATTGTCTGCTCCTTTGTTTTTGTTCAAGATGGCGCTGTCCCGTAAAATTATCCTCTTGCTCCTCAGTTTCCATCCACAGCACCACCTCCATTTCATCGTATAATTTCATCATTTCACTAAGAAGAACAGTTTGTCATTACCGCAAAAATGTTTTCACCTCCCCCATGATGCCCAAAGTTGAGAGGTTTTATTCGTAAGTGGACAATAGAAGTCTTTTGTGGGTCTCCAACCATTCTCCAATTAGTTTTAAACTACCTGTATGCAACCTACCTGATACCACATTTTACCTATCAATACTGGACCAAAAAAACATACAATGCACAATTATTTGTTTGAGTTACCGTCAAGTTATTTCCGATATGATCGGTTTACGGCATTAACGTTTAGCCAACAATAATTATGAGGTAGGTACAGCTTGCCTAATCAAGTTTCATTTTAGAGATTTCTTCTGATTTACGAGTATCATATTGTAGTGCCTACATTAAAATGGTCGTTTAATTTTATCAGTATCTACCTGTTAGGTAGCTGCAGTACTTGTAGCTAACGAAATTGACTGCGAATGTCTGTCTCATTTTTCAGTAGAGTTGTTTTGGTATTAATCCGTGATTGTACTCATAAATGGCTCTGAATGGTCAGTGTGCAATGGTTGTCAACACTAAACATCTACAGTAGACTGGAGTGAATGGAACTGTGTCAGTTAGAATATCCGCGGCTGGATCATTTTATGTACAATGAAAGTTGTGTAGTCTGTTCAAAAGTCTAAGTCAGTGGGGTATTCCAGTCAATTTTTCTCAATGTATTGCTTGGGGTTAACGAAAATCGGGTCTGTTTGTCGAGGAAATGGTAACATAAAATTGGAGAAGCAAATAGAAATTAGGAATGTGAGAAAAGGCGGGCTTGTCACATAGAGATTTTTTTTACTGCCTCCATTATCTCTGATTGAAAGAAAGCCGAAGTATCCATACCGAAGAGATGCTTATTGATTGATTCACAAGATAAGTTATCACTTTATTAGACAGTCTTGCAGGTAAACGAGAAGCAAGTCGGGATTCCGAATAGGATGTTACCAAGGGAGAGCCTGAGCGGATGCTAACCCCTGAGTTGTATTGTACGAGTTCGGGAGTCGGGACACGAGTCGACCTACGAGACATAAGTAACATTAACGCGAATCGGATGGAATTCATAGATTTCAAGTAGTGATTTTGAAGTTCTTGTTGTTTAGAATTTTCTCTTATGGGTTTCTCTCGATACTCGAAAATGAATATCAGGAGCTGTATGGTTGGTGAATGGTAGGGAAACGGACCTGATTATGGAAGGCTAACCTACCTCCAGCTTTGGTAGAATCAGCGGGTGCCATGAGTGGCTTGGAATACCCGATGTTGTGAGCATTCCAGAGAGCTTTTATAAATTACCAGGTGTCACAGCTTTGTTGTCTTGCCCTAATAGACTGTCATGTTTGGATCCAATTTTAGGCTATTCAGGAGCAACACTATTGGGTTGGTTGGGTTGTGGAGCAAACGGGTAGGAGTAGGTGGATAGATATGGAAGATCCTTTTTGCTTTCCTATACCTGTTACGTCTACCGACTAATTCCTATGTTCCTAAGTCCTATACCTATTTACTATCGTAAATAAAGCAATTTTTCAATTCAAATCAATCCATGGTGCCAGTTTGGCTACCTTCAAAGAAGGTTACCTTCGTTTTCAGGAATCCATTCGGAGCCCCAATCGAATAGGCCAGTTCTAAGCTAGCTGCGAGATGACTCTACTCGTAATGAGATACAACCGCATGCGCACTAACTGATTTCTATTCGTTGAGCTCCCTACTCGTAACCCGACTCGCTTCTCGTTTACCTGCAAGAACTGTCTATTGGATGATGAAAGTAACGTTAGACTGGCAGGGCGTGTCATGAGGTAGAGGGAGGACCCACGCTTTTTCAACATTTTTTATAGGTAAATAACAGATGAATAAATTAATTGTTTGCTGTTTGCTATTTTGATTTGTATAAAAAATGCATCGTGCATGCATACAAACCTGTGAATATAACGTTTTTTATCTTTTCATGCCAAGTATGGTTGGATTTATCAGACTGCTGGTTACACCGAACAAAATGGCATTGGCCCAATGTGTCCGATATAACTGGCAAACACTGTATGCGTTCTTTTCATAGTTACTTGAACTAAAATATTGTAACAATCATCTCATTTTTAGACCCACTGGAGTACCCTGTTCACGTGTACTATTGCCACCGAAAACTATTGCCTGACAATTGGGTGTCAGATTCAAATGGCTCTGTATTTCGTATAATTATTGGTTACCAACTGCATATAAATAGACGTGGATTTTAGTGATCAAAACAGGATGAATCTTTCTTAGTTGATCTTCAGATAGATAAGGAGCTCATGGCACGTGAAAAACCGAAAACTTGAAATTGAATGAAGTCACCAAGGTTCACGAGTATTGAACAAGGCTGGCACAATCAGCACGACGAGTCTGTCTGATGAATGGACGGAATTTTGTATTTTTGACCTCAGAATCGGATTCAGCACCCTCAAAAATCCCTGTAACCCATTTTTCAGCTTGGAAATTCGAATAGTTTGGTTGGAATAAGCAAAAGGAAAAACGCGTGACGGCATGTGATACGTATATCTTCTTTCACGTGGTTTCCACGTGGAGGAGCGAGAAGGCCATAATATTATACCAGATTGCATGCTGTTTCCTCTCCCTAAGATGAAACTGGAGTTAATGAAAAACGTTGTCAATTTCCACGACAATAATGAGTTACAAAGTTAAATCGATTTCGACGGTTAGGCCATCATCGTTAGTGTTTTAGCAACCAACTGGTGACGTTAACTTGACGGTGCCTGTGGCCTCCTGCTGTAGCGAGCAAATGGAGATGCTACCCTTTTTAGACTGGACTCCCGTTTCGGTTCGAGTTTAAAGTCACGTCAACGTTTCCGTTCAAGTCTGTAGTCAAAGCAACCAGTCAACGCTGATATTTGTTTGCCGCCGTGACGATGGCTGGATGAAAATGGTTATCACCTGAGAAGGATATGGATCAGCCGGGGCCCGGCTTGGGGTTCAACGTCGCCCGTTTATCCGAGGCCACGGGGCCCGGCACTATAGCATCCACAAGGACGACTCAACGGCACCCGTTAGTGGCTTGCTAAAACTCTCTAGTAACAAATTAGAACTCTCAAACTCAAAAGAGGTTCTTATTTGTTACTGAAGATGGCCTAACCGTCGAAATCGATTTAACTTTGTAACTCATTATTTTCGTGGAAATTGACAACGTTTTTCATTAACTCCGGTTTCATCTTATTGATGAAATGGGTTTACACACAACGTTGTCGGGAGTGAATTAGTTTTCCTCTCCCTTTTCCGCCATCTTCCGTTCATTTCCGACCCATTATATTGTACCTTTTTGGTAAGCTCTCCGTTAGATCTACAATTTTAAAGAATAAAAAAAGGACCATTCCACATTGAACCGTTTTTAATTGAAACTTGATCATTATATTGTACCTTTTGGTAAGCTCTCCGTTAGATCCACGATTTTAAAGAATAAAAAAAGGAAAATTCCACATTGAACCGTTTTTAATTGAAACTTGGTAGGAACCTATCTCATAACGCTGGTCTCGTTATTTATGTTCATACCTGCGTTCACATTATTCTGACGGTACCTTATTAAGTACTTATCACTATGAAAGTGTTTCATTGTCCACTCATTTTTTTAAATGATGCAACGTAAAATTCAGTTTTTGGCTGTAGGTAGCGTTTTCGTGATTTAATGTGGAAAATATTTTTTATTTCATTATTGATGCCAGTATTTTGGTTTCTTCCTTATGAGGATTGTGCTTTGATCAGGTTGTGAACTGTGATGGTATTGTTCTTCGGCAATATGGCACACTGTAATGGACTTTATTACCATGTGAAATTCATAATTGAAATCTCGAAACTATGACATGAATGGTTCTCGTACCTTACGCGTAATATGGAATATGCGAGAGGCATAAATAACCATCAACCAAACCACAATGGATTAAGTTGCTTCAAAATTATTTGCCTAAGTGACTATTGATTCATCAGTTTTTCAACATTTCAATAACCACATAGTTGGAAATATACTTTTTAAAGAGTTAGTATACGAATAATCGTATATATTTTTGTAAGGTTGCTTGGTTAGGTAGGAAGTAATTTATGTGGCATAAATTAAGGAAGGGGGCAATTGCTATATTTCAGGCTGTCTACTAAAAATCTGGTATGTGTATTGTGTTGAAATGGAATATTTTAAAAGCTAGTCAATGATGGTGTTGGTTTTTTATTTTTGGTTACAACTTGTTCTCAATCATGGGAGAAGGAGAAGGCAATTTCACTCAATGTAAAATGGAGTGCAGGAAAATAGCTCCTAATTCTATAGCAATCTAGCAGCAATGTGCAGAACTAGGAATGAAAAAGAGGCGTATATGTAATAAAACGGTACTGGTGAAATGTCATGTCAATTACATGCCCACACAGTAGTAACATCAATCAACAGATATGGAGGCTATGGTTGGGGGGGGGGGGGGGGGGGGCTGTTTGATCGACCTGTGCCGAGTGATCGAACTAGCCAAAGGCCTGGCCAAAAAAGTTGATGTACAAGCCTGAATTTGAACCTCAAAGCTCAGAACTTCAAGAGGAATCTTGATTAAATCTGTGTCTCTAATCACTAAGGTCAGTTGCTTATGGTTGCACAATTTTGGAGATAAGCAGCTCCTAGTATACACATGGTACACATTGTTTGCCTTACAATCTCTTCTCTGTGTTTTGTTGGACAGGTTAGTATCCTCGATGAACATCCATTTCTCAACACAAGACATTGCTACTGTCAAGCTCTGTCGTCGCCCCCAACCCCTAGCCTTCATCCCCCAGTTACTTAGTTTGAATATATCGCTGGAAAGTATACATATATGTACACCTACCCCTTATGTATCGGGATTTCAGTGACTCGGGACCTATGGGTCCCACAGTCATGTCAAAATGGCGGATCACGGTGGACAGTTACGTACTTAAGGGGAGCATAAGTGCGTCATTACTAGGGTTCAGTTTCGTCGAGGCGAAGAAAAGGCTGCACGATTCTGGACATCAAGTGAAACTTCCTTCTTCTTCTTCCATGTTCTCAATTTGGCTTTACAATAGAAAGGGTGAAAACCCCTGCATCCCTGTTTTTGTCTTTTAAATCAAACTGATCGTTCTAATTATGTTAAATCGCCTATCACTGTGTTGTGATGTAAAAACGATGATGTCTTAGATTTTATTTCGATCTTCCAGGAAGTCTTTGATAAATTCTTACTGATTTTGTTTGTTCTAAACATTTTATTCGATGTGGTCTAAGTACAATATATTTAGATGCAAGTAATAACTGAAAGTGCAATTCTTGCACTCTATTCATGCAATTATGTCATCGACTCGCTGTATTACTGTAACGACATTTGTAGGTTTATTGAATTTTAAAAATGCTTCCCCATTTTATCCGAATCAGTTGAACTGAATTAGAAGTTTAGACCTCGATATGGCACTCGGTAAAGTAGTTTCTAGCTAGGTTAATACCAGCAGCACTCCTTTTCTACATTAAGAAACGTCTGTCAGCACACTCTTGTTTCTCTATTATGTCGTTGACGATTAACAATTTTATTTTTGTCCTAAAACGGATTAATTGAACAATTTGAAGGCAAAAAAAACTGCTGCTGGTTTCGATTGTGTGCCATATTAATTGTAAATTTAATGTTTGCTACAATGTTTTCTCGTTTAAGGAAAAGAATCATGAAGAATATCACTTGTACTTTTATTGTTTAAGGGCATTTTTTAAATTAGAATAAAAAATATAGTCTCTTATATAGTGATGATGACAGCGTATTTTTCTTGTTTCCATTTTCCATCCGCTCTTTCGTAATCTACCTATTCAAGATTTTCAACTTTTCTCATTCATAGTCTAAATCTTCCGGAGTGGCTTCATCATTGCTGAAAAATGTATAACAACAATTTAATTCAAAACGATAAATCAATTAATTTGTATAAAATAGTGAAGTTTAGTTACACTTTGTCAGTTAGCTTCCCTTGCGAACTAGTTGTATTAATTTATATGTTCCATGAACGGCACAAACAAATCAAGTTGGTGTGGACGCCAAATGATCCATACAGAACAGATGAACGAGGTACCTTCATTGTTACAATATTTCCGTCTTGAAGTCAAATGCAGGATCCCGTAAATACCTTTCTTGGTATGGCTGATTGGGGTCATTGAAGTAGCAAGCCAACATTTTTCTCTCTAGTAGCCCAGGCTTGAATTTGGGGAGAAAATAAGTCCAGCATTGATGAGTCGTTGATTTGAATTCTATTTCCTCCAAACGACGTACGTAGAAATTCGGGTGGTCTTCCAGAATGTCCAAATTGGAGAGCATTTTTCGGTCCACCTCGTATATTTCGCCTTTAATGTTCTAAAAAAAAATTGATAACTATGTACTACTTTAATTATTCGGATGTATCCCGCTCGCCTGACCCGAGCAGACAAATGGGGTTTCAATATGATACCACTCTTCATGAGATAATATCGTCTTCTGTAAGAAGCCGATGGATACCGAAGTTCAGCAACATAGATAATAATAAAAAACAACATATAATAACATCGACATAATACGAAATCGAAAACATATATACGAAAACATCGATATAATAAAGATGGGGTAGATAAAGCTCTCCCATTCTAATGCCAGCGTAGGCGTAGCGCAGTCTCCTGGTGGGTTATCAATGTTATCATCAGGTAAAAATTCCCTGTTCCCTATCTCCCTTTTTGAGACCATTATAACAAGAGCTTTTTCTTGGGGGTTTCAGGTTTGAACCTAGCAACTGAAGAAGAATAAGAATGTGAAGTTGAGGAGAAATAAAGCTGAAATCTTCGGAACTCTAACGTCACTTGAAGTTAGAGTGCCCAAGGGTTATAATTTAGTTTATTTTCATGTACAAAATGAAGGTCACAATAGATCTTGCTCAAAATGACGTTTGAGAAACTGTGTTCTAAATCTGCCAGTTAGCTCAAAAATGCTTGCCGTGTTCTTCTTCCACTTCGTGTTTGGGAATAAGTAAACATGGGGAAAATCTCCAAAAATATCTGGGCAAACTCTCATGTGCTAGGCCTTACTGTCCAGTGTCCCCATGTTTGATTAAGCTCGTCATGAGGGCCACATCACACAAGATCCAGCATTTTTTCGAGTTTTTTTGTTTTTTTTTACGTGGGAGTTGAAGAAGACGAAATAGCTTTTTTCCAAGGGCAAAGGACTAAAGTTGGATTTTGGACCAGCCAAAAGCCAGTAGCATACGAGCGTTTTTCCAGCTTTTTTTGAGCTTTTTCTTCGGCTTGAAGTTTTAAGAGGACAAATCAGCTTTTTTCCATTTAGACTGAAAATAAATAGAGAGTGACAATTCGGTTTTCAATGGAGATGTGAATTGGAACGTTTCAAGGTTTATCTTCCAGCATTTAGAACTTCCAAAAATTAGAACGTGTTCTAAATCTGCCAGAGGCCTAAAAAAAGCTCCGCCAGAATGGGGGGGAGGGAGTTGGCCATGGAAAAAGCTGGTTCTTCCTCTTCAACCTTGGAAAAAAGCTGATTCGTCCTCTTCAACTTCAAGCCAAAGAAAAAGCTGGAAAAACGCTCTTGCGATATGGCCTTTAGGCTGGACATCCAACTTCACAACACAAATTTACTCATTCACAACGAATTCAAACCAAGGTTTTGGAATGGAGGTAGGGGGCACTTCACGTCAGCTTAGAATGGAGGAAACTTCCACTTATTTCACTGTCAACCTATTATTTTAAACGACGAGAAACTATTTTCAGACCTAGGTCGAAGAAGAAGTTTTGAAATGTCATTGACTCAACTGCTAAGAAAGTTTCAGAAAAATATTGAATTACCAAAACACTTTCTGCATATTACTATGTACCTACGAGTATTAGGGGATTTTGAGTATTTTTGAGTTGGTAGGTAAAAATAATATTCTGTCAGCAATTATCTAATTTGTGCACTTTTTGAATAGGTTTATCCTTTGTATGTGAATCGCAGACGTTTCTGCTAACATTTCTCACCACTTGATTAACTCTTGACACACTTTTGAAGAACCTAAAGACACTGGAATTCTAGAATATCGATAATCATGAAAAGAACCATTGCCCTCGAGATGTCAAAAAGAAGAAGAATTACGAAAATAATAACCGGTATCTAAATTATTGGCTGAGAAAAGTTTGAAAATGCATCACCCTAGATCGAGAGCTGGTGACAGTCGATTTCAACCGGAAG
>JAEMON010000006.1:25904075-25919156 GCA_030264115.1 Lygus lineolaris
GCAATAGCTTCATTTTCTTCGAAAATTCGCTAATAAATATATGAGTAGAACAATGCCGTACATCGTCGAAAGGAACCATTTCGAATCACAATAGTCAACAACTTTACCCCAGCTCAGAAAGACTTCCGTAAACTTTGCCACAGTATGATGATAAAGGTAATAAAGGTACGATGACAAGGTAATAAGGAGATATTTTTGGACACTAACTACACTGCAGTTCGAACTGCACTGCAGTTCAACTGAACGTGTTGGGTTTGTTTAATGAAACTGTTAGAAAATAGGCTTCATTGATTCCCTGAACAAGACCCAGCTTCTTGGGAGAAACGTCGGGGGAATTCAAAAATTCACATACACGTACCTGCATAAAAGGCTTAACAGTTTGTTGGGATCATAGATAGTGAAACCAACACCTTTACAAATTTGAGCGAAATCGGAAGAGTCGTGTGTGAAATTTGGACCGAGTGCAACAGAATTCGCATGGATTTATTCACTGACTTTTGGCATGACCCTGTCTGACTATGAATGGCTTGACCCTTGTCTTCTGTGTGACAAGGCATCAAGGCACCAGGTGTGATTATGGCCACTTGTGTGTGATTATGGACATACCTACCCGACATTGGAACTCTATCCCAGTGTAGGGAGGTAAATGAAGACTCCTGAGCTGGTATTGTACGTTTTATTGGTATAATTTGGAAATCGCTCTTTCAGCCATTTCAGCTTTCAGCGTTCAGGGCCATCATCAATCAAGAGGCATTAGCAGCTGAAGATCACAACTTCGACGATCCTGTGCCTCATATTCAGAGAGGTAAGTAGGATTCTACTTAGTATGGCTCATCAGTGAGGAACGATTATGGATGCTAATAATATAAGTAAATTACTATGAAATGATCTGCTTCGTGAACCAAAGCTGTAGTAAACTCCTACAAATCTTGATACAAAAGACCGGACAAAAGGGATTCGAAGGACATTCTAGGGTGAAATGAGATTACCGTGGCAGCGGCTCAGATCAATACAACTTTTGGGGAAAGTATGCTGCGCTGAGGAAGGGTGGTGCATATTTGATAGTCTGGAGGGGGAGTATAACTTTGTATGGTTTCGACGGGAGTCGAACATGGAAATGTACCTACACTGAGAGAATAAAAGGACCTAAACACGGTTAAACGTTAACAACCATATCAAATCGGTAAAAGTTAACGAGTACCCGAATACGGTAAAGTTAGAAGTGAAATTCCTGATATGAGCATGATGATTTATTTTTTTTAGTAGTTTTTGGGACAATTTATCGTGTGTTGGTGGGCGGCATAAGACTTGTATACCAATTTTTTTTAGTTGGTAGGATTTTGACTGTACCTAATTATCGGTAAAAGTTTACCGACTTTAGTTAACTGTCACGGCTTTGGACGTTTACCGGGAACCGACTAATGTTGTCTGTGTACATGCCAACCTGCCGCTACCGGAAGTGCGTTGGTACGGAAGTAGATAACATCAGACGGATGTTTATTACTTATACTTTGATACAAGTGGGTCCGATTGGTCCGCGATGAATGTGTGTAAATAAGATCCTTACACACTGTCTAGAGGCCAACTCACACAATCCAAGAAAATGTCATCAAATTGGTCAATTATTTTGCTCGTCACAACAAATTTCACATTGGCGGAAGTCAGTTGCTACAATTGTTCAAACAGCGATGCAATTCATGAATCAGATAGACACGGAACAAAATGCCCAAAAGTGATTCAGTTCTTAAAATTTGTTGAAGACTGACACTCTTTAATAGCAATTCCAAACACGATTGGACATTTTCCAAACCAAATTTGCCCTTTTCCAAACCAAATTGGACATTTTCCGAAACAAATTGGACATTTTCCAAATCAAATTGGACATTTACCAAACCAAATTGGAAATTTTCCAAACAAAATTGGACACTAAAAAAGGAAGTGATTCAGAACTGGTACTTAGGTCATCCATTAAATTTTATGTTTCGGGCTTTCTATTCTAACCAGAGGTGATTCAGGGATGATATGCACCAAATATTTCAAAAGATCAGCCAAGAGCACTTACTGGATAAATGCCATATTTCAAAAAAGTAGTATTACCACCTCCAAATCGGACTAATCGGAAACTTTTGGTGCTTGTTGAACACTATAGTTGATGCTCTACAACTTCTAGGGAGAGGATATCAACTCTATACGTCCTGTTTGGTGTGTTAATCCACCTTTCAAAACGGGCGTAATGGACTCTTTACAAAATTTGGAAATATTAGGGTTTTTTGACCCCCAGTATAAATTGAACCAATTTCGGCCTTTTGTTATAATCGAAGCGAAATTTTTAATGCATTTTTAAAACTTCTCCCCCCGGATTTCAAGTTGGAAAACTGAGTTTCTCACTCACCAAGACATGCCCAAAAATTCTAGGGAAATAAGCTTTTCCTGGAATTAAAGCAAGCTCGACCCCTCTATTGACTATGACAGAAATTACAAAATTTTGCAATGCCCAATTTGATTTGGAAAACGCCCAATTTGATTTGAAACATCTGGTGCGAGACTTCACACTACTTTCCTCACCCGTAAAAACTGAAAAATGGCGATTTTAACGCTGATCTCGGCCCTCAATATATTTTTGTGGAGATGAGGGGTATTGGAACTTGTTTCTGCTTGTTAGAAGAGTAAGTCCTGTGAATTTCATCAAAATCGCTAGAGATGTTTGGGAGAAAAGCTAAAAAATGGGCTAAAAACGACGTTTTTTCACCTATTTGGAATATTTTCTCCCCCTAATAATTGACCTGGAGGGCTGAAATTCTCAGGGTCTCATCCTCAGAGATGACTGACATGAGTACACTTTCCCAAAACGTAGAGAAAATTGATCAGATGTTGATTAGGACCAATAAAAGGTGGTGTTTCAGAAATTGGGTCTTCTGCTGATCGCAATACTTTCCTTTCACCTTCAGGTGGGCTGATGAAAGTGAAAATGCCCTATATTTGGCTAAGAAAATGTCCAATGTGGTTTGGAAATGGTTAATCCGATAAATGACGGATTCACCATTCAAATAAGGTACAAATATATGAAGTGACGAGTATAAGAAGTGTCATTTTTTCTCCCCACCGCAAGAAAAATTCGAGCGACAAAACCCTTATGAGCTCCGCCTGAGTAGAAGTAAATAGGCACCACCGCGCCACCCTCGTCCCGTCAGGGTTTCCAGTTGCCATGACGACGACAGCCACACCCGGCTGGCTGGTCCTCCGACGCCGGTCGACCATCACTCAAACCCTCAACCCCCCAATTCCACCCCCATTTCACTCGGATGGATTTATATGAATGTCTCGTGGATAGCCTAGTCCCTTTGTCTGTAGCTCTTCAAGACAATTTTAGGGGTTAATAGAGGCCAAAGAGCACGGCGCGCAGTGGTCCAGGATCGTCAAAAAGCGCTTAAAACTCGGATTTATCATATATTTTATCCAGGGTTGCTGGCTGCAAACATGTGTTTCTTACCTTCTGGGGATATCATCTCCACTAGGTAGCGAATTTTCGAAAAAAAAAAAAAAACTGAAAGGGACCTCTTTCAGTTTCTCCGTTTGAATCAACGTTCACAAACATGTAAATTTTGGGAAAAAACAAGCCCTCAAAATTAAAAAAAAAATTAAATAAAGAAAGTTTACATTTAAACCAATATAAACTTTGATTTGTCCTAAAACTTGTGTGCTTCTTTGTGCATCTTTGATTAAAAGCTAAGACTTTTTGTTAACATCTACAGAGAGATTTCCGACCATAATTAGCTGCTACCATCTGCTCCTTTTAGCGATAGAGGTGAATGAACTGGGAAAACGTGAGCTTTTAGCGAATTTTCGAAGAAAATGAAGCTATTGCAATGGCTCCAAAATTTAAATATGTAATGCAAATTATTGAAAAATTTCTTCATGGAAATCCGTTTCAGACCATTCTAAAACGATTCCTGAAATTAACACTTTTTTATATGTATAAATACCTATATTTATTTATATATGTGTCACTCCAGATGATATCTGACCGAGGAATCGAGCTAAAAATCTGAAAAAATTTCAAAATGTCAATAATATCAAAAGAAAGGTTGAGTTCGTTGGCCAGAATTTTCGGAGTACTCCAAGGGTTAAAATTTCGAAAATGTAGAGTCAAAATCGCATTAAAAAACGCGTTTTTGAGGTTTTCTGTGTAAAGAACCATCTCAAAGACATAGGAACATGTGGTATATTTGGAATCAGCGTGAAATTTTCTATAAGAATCACCCAACAAATCGGTTGAAATGTTTCTTTGAAAATTCGCTCATCAACTCATGCTGCATGAATGGGACTTTTTTTCTTTTCAGATGTACCTACTGCGTCTCTCAATTTAGAAATTCGGGTGAATCCAAGGGCGTAGACCAGTCCAACTCATTAAGCGTAATTATATTTCATTTTATTTATTTATTTTTTAATTTTTTTAATGCGGTATTTGTTATTTTCTTTAGCGAACTAAATAATTAATTTTCTAAATTTTGACCGAACTGTTTTTTTCTGTATTACCCTCATTCTGATCATTAGACTTGTGAATGTGATGAAGTTCAGGTTTCCAGCTACAATAATCCGGGAAATATTGAGTTTTAAGCGCTTTTCGACGATCCTGGCCCACTGTCCGGCGCCTTGAATTTTTCTCGTTCTCCGAACAATTTCAGCTAAAATTCTTCATGGCCTGAACCTCAGAGCATATTTTACAAAGGTAAGCTCTTTTGAAATTGGTAGCTGTATGTTACTGTATCAAGATTCATGATATTCACTCATATTCATTTTTCCCTTAAGGACTCATATTATTATTATTATTTTTTTTTTTTCACCAAAAAAAGTGTAAGATTTACATAGATATTAAGCGTGAGCGCAAATTAGTAGGATTCTTATTATGTATGTGTTGTTCTATGATAGTATGCTATTGAATTACGTAAGTGGCTTGACGCATCACATGCAAGGCGGTACGGGCATAATGCCTTTTGCCTTGCGAATATTTGATTTCAATATATTGTTCTATGTGTATAATAAATAAATTAAAAATAAATAGGTACAGATTTTCGTGAAAAGAGATATCACTATAGGATCCATGAAAGTGGGTAGGTAAACGAGGAACACGACTTCCCACCGCACAAATTGGGTGAAAAAAGTGCAGTTCAAGAACTCGGCGGGTTCAGAGTTTTTGAAACTTTTAGGTTCCAAAAACCCGCCTGCTGTACAGTGGCTCAAAATAGGGGTTTATCGGACAAAAAAATCGACCCCTCCCGTCTTATAGGAAATTTTGCGCTGATTCCGAATGCGCTGATCCCCCCATGTTCCTATGCCTCGATATATCGAAAAAAAAGTCCTTCGAAAATTCACGTTTTTGACCATTGGAACTGCCCAAAATTGGTTTTGTATAAGAGATAAATTGACGACCTGAGACTTCTGCGTCGAATGAGACCAACGCCAGCTCATCAACACAGTAGCCATGATTTTCGCCGATTTTTCAAAGTTTTCCATTTTCTTGACTTTTTCGGTCGAAAAACACTTGAGAATACGGAGAACTTTGAAAATCACCAGAAATCATGAGTACCTACCTACTGTGTTGGTGAGCTGGCGTTGGTCTCATTCGATGCAGAAGTCTCTTCAACTTTTCTTTTAACCAAAACCAATTTCGGGCAGTTCCAACAGTCAAAAACGTAAATTTTCAAGGTTTTTTCAAGATATCGCAGCTAATTAGCTATTATAGGTATAGGATCATGGGGTATATTCGGAATAAGCGCGAAATTTCCTACAACACGGGAGGGTACGATTTTTGTTTGGTCCAAATAACCCCTTTTTTTGAGCCACTGTACGCTGGAACGTTCAAAACAAATCCACCAGGTAGCACTAGAATCGCCGTGAAATTTTAGGATGATTTCAGAAGATTTTCTTCAAGAGCGGACTGAAACCGGCTCGGAAATGGTTGGAACAGCCCGGGACTGCTGAATTTATGATATCAACACGCTTGGAACGCAGTTTCATCAACTGAATGAGCGGTAGGTTCTACGAATCCGTTCATGAACTGACGACGATAGGAATAAATCGAAGGATCCTGCCGAATGAATTTAGAGTGGTCCCATCATTCTTTTAGTATGTGAGGCAGCATTTCTTGAGGTATTGAAATTGACTGTATGTAATTTGAAACAATCCAATAGTTCGCAGAAGCATTCCCATGTGAATTCAAAGTAAGTCGTTGTCCATGCATGATGAATAGGTAGTAGATACTCTAATAGAATAGTCCAGGTTTTGCTCCAGTTAAACCCCATACTCGTGTTGGAATTACGAACTCTTATTTCCTAAACTGTTATTACCTCAACTCTTTGTAAAGTCAAAATTCCTAGAATGTATCTTCAGTGTGAAATTAGCGGAAGTATTTCAGTTTTAATTTTGAATTGAAGTAGGTATGACATTCATGGCGGTATTGGGTTGGAATTGGCTCAGGATCACTTATTCCTAATCTTTTGATAGTTGGAAGTTGTGAAATTTTTCGTAATCACCCCAATATTGACCCAATACCATTCGTGAAACAGCATTTTCCACTCTCTTTTTATCGGGTATAAAAAAGAGATACTGGTACTCGTCCTAGTGCCTTTACTACACCGATCATAACGTTGTACTTTTAAAAAAGCTCTAAACTTGAAAAAAAAGAATATTATTTCAGTTGATTCGATTACTTCTCTCGCATACGGGGAGGTGGAACTAAAATTTGATAGGGATAAAATTTGGCTACTGTTTATTATAGGTAATAGGTACGTCGAAATTGGATGTATCGGTTTTGAAATTTTATCCCAGAAGTTCTGTTCACTGAGTGATACCTAGAGCAGAGGATGGAGCGAATAGGAATTTTCAACCATAGGAAGGTGTGATAATATTGGTTTATGATGCAGTGTTCTATTGAAGGCAACACACGATTTGTAGATGACATATATTACATCAAATAGAGCAGCTCAATTCATGGATCTGCACTTACCTACTAATGAGACAAGAATTAGGGTCGTTCTAGATTCGTTATTACCTACAGTCAAAGGTTAATTAAGTAATACATTAATTTGCAAATTTGGACAGTGGACTGACTGACTTTTTAACCTTATTTTGTAGTAGGAAGGCAAGCACCTACTCCTTTTTTTTCAATTATCATCAACTTATTGTAAACTACTCGTATGAATAATGACTAATGAAGTAACGAGGACTATTATCAGGGGATCTAAATGAGGTGAACGTGTGAAAGTCAGGTGATCTATCACCTTGACGGTTCCCACCTGCGCGGGAATGAGTCACTCATTAGGGGAGCAGTTCATACAGAAAGCTAGCCCCCCACATTTTTAAGCTTGGAAACAAGCACACCTATTATAGGACAGCATAATACTAATAGTCACCATAATAATGTAGTTACCTACACATACGTATCACTAAAGCATTCCGAAGCACACAAGTACTAGCTGTACTACAGCAGGTAACTCTACCTTATAATAATTTCTCACCTAGAAAACTCCCTTCATGTATGACATATAACGTGGAGGTGGAGGCTATTTTTATTGAAACTTCTCGACATGATTGAATAATAATCATTCCAAATAATCGTTTGAATTTGAAACATTTTACAGAGGTTCTGATTGTGGTGAAATTTGTAGAGAACTCTAAACTAATAATAATATGAAAACTCCTACTTCTCAGGACCTCTTCAGAACAATATTGCTCTCCAAATGTTGGATGACCGCCCTCCAAACACTAAATTTTACTAAGTTTCGTTCTCAGAATACATCGTATGAAGACAAGCTGAAATTCACTTAAATTCTCTTTAGTTAGATTTACTCTTCTAGTCTTACTCTACTTCTCTTTAGTTAGTTTTACTTAGTTCTTTTTAGTTTTATTGATGAAATAAAAAAATATTTTCAGGATTATGAATCCCTGGCTGATATAAATATCAGCTATGAAGCACTACTTTCCTAACCCGTACAAACCAGAAAAATTGCGAAAAATCTTTATGTTTTTCTGTAACTCACGGCCGACAGAAAAAATGAAGGTAATATGGAATATCATTTGAACCAAAATGAAATTTCGATGAACAAACAAGTGGAAAAAGTACCTATTAGTTTTTTGCTAACATTTTCTAGTATTTCCCCTGATATTTGACCAATAAGTTGACATCTGCAGGAGCGTTTGTACGTAGACATCGAGCCTCTAAATAGGAAATTTCAACCTAGTATGTAATTTTCTGGATTAGTTTCAAATATTGTTTCTAGCCGACTGCAATTACTTCTTTTCACCCTTCTGGTAAAGTAATAAAAAAAAATCTGAAAAAAACACTGAATCAGAAAACTCATTACACCTACCCGGGAAACTGACTGATACTTACAACGAAAAAGGGTCGTAAACTTGAGTTGTAGGTACCGTTAATTTCCTGGAAACGAAGGTAGCTGAAGTATAATAACTTTTATGAACTGCGGAGGGAAATATCGCGCTGATGGTGACAAGGTGGACGATGGGAACTATTTTCCGATTGAGCATTGGAAACAGTAGTTTCCAGTGAACGAATCTAATGCTCAAGGTTAGTGAGCAAGAAATAGAATCGTAATATTGACCATTGAAAACGATAAATCAGTCGTTGAATGAGTATATTACCGTGGCTCTCCTTCATTACAAAAATGGGTAGGTTATGTTCGATTCAGTAAACCAGAGGCTAGTAGAGTAGTATTCTAGAATTAGTACGATAGTTTGTACTTCGCTTATTCGATAGTTAAGTAGGTACTTACAATTACCTTATTATAACGGTAAGAGAATAATTTCTAAGTGATGCAGTACCCAAAATCATACAAAAATAATAATGATTAGATTAAGCAGATCTCTGTAATGTTTTTAGTTTCATGATTTTCAATATAAGTACCTATAAAAGCTGAATTAATCATGAATAACCAGTAGAGTACGGTATGGAACCCTGTTTGTGACGTCAGAACGCCTGGTGGTATCTAAGATAAGTAGAAAAATGCTTGCTCACTAGTACATTGTGATCATGACATGGTACCTGATTTCTTCTCGGGTTCCGATGACGTCACATCAGTCGTCTCTTCAGGAGTTTCAGCGAGTTCGGGCTCTTCGATAGATTTTTCTCTTTTCGGAGTGTCCTTGGAATCCGAGGAGGCGTCCAAAATCTCTGGGATTTCGTAGATGATGATGTCTTTATTGTGAGTAGAGGAGCTCTTACTGGAGTCAGAGTCGGGCGATTTGGGTTTGGGCTTTTTAAGAGCGTCCGCGTACGTCCACGGCAAGGTCTTCAAAAACTCTTTCTGACTTGGTTCGAATCTCTGGGGTAGCCACTCTGTTCAAGCCGAAGTATAAATGAACCAAAAGAAAAGAGTGAAAAACGTGATTTGGGATCGTCAGAATTAAACATTTCGTTAAACGACCGTTGCCAAAATTGCGACAAGATCATAGACAGGATTTATAGGACGATTTTCAGCTTAAGAATCTGGCCATTGAGAGTAAGGAAATGATCATATACATTGTATGAGCTATAAAGCTCCCTAATTCCATCAATTTTGCGGAGAATCTGAATCCAAATTCGAATTGAAAATAGTTGAAGAAATCGTGCGACATCTTGGTAGAGGATACGAACTAAATCACTCGCGACGAAGTTGTGGAAACCCATTTCAATAAAAAGAAACCGGAGTTAATGAAATAACGTTGTCTATTTCCATGAAAATAATGAGTTACAAAGTTGAATCGATGTCAACGGTTAGGCCATCATCAGTAACAAACAAGAACTGCTGATTGAAAATAATCGCATGGCACGGCGATAAAACCCTTCAAATCTATCCTCTCTAACCTATTGCAAGTGTTATTTGAAATTAAATAAAACCTCGTTTTTCGCGGGTACCTATCAATCGTTCTCGCGCTTACTTTTCGTACGTTTATGAACTTTAAGAAAATTTAACCTGTAGGTATAAGGGTTTGATGTTGTTTTGAAATGAAAATAAATTGGGTTTTCTCATTTAACACATACGGACTTTACAGACATTTCCTTAAACGTGAAGAAAGTTGATCAGAACTATTTGGATGATGGTGTTGAGGAAATTCGGTTTTCTTCCGAGTCCAATACTTTCCTTTTCTTCTTCTAGGTAGGCCGAGGAAGGTAATGACGTAGTTTGGGCCTAGATGCCAGATTTGTCAACAATTCATCCCAACCCACCAACCAATATTGATTTCGGGTTCAGATTTTACGCAGAAAATGAATGGACCTATGTTATTATTGCATTGTTTCATTGGACTATTATGGAAGAAAAGGGAGTTTAAGTCCTCTCCCACTCCAAGGACTGAATTGAGGAGTTTCTGCTTCAAATGATAAGTGCGAAAAAACTATAACAATTACTGAAAATCACCACTAATATTCAAAAAAAGGTTGACAAGTGTCCACCTAACTTACGAAAGTCCGAAAAATGTCAGACATACTGAATTTTTGCCAGATACCACCATGGTGCTATAAGTACCAAGGGGTTTTCCTTCCTTTTAGTAAGCCTAAAGGAAACTTTGGCATCTTATGTGGAAACTGAGGATAGATATGGCCTCATTCTCATTATTTTAAACAAAACCCATTTCATTCTAACATAATTATGTAATGTATTTGATAATGGTGCTTAGAACAAAACAATCACGCCATAAAAAATCACCAGTCAATGGCATTAGAATATCATCTAGTTCCAGTATGTACTCACCCACACTTTCTGAAAGTTTTTGCCCATAACGTTTAGGCACTTATCACCTTGGAAACTGAAAGTCCTCGATATTATTATGATGCTTGTGGCAATTCGGTCAAACGATACTAAAAAGAACGAAACAGAAGTGACGACCCCGTTTGAACATCACGAATGACTTCTTATGTTACAGAAAACCGACGAGCACCATGCAGAGCTATCAATCCAGATTCGAGTTCGAGATCAGAAGAAACGAAACTAGAGATATTAGTCCAACACTAAAAATTGTCACACAAAGTCGTTATTGGAACAAGCACTTGCGACAATTCCGAACACCAAACATGAAGATCCTTCACAAACATATGCGATTGAGTCCTTATCACAGAAAGAGTTATTACGGAGTGAAAGAGTTATTCATCTAGATATAAGTAGTCTACTAGAATCTAAAATTAAGCTACCGTCAGGATTAAGACTAAAAAAAACTATTTAGTTCTAGAGTTACATATCAGGTACACTACAGAAGTGACAATGTACATGTACACTACCCGAATGGTTTTCTATTTAAGAGAGGTCTAGTCACACCAATTGCACACCAATATCTGAGTTCAATAACCCTTTGAGAAACCGTCAATACAGTTTGAAGACATTTACAATCGTAAGAGTTCCCTTCAAATTTTATACAGAAAAAAATACCGTACATGAATTAATGTAATACAGAACAAAGAAAATTGAACAAAACACTGAAGAGAGGACACACAACGTACCCACAAAAACATCCACGAAACGATGTAAGCTTGTTAACAATAAATTTATTATTCTATTTTTTAAATAATCTCCATTCTTCATAACTTCGACATTTTCTGCTTTTCAATCAGAAACAAAGAATTGTTACTCGTATTAGAATATTGAAAATCCACGAATCGGGTAATATTGAATTTTCCATTTTTTTTTTAAACTTTCGTGCTTAAACTACGTAGTAACCAGTCACCAACTAATAGCTAATCCTTTCCGGCTATACCCAACTAACTTTGCTCAAGATATTTCAAAAATAAACAATTATTACCTCTCCCCTTGGGTTTAGTTTGGACCTGAGAAAAATGGTATTTCACAGTCGATTGGCCATTTAGTTTTTTTCTTTTTCCACGAACTCCTGAATAATGGTGCGTCTTTTTGAAGAGTTGTTCATTTTTCTTACCTAGCGAATATAAGAATTTATTCAGCACAATTATGATGATTAGGTGTGGATGTGGGACGTCCGATTCGGGGTAGAGGAATAAATGTTAATTTGAACGTTATTGAAAACTGGATCAACCCATACCTAACTGATCATCCGTTCCAATAAGTGCTGTATTGGATTACCATAACAAGTCAGTCACAATGGAGTTTTCATCGTGACTAAGGCCTTAATAGCGGGGACATGTAGAGTACGGTGTTCTTAAAATGGACAGAGAATTCATACTTAAAAGGAAGTGTTCGGATAAAGAAGGCGACGAAGCGACGCCAGACGTCTTACGGCGGTAAGTCATCACGTGACTTTATACATTCCTACAAATTAATGGATAGAAGTTGGAAAAACACATTACAGGGATGAATAACGAAACACGAGGTTTAAAAGAAGAATAGTGGTGGAATCGAATTCAAAGGGGTTTCGCTCGTAAAATTACCTTCAAATCAGACTTTATCGTCAACCTTTGATTCCGAATAGGCCCGTGCCGAAAGATTCAGCGTATGCTGAGTAGCAATGAAAATACAAAAGAACGAAAGGGAACAAACACTTAGCTAAAGCAGAGAACGAAGATATTAGAATGATAGAAGATGATAGAATAATAACCAAACAAATCAACTAGAAGAACTGCCCCAATTGGCTGAAAATTAAGAGAGTAATTTTTAGAAAAGTAATTATTTTCTCCATTGAAATAATTATGTTTATCAATTATTTATAGGTAGTTGGAAAGCAGAAAAAGTTTAGAAATGCGTCATTTTCTAAATATTTACATTTATCTTTAGATTAAGTAAGTAGTTAGTTTTTTTTTTCGAACGAGTATTCGTCAAATTTAAATGATATTATATCATAACAAAAATCACAAACAGTTGGAAAGCAGTTTTTGATTTATACAACACTGTACAGTGTACAGTGAACGTTTGAATTGAAATTTGTGATAATTTCAAGTTATAAGTACCTACATCACGCAAGGACGTAAGGCAAATTTCTCAGAAGGTAATCAGGTATTCGTTAAATTTCAAGTTACGCACACCATGCCCTCATCCACTATTTCAGCCATTTTATATATCGAACTGCGTGTTGCACTCGAGTTCGATTCTTTAGGCCTTATCCGTGATTGAAAGTGCCTTCTAGACCAACGGTGTCTTGACGTAAACTTGAAAATGGACATCGGTAGGTAATTATTTCAAAAACACCACTCAATCATGAGCGGTGAGCTAGGGGTTTTCTTGCCATTTTAATTTCTCCACATTATTTCGAATTTATTACCTAGGTACTAAGTAAATTATTTTTCACAACCTCGACGATTTTACAGAGATTGTCTCTGTAAACGAAAATAAGATACATAAATCATATCACAGATGGATGTTAGTTAAACGGAAAACCACAGATCTAATGCACACAAAAAAAATATCTTGAACAACACAGATCCTGATTCGTTTTTCGCAAGACAAAACAGTAAACAACTTACACAACTTAGGTGGATAACAATAAATGTACAAACCTAACATTCAGTTGAATTCGCAGTTCCACAATATTAAAAAGAATTTTACAAAACAAAACAAAAAATTTATGACGATACGTGACTGTGTATTCATGAAAATTTAATAGTAGGTAGGCAATTAAAAAACATTTTGTGAACAGCGAGTTTTTCTTGGGTTTTGATGTATATGATAGGATTTTATTTATATCATTATGGAGAGTAGGTAGGTATAAAAAATGTCAATTTATATACAGTGAAATCTCTGTTAACGGATATCTCTACTTTAGTCCTGACTTTGCTCCATCGACTTAACGTAGTACTCGAATTACCCTCTATCGCGGACACGGACACATTTCATGGTCAAAGGGACAAATAGTGTAGAGTATCCCTACCCAATTAGTGGACAGTTGCTTAAGACGTTGTTTGATCACGTTATTGTTGGGGTCCACATGAGTTGATAAATCAAACTATTTATAACTCAATCAAATAATAATCATGCCGCATACGGCTGCGAACCAATCGTGAGAAAGTGTTCGTGACCTTGTGGCTGTGTTCTCAACATGGGACATTTCTAAATAACGGGCAACATTTCCGGTCTAATGTGTCCGTAATTGGGAGATTTCACTGTAACACAATTACATCCACAAAATACCTATCGACCTGTACGGTACCTTCACGATATCCAGTGTAATACCATAATATTAGAGTTAATACCATAATATTATTTCTCGAATATTGAATTTATCAAACATTCAGAGAAAACCAGTTTCATATAGGTATCTGCCATGAAATACTTCAAAGTTCTACCGAGTTATTCAAGATTTCTGGTCGAAAACCCACTACTCTCTTTTCTTAATTTGATCTTAATCTGGTCAGGGAATACCTAATAAATTAACAATAAATGAAAACACATCATCAAAGAACACTAACCTTCCATAGCCTGAGACTGTACGACGAGGGCCTTTGCTTTAGCGGCGTCAGCTGGAAAACCGGTGGACAAAACGTCATGAACGGCGTCGACGTCGGTTTCGGGTCCAAAATCGTCATCGTCGTGCCCAAATTGCCCGTTGGGGGCCTTAGTGGCGAAAGAGTCCCTCCAAATGTGCTCCACTTCGCTGGCCTCCATCCTTCGGCCTGCGTACACGAATAAGAGAGGGGGGAAATACAGATAATTTGAATTAAAAAAATGGTGAGAAAAGGGTGAAATATTTGAAATCTATCTAAAATAATATGTAGCTCTTAATACCATTAGCCAATGAAGTGACAGAAAAAGTGGAAGGTACTCAAGACAGGTGAGGGTCTGAGGGTGAAGGTTATATGCCTGTATAGTAGAAAAACACCTTTTACAACCGTATAGCAGAAAACACAGTAAGTCCCTCAGCCTCGCCAGTTAAGTAAGTAAAAGAAATCACCTTGCCAGAAGATGGCTAAAATTTAGTTGGAAACTTTAGTTTCGTGCAATAAATAGCACCTAGGTTTTTTAATTAATAAATAAATACCTTTAAACTACCTTTAAAATAAATATTTTAACATCTTTAAAATAAATATTTATGATTAGGTACCACAAGAAGTCACTCTCAACTCTTTTGATGTGAGGAGTGAGGGTGACATCATAGAGGAGGAAGAAAGCTATTGTAACGAATAAATACGAC
>JAEMON010000006.1:25919166-25968761 GCA_030264115.1 Lygus lineolaris
CCCCCCCCCCCCCCCCCCCCAAATAGATACCAAAAGACCATTGAAACCCCTACGTCTCTCCTTTGGGGAAGAAGGGTTGGACATGCAATGCTCCTGATGGTCCCATTCGATCCTGAAAATGGAAATCTATATTTAAAATCTTGAATATCCACCCCCTGAATGGCATAGATGCCCGATTATCGGATTCTACTTTTCACGCAAAAAAAACAAAAAACGAAGGGGGTGCAATAATTAGTTATAATTAATTTCATGCTCGATTCCATTAGTTCTTCATTCCAAATACAAACTAGTGGATCCACAGATCGTCATGATGAATGACGACACACTGTCGTGAGTCAGTGGTACTACAAACGGTTTACCTAATAAATTCTGGAGGCCTAACGAATCTTTCTCGAAATTTCAAGTAAATAACAAAATTGAATATTGAGGAATTACCTAATTCTGACTCATCAATATAGTTACTTACCTATTACTATTATTTCTGAGAGTAAAAATATTAATTACGGATGTGGAAGGAGGGGAAATTGGCAGCATGAGATGTGGTGTAATGTCTAATAAATTCAGAGGTTTCCAACGATTGGTGAACGATTTTTGTGGGGTGGAAAATTAGGAAGTTATATTTTCCTACTTGAAAAGCGTAAGAAAAGTAACGTAACGGACACTCGGTGTTCACGAGTTAGGTGATGGCTGAAACATGTTCCATGTAGAAACATAGGTTTGTCGAATTTTATTATGGCACATGGTTTAGCCATCACCTAATTAGTGAAAACCGAGCGTCCGTTACGTTAATTTTCTGATGATTTCCCACATTATCCACCCCCAAAAAAGCGTTCACCACACGTTGGAAAGCTCTGAATTTATTACACAACACACCACATCTCATGCTGCCAATTTTCCCCTGGCACATAGTTAATCAAACAAAGTTGGTTGGAGTTTTCAGTTTGGCATTATGATAGGCACCTTCACAACATAAATATGAAACAAGTTCCATGTTTTCTAATTTTAGAGGGCTGAAGTAGAACTAACCGGGGGTGCAGGGGGCTAGCCTCCTGCCGAGGGGCGGAGCGCCTCGTTTATCTAGTACAAGATTTTTTGTACCTAGTTTGTAAAGAGGAAGAAATGATATATATCATGTAGGGGGCCCTCCAGGTTGGCCAAAAATGCTAACCATTCTGTCTACCACCTACCTACGTGTAAATAATCTTGTGCTGAATTTTAGCTGATTCGTAACTGAATTTTAGTTGGAAGTTAATTAATAAAATTAAGTATTGGTAATATTTATAATCTCATAGGTATATTAATTACCTTTGCAAGGCTCTGGATCGCTGAGGAAGACCACAACCACGGAGATGTTGTCTAGAGAAGACCGGCCTTTAGCTAGTTGAGTTAGAAATTTCGAAATGCCTCCGACGTCACCTAGAACAGAAAAAATATAATAAATTATTATACATTTCACAGAACGATGAACCAGAACAATTTACAGTAGGTACCTATATAAGAGACAATGGGCCATGTCATTCATAGAAACAACAAATGGGCAGTGATATGCTGAACTGGGAGTTTCGTTCATTATGTAAACTACTCTTATTTAGGATCTGTTAGGTTTGTTCCAACTAGACGGTTCAGGTTCAACTCGAATATTTTAGCTCTTACCAAAATATTGTCGGCAGTTGGTTCTGCGTAGCTAAAACATTCGAGTTGAAACTGAACCGCCGCTAATTGGAAAAGACCCCTCTGACAGGGATATGCTCACGAGTAGGTGCGTGAAAGTCATCTCAAATAACACTCCACGGTAAGAATTTAGAAGTGTAAGTATGTACTGTACTGTACAGTTAGGTACAGTTTAGTACCACGGATCGAGCGGTCCGCATGAGCATGGAACATCCTGAACAGCATAAGAGATAGGTAGGTTCTCCCAGTTGCTCCTGCTCCCCGTTACATTCATGCAGCATGAGTTCATTAATTTTCAAAGATTCATTTGAACCGATTTTGTGGGTGATTCTTATATGAAATTTTGCGCTGATTCCGAATATATCAGATGTTCCTATGTTTAAGATGGAAGTTTACATAAAAAACCTAAAAAAAAAACACGTTTTTTGACCCTTCTTTTACAACATCTGACCCCTTGAAGACCTCAAATAATTCTAGCCAACGAACTATCTTTTCTATCACTTCTTTTGTTATTATTGACATTTAAAATTTTTTTTTTGATCTTTTAGGTAGATTCCAGGGTCAGATATCGCCTGGAGTGACACATTTATATGAATAAATAAGTAAATATAAATAATATACATATGTATATTTAAGGAAAAGTGTTAAATTTTAGGAATCGTTTTAGAATGGCCTGAAACGGATTTCAATGGAGAAAAATTGCAAACTTTCGCAGAACTAACATTGAAGCAATTGCAATAGCGGAAATTTCTTCAAAAATTCGCTAAAACTGTGTACCGCTAAAATGGTTATGAGAGGTTCAGTTTTTTAAACTTATTAGTCCTAAGCAGTAATGATGTTGTAGTAAGTGTTCCTATAAACTCTTCGGTAGCTGAGATTTAGGCATTTTTGGGCTCACTCCCTTGGCCCCTTAAACTCCTTGCAAGTGATAATGTATACTGAAACAAAAGTTAGCTTCAACAGAGTCATGAATCATATTATACACCAAGTATCCACCCCCTTGCAACGGTGACGTCATTAAAACATAACTACCTCTGCTAGCAAAATCATCTAATCTCACTCCCAACTTTCAAATAAAAAATAGCATTCCATTCATGCAGCATGATGAGCAAAGGTGATGCATGCAGGTGATGAGCAAATTTTCAAAGAATCGTATAAACCGATTTTGTGGGCGATTCTCATAGACAATTTTGCGCTGATTCCGAATATACCATGTTTAAGATGCTAATTCACACCAAAAAGCTCAACACTTTTTTCACCCTTAGGTACTTTTCAAAATTCGACCCCTCGTAGTAGGCCGAAAATTCTGGCCAACGAACTCATCAAATTTCTTTTGTTATTATTGACATTTTGATTTTTTAGATTGATCCCATGGTCAGATACCGTCTGGAGTGACACATATATACCTATAGAACTTCAGGAATCGTTCTAGAACGGTCTGAAACGGATCTCCATGATGGAGAAAATGTTTTAAATTTTGAAGCCTTTGCAATTTGTTTAACTTGTGAGTACCTTCTTGGTGATGTCCACTCAGACTGAACCGCATGGACAATAATTAGTTGTTGTCAACAACGACAACAACACTTCAGTTTGGCGCCTTTTCGGCAATTCATGTTTTTATTGTTTATGTTTATACCAAATGTAAACCTGTTTTTCGTTTACTGTGCCATTACACGTTCGTTCGTAATTACGTTTCATTATTCCGACCTGCGGCCTCAATAAATCTATCACACTTCCTAGCTGAATTCCCTTCGAAAATTCGCTAATAAATTCGTATATGGGTAAAGCTCATTGACCTTTCAATTTATTTTAGTTCATCGCCTCAACGTATGGATTTAATTTCATAACGAAACGTGTTACAACCTTTACCCTAGAGATCTTGATGAAAAAAAAAACCATTGCCGAGAAAGTGTGAGGACACGGAGAATCCAGGCGAGGAATGCGTGGAAGAAGCGACACCTCTTCACGGCTCCTTCGATCAAAAATAGAATAGAGAAGAGACGTCGGTGAACCTGAGGGGTTATCACGCCCGTACAAAACCAGAGCGTCTCCCAGACCACGCAGACCGTCCTGGACCTCCCATGACATTTTTCCCCTTCTCAGATGCGATTGCAAAACGGAACGATCAACCGGGGATCTTCTTAGAAACCTTCACCCCGTCTTATCGGATTTGGTAAGTCAGGTTTGCGATTATGAAAGGAGTCTTCAACGGTTTTGACACAGAGGAGATTAGGAACCGTATCAATGAACATTCCTGTCTTATGAATCATCGATAAGGTTCCTCTATAACCAATGTTTGATGGAGGGAAGGTACATTGCGTTTCCACAGCATTTATAGGGCGGTAGAGTAACAGGGTTGCCAATGTGCCGAATTTCTCAAGTGCCCTTGGGCATTTTTCGAAACATGGCAAATAATTTTTTTTTTGCGCCTAGCCAGTGTGGTTAATTCTCAATATTCAAAGATCCTAGACGATCATAACCAGAATACCAAATACCTCCCTATCATACCCAATACACAAAACGTATGCCAAGTTGGGTGGCCAGTAAAGCTTCCTCACGTTTGTAACATGGACGTTTAAAATCAGTTAGTGAGCATTTCAGCGAAATTGGTAGAATAGTTCCGGAGCTATGCCCATGACAATAAATTTAAATTTTGCAAAGCATCATCCGTGCAATGGTGGCAAAATTCTTAGTTGATTTTTTTGGAGTCAGTCCTCAACTACACGAGCGAAATCGGTCCATTAGGAACCACTGAGGAATTGTAGTATCAGGGAATTCACGTTCGCGCATGCGCTCACGCTACTAGTGGTCCGATGGCAATGAAGTTAAAAAGGGGACCGTCACAGGGCTAACCCGCACAATCTCTCGTCGGACCATAACTTCATAAATACTTTTGCTTGGAACAAGGAAATGATCACAGACAGACCGACAGACAGACACGGGACCAAAATTGTTCAGAAACCTATGGAACGTAAAAAACAAGTGGGAATTTTGATTTTGGAGGACACAATTTTTTAAAGTGATTGTAAGAATACAAACATATACATAGTGAGGGATCAATCACTCACTGCTTGAGGTTGCCATTGGAAAAGAGGTTCAGGCACTGATAGCTTATACTAGCTTATACTGATAGCTCAACTAGTGAGGGATCAAAAAAAGAAAAAAGTACAAACATGATAGGAATACAATGAAACAACAAATTAAATTAAGGTAAGTACCTAATAAAATCGATCTTCAATAAAATCAAATAATGTAACTATCATTATGACTGTCTCTTTCTTTCCCACCAGTTTCCTCCTTTCCAAATAGGTATAGCATTCGCAATCTGAATTGAACTTTTCGTAGACTGAATTCAACCTCTCGCAAAATCAATTAAACCTTTCGCAGTTATTCAAGCACCGGTCAACAGGTCCACATATTATTATCATCATACCCTAGTAAGAACTAGGCAGGGCATACTCGTATTATCGAGTAGTCAACGGAGCTTTGCCATCATCCCATGCTAACACGGGATCGAATTCAGAGTAAAATTTCTTCTGCTACGAGTACATGGGGGTACAAAAATGACATCTCCAGTGTTTACTGAGGAAAACCTCACCTCGTGGTGATACGAAAATAGAACGTGTTTACCCGTGTGACGCGGTCGCAATGGACCGTCGATTATTATAGGTGAAGGAAGAAGTTTATTTGACTTCTTCTATAGCCAATAAACCTGGCCTGGACCATACCCATCATTTTGCAACAAAAACCCCGTCAAAATCGGTCCAGTAGTTTAGGAACCCATCCATTATCACATGTATATACATACTTACATAGATACAAACATCCATCCATATTAGAATATAAATCCTTGGCGACACAGCGTCCATTTTCCGTAGAGTCGAATTATTTCGAAATCTAGTATTAGCTTTCCAGATTATCTAAAGATTCGTAATAAAATTGTTGGTAATAAAATGGCAGCAATTCCTTCAAGCAGTGGAATGACGTTGCGGACGAGACAACTAAAGGGTATACTGAAAGGTATGATACCGAAAATGTATATAATTCTGTGATTTAATAATTGAAAGTATATAGTTTCTCTTTCACTAATATTATGTGGCGAGCATACTGAGCACATAAGTGGATCAGTTCAACCTAGTAGTGACCTGTCGCACAGTAGGGCTAAATGGTCATTTCCCCGCAAAAACTAAGCTCCGCTTCAGTTTGATATGAAATTTTACACTGATTCCGAATACACCCCATGTTTCTATACCTAAAATAGCTAATTACCGAATGAGACCAACGCCAGCCCACCAACTCAGTACCCAAGATTTTTGGTGATTTTTCAAAGTTTTCCTTTTTCAGTCATGAACACGGAAAAAAACGAAAAAAACCCAAAAATCATGGGTACTTAGTTGGTGAGCTGGCGTTGGTCTCATTCGACGCGGAACTCTCAGGTCTTCAACTTTCCTCCCATACAAAAATGATCTTGAGCGGCTCCAATGGTCAAAAACGTGAATTTTCTAGGTTTTTTGATGTTTGTGCTTAGTTTCTGCCGGATCCTGACCAGTTCCTTTCTTGAGATGGTTATTATCCACCGTGACATACATATTTGTTAATAAATTGATTTTGGTTATTTAAGTACCAGGAAAAGAATGCTCGATGAATCACTCTATGGAAGATACAAGAGTCACACCACCGTTCCACCAGCGTTATTCGGGAGAAAAGTCAAGACGCAATGCAACAAACCGTAAAAGATCGACGGCAGGTAGGTACGTAACTCTTAATGACTCTACTAACTCTTAATGTACCTAACTACGTAATGTTTCAAATACCAGTTTTTGATATCTACCACGCTTGTAATGATTTAAGACTCGAACGGCTGACCGATTTTCATGAAGTTTTCTGCAAACTGATAGGTAAGTTGCTGGTATAGGTTATAGTACCTAGATGACCTACACTCTCTTCCTTCATCGTGAAATCGTCTTAGGTATTATTACCTATATCAATTTATATTAGATACGGTGATTGAGTAAATACGTTCGTTACTATGGAAAGATCGTGCAATTTCACAACCGATGGAAACCGGCGAAAAGAGTTTTTTTATGACGAATCCAAAGTTACGAGCGTCGACATAATAAATGTAGGAGGAAGAAGATTCTAACAGACCAAAATGATTTCCGTGAGTTGAGCCAGTTATATTTCATTAATCGGGATATATCGTTAAAATGTCATATTGAAAACTTCGTAATAACTTCCGTTTGATGTCAATCACAATAGTGTTGATGGTTACGATCAGATGTTTGCATTGTTGGAGATAATATTCTCGACCGATAATCTGGCGGTTTTAATACGCTTTTCGTTCAAACAATGTTGAGGTTTTGACCTCTGAAGCGGAAATATACCAAATTAGAAAACCCAAAACTCGATACTGTGGCATCCCATATGTTTCGTAGCTGTTTTTAGAGTTAAGTTGTTTATTTTAAAAATGTGTTGCCAAACTAGTTACGGAATCAACACGGTATCAGGAAAGTATAACTAAAAGTATGCCAGCTAAACTCCCTAGTTCGGCACAAAGAAGGACTATGGCTACACGGAATCGGCCTCTAGCAGATAATGTTTCTTCAACTAGGTCTACAGGATATTCAGCCTCATTACAGTTTTCGGCGCTTGGAGGTTTGTTTCAACTTCAGTACCTACCTACCTTTTATACAACGTTCACGAAGGTACTGACTGATTCTTATTGATTTTTGAATTAACCTGAAGTAGAATAATGCAAGTTGAAATCCCAAAAAATCGTATTTCTGCCTAAATTTTGGTCCCTCATCATTACTACGGACTTTGTCGTTTCCGTTCTGGAACTGTAACTCTATCTTTCAACTATTGTGAAACATGAGTGGAAATAAAATAATGTTAATTGTCATGTTCTCGTATATTTTTCTATGTCTATCCTGCACTAACATTTCACCTGGGGCAAAAATTGCAGTGCGAATACTCGCCCTACATTGTTGGGGAAAGGTTTACATTACATACCTAACAATACATTGAACAACAACTAAGCAACTTTTGAGGGTTATTCGAGGTGTGAAGAATCCCAGGGCCATAATCATGATAGGTAGTTCTTGATGAACTCCACCTAATTGTTGGTGAATCTGGTCGTTCTGCTGGAGGTCAAAGGAACCTTTAAAACTATAGTAATGCTATCAGCCTCTAAACAGAACATTTTTTTAGGACCGATCATCCTAAAGGACAGCGAAGATGAAGACGAGGAAGATGAAGCTCGAAACTTCGCAAGCCTGAACTCTCGTCTAAGCCCCATAGAAAGCGGAATGCAGAACAACAAAATGCACATTCTCCGAGAGACAGAAAACGAAACTATTTCGGGTAACAGATATTATTAGTTATTGTGATCAGGATGTGTGCACAAATTTCGTGAACAATTCAAAGGTTCATGGAATGTTGTAGGTAGCTAATAGACAAAAACGTCGGATAGCTCATTGCTTCATCCATTAATAGGGTTCGCAGCCTCAGGAGGGATACAAACTAGATGCAAGGATCCAACAAATCTCCACATTGGAGGCCCACAAGATCATCTGCACTTCCAACCAGAAACGCCCCATAACTTCTTCTGTCCAACGTTGAAGCGCACGAGGATACTCCTGTTCGTATCGGCCTTCCTGATCCTTCCAGCGGTACAACACTTCTTGTGGCCCGTCCATTGGGCGCTCACTGACCGCAGACTCAGGTGATTAGGGTAGGCCAAAAACAGTCAAGGCTCATGGCTGTTTCTAACGAGAACAGTGCCGTGCCGTAGTAAGCCAGCACACACAACTTGAAGACTATCCGTAGAAGATAGGTACATAACAAAACCATGTATCGGTTGATTGATTTAGTTTGAATCGTCATTCATGGTTGCAGAAGGTATAGAACAAAAGTTGTAATTGGTTTCTATTGAATTTTGTGTAATAAATGCCAATTTCATATTGTATGGATTGAATGTTCTATTTTGGTTTCCCTGAAAAACGTCTTCAGAGTTGGGTGGGCAGCATACCTTCCTCACTTTTAGCGAATTTTCGAAGAAAATGAAGCTATTGCAATGGCTTCAAAATTTTTGTAATGCAAATTTTTGACAATTTTCTTCATGGAAACCCATTTCAGATCATTCTAAAACGATTCCTGAATTTAACAATGTTTCATATATATATTTATATATATGTCACTCCAGATGATATCTGCTTGTGGGTTCGAGATAAAAAATACAAAAAAATTTAAAATGTCAATAATATCAAAAGTAAGGATGAGTTCGTTGGCAAGAATTTTTGAAGTACTCCAAGGGGTCAAATTTTGAAAATTTAGTTTCAAAAATCGCTAAAAAACTTGTTTTTTGAGGTTTTTGGTATGAAATACCATCCTAAACGTAGGAACATATGGAATACTCGGATTCAGCGTGGAATTTCCTATAAGAATCACCCACAAAATCAGTTAAAATTATTCTTTGAAATATCGCTCACCAACTCATGCTGCATGAACTTGTAATTTACAATCAGTCTCAAAACAATTTCACCAAAATTGGTAGAATAGTTCCGGAGCTATCTCTGTGACAATAAATTTTAAAATTGCGCATGCTAACTAGGAGCTATTAATTATCCAATTGTGTTGAAATGCATAGGCAATCAATCGTCTTGGAGTCCGCCCCCATATGAGCAAAATCGGTTCATCAGGAACTGAGGAATCGTGGTTTCAGAAAATTTACGTTTGCACACGCGCTCACGCTGAAATTAATATGGGATCGTCAAGGGGCTAACCATCACAAACCCTGAACATTTAATCAAAATTGGACCATTTATTTCATAGTTTCGCCTGAGACAAGATCACAGACAGACACGGAATACATATATTGTACAGAAACCTTTGAAACGCAAAAATCAAGTGAGAATTTTGATTTTTCAGGACAATTTTTTTTTTTAATTTTATTTCTTAATTCCTACCCATATAATATAATATTACTAATGAGTTTTCATCAGAAACTTCTTAATGATTGTCTCCACTCCAGTAGATAGATTAGAACCAATGTCGTGCTTTCGTTGAAATAAGGAGAACGGTAATTACAGCACTCATCTAGATGACTGGAGACAGAACGACAATAATAAAAGAATCCCCAGGTTCATTAGAAGACCTTCCCAACGATTATATAGGCCATTAGGGACCAACTTGGCAGCTTCCATGAAATATGTCCTCCGTTGCTGCTGCCTGTTTTCAACGACTTCGGTTATCTCACCCTAACTGTATCTTCTTTGATGACTAAAATTCACAATAGGTATTGGAATAAAAATCTAATAATTCACAATGATTCCTTCCAGAGCCTTGAATTCCTGCTTCATAACAGCTGCATTTGCGTTGAATATGTTCTTGATCAAGAAACTTATATCAACATTTGATTTTTCCAATACCACCAACGAAGAAATGGAAGGTAAGAAAGAAAATATCAAATTTCAACCAGAAAACCTTCGTTGAAACATTTGCGTGGGTCCATCGATACTAGACTAAATAGTTATTAGTTGCTATAAAATGAAGAAGTGGGGTTATCGAGTTCGGTCAGAAATGAAAAACCAGACTACGTCAACGTTTCGGACATAATCAGGGCTTATAGGTGTAAGATGGATGATGAAATGAAGAAATATGATAACAATCTCGCATGTGTAGCAGTTTTCATACTTTTCATTTGTTAACTCATTTACTCATTATGCGTTTCGTCATTTCATAATTCATCTCACACATCATCATAAACTCTGATGATAGCCAATGAAGGTGCCTTGAAGAAGCCGTCTTCTAAGCTCCTTGTGTCCAATAAATTAGGTGAAAAGTTGGCGTTGACTAGTTTTTAATGTCTGACCAAAACCTGCTCGTGGTCGAGAATGCATTCATATTGGTACAAAATTCAACTTACAGTTATGGAAGGGAAGTGTGGAATACCTAATCCATAAACTTCGGGCGTAACAGAGTGGGCTTAGGTACCCGTATTGAATGGATCAGGTACGTACCTGCTTATAGATTGAAAAAATCTTCCTCAAACAATAACTGGGCAAACACTGACTTAAAGTGTGGCGTGAGCTAATAAGGATACTAGAACAGAGGGCTTGCAATGAGTCAATTAAGTTGGAGATAGGCGTAATCTTATAACCTTTTTACTGTACACAGACAATTGGATAGGAACGAACTAGCGATGTATAATTGAGAACTAGGATCAAATAGTTATACTCATTACGTTCCTGTCAAGTTTTTCTTTGTTTTGTATAGAGTTTGATGGTCGTCTGCCGAATGAAAAGTGGGGTTCTTCATGGTCAACGGACGATTCCGGGTTGGAGGAGTGACATGTTGACTCAGGCCCGTGAACTTCTTCCATCAAAAGTTTTTTTTTTTAAGTGTTGGAAGAAGAAAATAAAATTACTATGCATGGAGATTATGTCTATCTGAAACTATCTGAAATTAAACGTTAATACACCAAGGGGGTAAAACGTGAAGGCACTGCCGAGGTGAGGAGGCACTGTAATGAAAATGCATCGATCGATTATTAGTGAAAGATGCCACGTAGACATTTACTGTCACTCGACACGCAAGATGCACCCTTTATTTTTGTACCAATCAAAGGGAAGGCTTTCAGAAGGATGTCGTGTCTGTCTGGAGGTACTGCCCCGTTTATTAAGAGAGAAATCGAGTACCTACCATCACAATGAATCGTTCGTAGTGATTGCGAAAAACTGCTCTTCAGTGGAACAGTTACTAACACTTCCTCCACGAAATAGTTTTGAAGATATCGACAAACTGAAGAACCTAGAGATTGTTAACACCCAGCTAAGGGCTCACTGGGGAGCTTTCGTACCAATCGACGATTAAGCGGCAACATGATTATCAAAGTTTTTGTAGGTTTTCATGAAACACAAAATATTGTTTAATTATCAAACTATCAGCCCAATTGACTCAATAACCACTTCGGCATAATCAGCAACCAGCAAAGACCCTTGGAAACAGTAAATACGTTTTATTCATAGAAGACTGGTTCAAAAATAGTCATATTTCCATAATTTTCATGCTTGATAAGATTATGTTGTCAATCCCCCACTTTTTGATTAATTTTGTTATATTTGCATAAGGCTGTTATTTGATAGGTTGTTACAATCACTAGGAATCCCGTATTATAATTCTTAAATTCTTACTATTTACAATTACCTTCAGCTGTAAATAGCCTTATTTTCTAGTTAGATATAAAACATTGGTCCCTCGCCCTGAATTCTTGAGAAAATCTCAACGGGCAGGAAATAAGTCAAAAACATGGTAGGAAATTTATCAAAACAAAGGGTCCGTTTTTTTTAAATTAATCGTATCAACGTCACTTAGTTTTCAATGATATTTCTGTGTTATTTATGTGTATCGATGAAATTATTTATTTCCATTATTGGAAGGACTGTAGATGGAAATAAATCATTTCATCTAAACGCATAAATAACACAGAAATATCATTGAACACTCAAGGTGACGTTGATACGATGAATTGCCTGATAAGCAAATTGACTTGACTGTCACCTCTACACTTCAAGGTAGAAGAGGAACGACGAAGTAAGCGTATCTTGTGGAGACGGGAGCTTTGACGATACCTGTCATTCATATGCAGAAACTGCTTGACTCCATGATTTTGCTCCATGATAGTGCTCCTGGTGATTTTATGAGAAAACTTCTATCACCAACGCGTGAAAAGTTATTACTGCTCGTTCGTAACTGGCGCTAATGACTAAAAACTGCCAAAATCTTTGATAGGCCATGTTGCAAAACTCTTGTAATACAATATCCTGCCTTTGTCTCTCAATTTCTAATCTACCAGTTATTATGAAGTTCCACAAATTAAGCAGTGTCACCATAAAAACTAAAACCTCATACTCGTTGAGTAATCATTGGAAGGAAGTACCTAATAAATTATCTACCGCCACAAAGGATTTTAAATTGCCATTAGCACTCAGTCTGCGTTATAGAGACTCCCGAGCAAATTTGTTTCAGCAGCCTATGGTAAATTTCTTGTCACGGAGAAAACTCCAATATAATTATTTTCAAATATATCCGATATTGACGAAATGTTAAAAAATTAAACAGCTTAGCCCTAATGAAGGTCCCACATGAAGCTCATAGCAATCGGACCAATGGTATCGCCTGGAAATGAATAGATGAGGATGAGAATTGGAATAGATTATGTAATTGGAGGAAGAGAGGAGATAACGGTAATAAATGATAAATAACTCATACCATTTACTCCACCTTTATCGTTAACTTTATTGTATAGAATATTCTCGCACCAGAAGGGCCGATCCCAAACATTAGTCCTGGAGTTGCACTTCCTCACGCACCCCCCACCCCCCGTTTCCCGTTTACTATGAAAACAAGAATATGAGGTTTTCAGGGTTGGGGAGGATTCAGGAAAATTTACGGCATCCGTGAGAGGAAGGAGAAGAGCAAATGAAGGGGGGACGAGAGGTCGAGGGGTGAAGGGAGGACTGAGATGCTATTGATTCGAGCGATCCAAGCACCGAGACTGAAGCAGAAACTACAGGCCGCAGAAACGTCGTGCTCTCGCACGATTTTTATGGAAAACGTGATGGAATGGAAACATGATCCCTGTTGCATCTCATTTAAGAAGTAGATAGAGCAGCAGAGCAGTTCTAAAGTAGATGCATCTAGAAATAGTATTGGATTCGTAATATGATCAGATTCCAATGAATAACCATGTTGCAACTGTTCACTCTTAAGTTTTTTTTCTGAATCATGATACATTTTATAGGGAAAAAGGTGGCCATTCGTTATTGCCATCACTCTCAAGCTGATTCAATAGCGATGAACTCTGTTAATCAATAGCGAGGAACGGGTGCAAAATATTGCTGTACGCAGGATATCGCTGGCCGGGATATTACACACTACATATGGGTGTCCCCAAGCATACAAGAAACAAGAAGAATAAATGGTTAAGGGGCCAAGGAGCCATGTAATTCAGTTTTTTACATTTTTCTCAGCCAATTTTCGTCCGATTTTGATACGGTTCGCGGCATTCTTCTTGTCATTCAATTCTCTAGGGAGAGTATCTATGTATAATTTTAAGTTCGTAATTTTGAATTTATCACGTCCTTTTTCAAAAGTCAAATTGGCATGAAGGCACATAGACTCCGTAGAAAATAAAAAAAATAGGAAGAATACCGCAAACCACATCAAAATCCGTTGGAAATTGGTCGAGAAAAATGGAAAAAACTGTGCAACGCTAAAATGGTTAGGGGAGGGGGTAGGTTATCCGTATTTTACACTTATTGGTCCTAAGTAGTAATAATGTTATAGTTAGAGTTCTTTTAAACCTTTCGGTAGCTGAGATTTAGGCATTTTTGAGGACATCTTGGATTCCGTCCCTTGCCCCCTTAATAGTAGAATTCGATTCAAATTCCTCTAACATGGATTTTCATGCAGACATTTCTCAAACATTTCGGACCAATTTTTTTCCTCAGAAATTCATTGAAACTAGAACCGTAGGAAACAAACAAGACTACGAGAATAGGAACGTACCCAAGCTTTAGACATTTGAAATGAGCAATGGGTTAGGAAATAAACCACTCGCTAAGAATCGCAATGAAACGTCCTCATAAAACTAATACGCACAGCAGGGAAGTAAAGAGATATTATTGGAGCATAACGAAGCAACAAAACGAAGGAAACTATAACGTCAGTAACTGAGCTATGAAAACGAAGCTACTAATAAATTAATACGATCTCCGCAACGCAGATGAACAGTTTTCTACAGGAAGACGAACAATCGAATTGAACAATTTCCGCAAACATCAAAAGATTGATATTTTGATACATTATAACTACACCTCTGTGGTCAACGCGAAGCTTAGGTGATGAATTAGTTCAAAATTAATAGAAGACAACCTTGAAAAACCAATAAAATAGAAATCACAGATAGAAGAGAAGAAAGGGACAATTAAAGAACACGATGGCACTTGTAACCATGTAGTACAAGAAGGGCCTTGAAATTCGCATGACGCCACGCGGATAATTGCAGGCGTTTCTGAGCTCAGTCAAACGGAATTTTGAGCTGAATTAGTTCTCAATCTCTCGATGAAAATAACGCCTGAATCCGAATATGAGGCACATTGCAGGGGAGAAATGTGAAATATCTTTCTAAAAACAAAGAAAAAGAAATATCTTCTTAAATCTTCTCTCCTTCTCATCTCTTCAGAAATTGAAGAAGATATTTCCGATATTCTGCAATACAATGGTCCGTTTTATGGCGTCGTTTATAATCGCAGAACACCACAGACTTGAACAACATTTTATAGTAGAATGAATGCACCAACGTTCGAAATATAAGATTGTTTGGTTGCCGTGCAGAAAAAATAGTTGAAAATTTCGAGTTGTAATGGTTGTCTAAATAGTACTTAGAGAGAAAATACGTTTAGTATGGTTGATGTGGAGGTTATTTGAATAGTACAGAGAAAATACCTTCAGTATGGTTAGTGTGAAGTTACACTTCTAGAGGAGATGATCTGGAAGGTCGGGAATCGAGGAATTTTATGAGATGTGGTCTAACGCAGGGCACGTGGAGAACTGAACGATACCAAACGCGCTTTGTTTGTCGCTACATGCAAAGGGAACATTGAGTACGAATGTACATCAAAACGTGGAGTTGTGTTGTCGTTAACTCGTATATCGACTTGTTGGAACCTGTTGACAGCTTTGTGCGCCTTCATCTCGTCCACTACGTCAATTTTGATTGTAGAGAACGGATTCTCGTACGAGGAGCACTCCAACGTTTGTCACAAACCTTTCCGTCCACGATCCGAACGGGGCGTTCCTAAAATAATCTTCTCAGAAGCATCTAAATCTCCAGAGGTGCAAATGTCAACGCTCGGAGAGGCAGATGGGAACATTTAAATAGAATGGACAGGATGCGCTTTTGAAAGAAGAAGGAGAGATAAGTCTGACGAGGCAGCATACGATACCCGGTATTCAGACAGTCACATTGTACGAGATGCCTTCATTTTACGTTCGAGGTACTCCAAAATAAATAGTAGAGCGACACAAAGTAGCATGAAATTGCCGTTTATTATAAATATCTGGTCATAGAGTAATACTTAGATTACATGACTCAGCGTATATCACGTTTGCGACGAAATTCATATGGGACCATGAAGGGCTTTACCCCGAATAACCACCGAAATTTCAGATTCCTTGGATCATTGGTTCGTGTAGCAATGGCGATTCGAAGAAATGAGTAGGTACTGTCTCTCACACAAACCCGCAAAAACATAATACCAGAAGAACTTAGAATTTTGATTTTTTGTTTCGACGGATACCACCAGCATTTCAGATTTTTTTAACCATTGGTTCGTGTGGTAGGTATCTATAATTATAATAATAGCATTACGCAGCACAACGCTAATAATAGCATTATAATAGCATTACGCAGAAATATGTACACACACACACACACACACTTCCACCCACACATAGGTACTCAAGGAGGAGTTGAAATGTCGAATTGTTTTCGTCGGATTCGAGTTCAGGATAGTCGAAAATGGGGAAATCGGTCGTTTTTACATAAATACAGTACAGTTTGTCTATTAAGTTCTAAAACTAAAACATAGAACAGAATACGAAAACATGTATCATGTTGATTTTGATTTGATCATTAAATGATCAAAAATGAGGGTGATCTTTCTATTCATGACAGGTAAAAAGTACTAACTCAGATTTAGAAGAGTAATGTGCCAAGAATTAATTCTGGGAAAATAACCACCTTTATAGGTGTTTTGGAGAGCTGAAACAGAAAAATGACAATAATTTTTGACGGGGACGTCGAATTTCTCAAGATTTTGGGGGTTTTTTGAACAATTTTTTGGGTTTGAGTAACTCCCTATACTTTCTTACGACCTCAACCAGAGCTGACTACGTTTCTTAAGAGCACGAATATGAAGTCAGAATTAATTTGAATTACTCCGTTCGTTAACTAAGCCTTAATTGACTCAAACACGGTCAAAACTAAAAAACGTTGTTTCCTACATCTTTCGCCCCTAGAAATAAGTTTTAATTTTTAACAACCAAACATTAGCGATACCTATCTTTGAGAAATTCGACGTCCCCGAATGAAATGGTCGTCATTTTCGTTTTTACCACACCAAAAACTCCTCAACAGTAGTTTTTCTCCACCGAACTTTTTTTTGGTTTTTTCGTAATCTGTATAAATTAATAAACAAATTGCCAGCACACAAACTAGCCCCAACACACAAAGCCAACAAAATGGAAGATCTCATCAATCACAAGAACTTGTGACAGGTTTGATATTGTGGATCCTTCCTAATAGAATTGCCATTCAGATTGGTTGTTAATCTCGTGTGATTGACAGGGAAGGGGGGATAGGCATCAAACATGAATTAGCGACGACAATTATTATGATAACGAAAACGTCATAACAGTCATAATCCTGATCAGCCGTAGCACGTCGATGGATATTTAATTACGTAGGATCAATGACACCCATGCAATATCCACTTTGGATTAGCGACTCAATTTTACGAGAAAGACGTGGATCAACTTTCGACCTAATCGTCTATATTGCTTGCAGGGAACTGCGTGTATTTCTTATCTACACATTGTCCATTGACGTCAATGAGAACTATAACGAACATTTAATAAACCATTCAGCCGAACCAGGAGTGGGTGGCCACTCTTCAGCCCGAAACAAATCCCTGACTTACCTGACTTGCAGAGATTTTTCCAGACACACTTTTTTGCGATTCCTTGCTATTGAAAGAAATCCAAGGAAAATAATATACCTACCAACTGGTGGCGTTACATTACTAATTTGCTCTCATTATCATTACTAAGCATTAAAACACCATAACATTTGGGGTACAAACCAAAGTACCTACGTATATCATTTATTTGAAATTACAAATCGTGAACAAAATAAATATAACAAAAACCCGAATCTGGGGTAAATTAATGGACATTTTGGATCCAAAATCTGAGGTGAATCTGAGGTAAATTAATGGAAATTTTGGATCCAAAATTGATTTTTGAAGAAAAAAAGGAGTTATTATTTTCTTCGTAGATATTTTTCCAAAATAAATCTGGTTTGTTAGAGACTTAATTTTGGTGAAAAAATGTTCTAAAACGAGTCCTGAAGTTTAACATTTTTTCATATGTAAATATATATCTATCTACAGGAAGGTATAATAATATGTGTCACTCCAGACGATATCTGACCCTGGAATCCAACTAAAAAATTCAAAATGTCAATAATAAATGGATTCGTTGCCCAGAATTTGTGGAGTACTCCAAGGGGTCAAATTTTGAAATATAAGGGTCAAAAAACGTGTTTTTTTCTAGATTTTTGTTATAAATTGGCATATCAAACATAGAAACATATGCTATATTCGGAATCAGCACAAACTGTCCTATAAGGATCATCCACGAAATCGGTTAAAATAATTCTTTGAAAATTCACTTATAAACTTATGCTGGATGAATAGAACTTTGTTAATTGATAATGCAGGAACTGAGAAACCGGTCGGATGACGATGAAATTGATAAAGACCGTCACGAGGCTAACCCGGACAATCCCTGACAATGCCGTCAAATTCGGAACATAACTTGATATAGTTTTGCCTGGAACATAGGAATAGGTCGGAAATTCTCACTTTTGACCTCAAGTTCGGGTTCAGCGTTCCCAAAAACCCCGGTGAGCCACTTTTTAACTGAAAATTCCGTCTGGTTGAGCCAGAAAAAAGCTGGAAAGAGGCACGTGACGTCTGAATTATTTGGGCACTGAGGGTCACGTCATCATTCATTTCAAGACCCTCTTATGCTAATAGGACATCCTTCATGTTGCACCATTTCGGAAAGCTCTTGCTGACATCTATCATTTGGAAAAGGAAACAAAAAACTACGCGCACACCCCATTGACTACAGACGGACGGACACGAAACCAAAACCGTTTAGAAAGCTCTGAAACGTAAAAAGCAAGTAAAAATTTTGATTTAGGACGATACAATTTTTTTAAATGAGGTTTATAATGATATTTATTTATTTATAAATGTTTTTTATATTTATTTATTAATTTTTCATTTTTTTATTTATAATTTCATTTATATTTGTATTTATTTATTCATTCGGTGATGGATATTGCGACACTGTTGGTTCCGAATTCTGTGTTAATGAGGAAATTGGCCTCCGCCAATCAACAACCATCGGCTGGAAAAACGTCTTGGGTGATTGGCGATGATTTTGTGGGATCGTCTATGACTTCGAGCAACAGTCTGAAAGAGCAAAAATCGGTCGAATGAGAAAGACCGGAGGAAAAACCGCAGGAATTTTTATGTTAACGACGTCAAGGGACACAGAGCACCCAGACAGTTTGTGGCTGACAGAAAAATCTCTTAGACAGTCGAGGAAGCTAAAACCACTGAGGCCATAGGACCGGAACCGACTGGGAGGGCAATTTCCTTGTCCTTCGAGCCTGGAGCACTCCGAGGGTCGCGGGCCTCCACTCCAGCTTCACTCAAAAGATCATTCCAGGCTCGGAAGATGAAAGATGAGACGTCAAGGGAACACCAAGGAAACTCTTTGTATGACGGAAGGTTATATCAGAGTATTAGCTGGTCGTCTAGCACACTGGTCTTCAACCTTTATTGGTTCAGCACCCTTTTTACCGTGAAGTAATCCTTCCACACGGCTCCAATCTAGGATTTGATTGAATTATAAAGATTGTAGGTAGTTCATCCACAATATTTATAGATCAATTAAAACAGCATAATTATAGAAATAGTGAGACTAGATCTGAACGTTCAATATTTCATTCCATCAGGACCATTTAGAACTTCTTTGTTACTTCGTCGATCTGAGGGTTGTGCCCGAAAATCCTTGCAACCCACAATTTCCATCGGTTTTCATCAACTTTATCATCAGTTTTACCAACTACCTACATTATAAGAATGAAAAACCACCAGTGGAGAAAAAGGGAGATCGAACCTAGGAGTTATCAAGGCGAGGACTCGAAGAATTTGTTGTCTCTCTTAAAAACAGTTTGACTGAAAAAGAGTTTTCCAATAATGTAAGTCGGTTGATTATTTCCAATTGTACTTGAATAGAAGTTTTCAAGACAGATACCTATCTTGTATACTGCCCATATTCTGGCGACGAAATAGAATGGAGAAGGTCATTTTCAGCTCATAGGTTGTACGATGAGGCTGGCATATTACTTTGTAGGAGGGCGGCGAAGGAAGCAGGCCGTCGAGATTGCACGTTGCACGCTTTTGCCCCAGCTACGAGCATCGCCCGAACGAACGCTTTTTTTTTTTCACTGTGAGGCCCCCATCGGAATGTTAACGGGTTGGGACCGTAAACCTTCGAAATAGACGTTGTGGCTAACCATGGCATGTCCAGGGCGAGATGGGAGAGGAGAAAGGAGCGTTATGACAGCACATACAGGCAAAACCAGATGCAGTTCCTGTTTTTCTACCGGTCCACTATTTTTTTTATCGTCTAGTGTTCTATATCAAATGTGTACGACGCGCATGAAAGCATAATTCCTTGAAACTTAGTGGAAGGTGTTACATTTACAAACTTTGTATTACAAGAAGCACTGGTTTTGATTGGTTTTGCAGAATTTTGCATACCTACCTATTTTGTACATTCTTGCACAATTTTGCATAATTTCACAAGTTTTCATTCCATAACCTGAACAGTATCAACGAACGAAAATTGCGTCCCTACGTATCTAGCAGAAAGTTAAGAATTAATTACATCAGCTTGTGGGCGCCGTTGACACCTTCCTATGGTGTCTCATTTCAATCTTATATTCAGGTAGGTTATTCAAAGGTACAGTGATGCTAAACAGGTGATTCAAGCAGGCACAGTGATGCAAAACGAGTAAAATACCCAGTGGGTAGGGTATTCAATAACGGGGTTTGTAACTGGTATTTACCCAACCCCCAATAAAAGCGCTATAAATCGCAAAAACATAAACAAGAATGAATCACTCGACTCAACGGTCGTGAAGGAGGAAATATATTTTTCATATTTAATATGAAATAGCGTTTATATTTTAGGCTTTTTGGAACGAATATGGATTTTATTATGTTACACACTTCTTGTTCATAAGAGAAGTTAGGATTAGAGCTGTTAGAGTATTCAAAGCAAGATGACTGAAAAATCAAGATTTCAAAATTCCCCGACTCTTTTCCAGAGATTTTCCTGACATGTTTTTTGAATGGGAATACATTCACAGAATGCAAGTTTGAAGTCTGTTATTTATTATTAAAAAATATGTTTCTATTATAAAGTTAACATCAGAATAACTTGAGAGCAATAATTTAATCATCTATCCTTTCGTTTTTTACGTTGCTCATTGAATTGAAGTTGTCAAGGCGGTGTCGACTGTGAAAACTAATATCAAATTAAACAAACCATTGTTAATTTGTAAAATCTGTAACATTGCAGATTGAATGATTGTTTACAGTTGTGTAAATAATATTGTAGGTCAGTTATCTCCTTTCCTATATAAGATGTGACTGTATTTGGTGCTGTTTCCTTATCCATCCACTTTAAGGACTGGGTTCATGGTTTGGCGGGTTTTCGGCATTCGATGAACAAGTGTGCTCTGTTCTGGACGTGATCTCCCTCTCAATAATGGCAGTAGGGATTTTCACGCTTCTTCATGAGGAATTTATATGCACTTGAATACGTGTCCTGTTATTAACCTGTGGACAGTTGTACTGAATCGTCGGTAAAATTGGGTGTCTTCTTGTAACCAAGGTTTGCTATAAGACGTTCAGAACCGCAGTTGCCCAAAACCCACCTAGGTAACTGAAACAACTATGGCTGTAGCAGTATTCTACGAACGAAAGGAAAAATACTTACCAACATGAATCAACCCCACAATATCTATGTTATTAGGGGAAAAATGTTGATTCACGAAAGGAATTGCTTGCTCTTCACCAGTGTGAACTCAAGTACTATTTTAAGACTCAGTGTAGAATTCCCTGACCTTTACCAGTTTTCACGGAATTCCCTGACTTTGCTCTGACATTTCCCGGCGAACGAAATTCCCTGACTTTTCCAGGTTTTCCGGTTTTCTCAGACTAACGGCCACCCTGTAAAGTGATATATATATATATTTGGTTGGGAGCAGTGGGTTAAGGAAAACCACGATCAAATTCACATAAATCTAAAATTTGGGTATTTAACACCCGTTTCATGAAATATTATTCATTTTGAGGGAGATTCTGAATGCGAAACCCATCGAAGTGGTTGGTTTTCAAAAGGTGAGTACGTTATAGATTTTGTTATTGGAATTTGTATCTCGGAGAAATATATAGGTACCCGAGTATACCCTCAATTTGGGTATTTAACCTGGGAATCAAAATTCCGGGTGTTTTACAACTATAGAGCAGGCACACTTCAAGTACCGAACAAAACCGCCATATTGTCAGGTACGGTTATCATTGATAGCTATAATTGTTAGGGAATTTAGTTATTTTCAATTATTATAAGAACTCTGTGTTGCACAGAAAATGTTAGTAGGAAAACAGGAATGATAGGGAGTGGGAGTAGAAACGTTGTGGAATTTAGTAAATTTCTGTTCGAAAACAATCTCAACATTCCAAATCTTTTCTACTTCACTCCTCCGGAAATACTCGAGTGAATTGGCCAGAGAACCACAAGAGTTTGTATAGGTATCTAGGAAAATTCGCCCATTATGTCATACCGTTTTTTTCTCCTGTCCTTTCTAGCGAAGGCATTGTGGCATTTTCTCTCTGAAACGGCTGAGCTCTCTTGGCCATTTCCAAGTCTGTGGGAAACCTTCCCTTCCATCTAGATATCCTCACTTTATGCAACGCTGCGTGGAAACCAGAAACTCCCGTTGCCTCGAAGCCTCTTTATTCTTTCTAGAAAATTAGGATTTCGAAAGATTCACTAGTTTCTTCCCGTCCCGCGGCGAGCGTTGTGGATAATCCATTTCCATCCTTACAATTGAAGAATAATGAATTGGGTGCTAAAATGTTCTAAGCTGAATTTTCACCAATCGTATGGTCCATTGGAAAAGTTTGGAGGATTCAAAGTTGAATTCTGCAAAATAGGAAAGTTTAATCTACGTGTCTCAGAATAGTTAAAAATTGGCTGAACACCTGATTGGGGTTTTCCGTAAAACACATATTCTGACATAAAACTGGTTGTAACACCCGTTTTTGTGATTCAACAACATAATTGGTGGATACCGATGAAAAGCTCATTATATTTCCTCCCAGAATAAGCTGTTTTGAAGAATTTTTGAATGGTTGAATCTGTGTTTTAGGGTGACCATGAACGGAGGAGTTAAATATCGTTTTCCACGTACTTTTCCACGCTGAATCGAATGGTGACACTCCTGATTCATTTTGACTGATGTAAAATTGATTTTTCGAGAAAAATAGTGTACTCGTACTTTTTGGTCATATCAACAACACCTACACATTTTTTTATAGACCCGAGTGTTTATTGAATTTTCTTAAATATTATTGCCGATGTCGCGGATCGATTTCTGATGACTAGACTACACAAAGTTCAGCTGAAATCGCCACAGGATCATTTGGCCTCTTGATTGTAGACGAAATATGAGCCAATGGAATCGCGGTGACTGAAATGTAACGTTGAAAGCTTTTGTTGGAGTGCTGGGATGATGATAGGAGAACGACGCGGTACCGAATACAACCATGGGAGTGCGGGAGGTTCATTAGCAAAAGGAAGTAGATTAATTGCAGGATATCTGATGCTGACATTGTTCTGACCCAGCACCTAAAATATCCAACAAACCCAACCAGTAGGGATTCAACTAGGATCGCTAGCGTAACGTCCACGTGCAAATGAGTTACTGAAGGAGAAAATTGGTGGTCTAGGAGGAATCTCAGTGACCTTGTATACCTACATCTACTCTGCTGGATTTCCACTTTTGATAGTTCTACAATGTACGACTGTACCACCATCAACTCTCTAGTTGCACTCGTATCAGGCACAACAACCAACTTCAGAATTTTCTTTCTACAAGAAGAATCTCAAGAGTAAAGGAAAAGAAAAGAAGGAAATAAAGGTGTAAATAAATATAGGAATGGTAACGAATAATAACGTCTCGTATCCTTATGAAGTAAGAGAGCTAATCAGAAAACAGCAGGAAATGTATGGCAGAACAGTAGAGCTCCCTGCGACAAACCAAAATTGAATACAATAAAGAATCGACTTGATACTCTTTCTGAAGAAATCATGGAAAAAACCCACGTTAGACTACTCATTGGCTCTCGAAAGGATAAGGACTACTCCTCATGGAGAGCAACTAAATCGCTAAAGCAGATTGAAACAATCAACCTTTACTCTATTTCGATGAAATTTTTACGAGGACCCCCTAAAATAATAATTACCTTGAAATCAATCATCCTCGTGAATCAGCGATCCAAGAAGATACAAGCAAGTTCGTCCCATCCAATTATGACACATTACTAACCAACATCATGACTAAGTAAGTAACATACCTACTTAAAATTCGAAGATAAATCAGAACACAATCGGAACGGCGATGAAATTTATGGGAGACTATCTGTAACCAGGACTCAGAGGCTATAGGTAGAGGCTATATATCCTTGTAAAAACCCGAGATCGAATCTGCATTTGGAATCTTGTAAAACCAAGGCCTTTGCAGTTGGATCCTTGTGAAAACTAGATTGGCATAACCCAACTGGGTTTCATATTCCCCTAACCAACGTGACGGATTTCACCCTAACAAATGTTTGACTGACCAAAACAAAAAGAAAAGTCAAATTACTCGATTTGTGCTACTTCTGGTGATAAGCAGGACGTATTTGAAATGTACAGAGTGAACTCCAATCGAGACACCACGAAGTATTGATCGTGAATTATTGGGTATGATCGAATCCACTGAACATTCCATCAGGTCACTCGTGTGTGGAGAATGCTTTTGTTGAATGGGTGCAATTGCCCGTATCCGCCAAGACACGTGTCGGCCAGTACAATCTTCGAGGCAAATGCTCATATGATTACAGGAAGTTTAATGGTTGTCCGGCGGCTAACTTCCAATTACAGAGGAGACGAACACAAAAATAATCATTATACGTGAATGCACAACAATTCGCTGCTTCAGTTGTTTGTCTTTGAAAACGCGCATCTGCGGTAGAACTCTTTTGCCTCAATTCAATATGATGACCGCAATGGTCTGATGGCAGGTATAGAAATTGGACTTGTAATCCGGTGAGGGCACAAACCTCGTCCAATCGCAAAATTGCAGATATTTTTTGACCCGCAAATATCTATAGAGGCTACTATCTATTTGGCTACACACTTTTTCTCCATTGTTCCAAGTTTTCTCCACAGTATGATCAGCAAACAAAATCAAAAATACTAGTGCTAGAGAACACGCCTGTCACATTACGAGGTCTTATAGGAAATTTCACGGTGATCACGAATATTCCATACCCGAAGGGTGGCAAATAGTCCTTTACGGTTATTTTTTAGGATAGGTACCTAACACCGTACTTTACGTCTAAGTATTCGAGTATTCATAGCAATTATAAATGGGAAAACCGTTGGAGGAAACGTGGAAAAAATAGGGGATTATTCAGCGGTCCTACAAGGATAGAGTAATCCAGTCTTATCCCAAAGTGGACTATTTATCACCACCTTGGGAACCTCGTTCAAAACCCACAAGTTGTTCACATTTTCCTGTTTTCATATTGAGAACGTGGGAGGGAAGGGGAATGTGGCGTTCTTGAAGGGAAACGCGGTTTCGGGATTGCTCTCTCTAAATGTTAATATCTCAAAAATTGAATGAGTTTGATTTTTTGAGATGAGGAGAAGAACATCAAACATAAAAGATTAACGCCTTGAAAAGCACCCCCTCCCCCCAGCCAACGCCTCAATTTAACACGAATTCTTCAGCCATAGGACCTGTACGACAACCAGTAGATGAGTGGACTTCGATATTCAACTTACAATCTAACCGAAGTGCGGGAAAGCTCATTGTAAGGATTTACTGAAATGTAAGGCACCAACCATTCTTCGCCAGTTAGAAAATATGCACTTGAGTTCTCACCTGAAACAAAAGAAAAAAAATCGTCAAAATAATGAATTGCGTGAGGAAAACGCTAGTAATTTATTGTAATAGATATATGGCGTATCGTGGTCACTGAGACAATAATATCAAGTACTGAGGCCGTAGCTTTCGTTTCATACATAAGCAATGAACGTAATGAAAGGGAATCAGAAGGCCGAGCTCAAAGACCCGTGAAGAACGATTTTCACTCGTTTCAAATGAAGATTGAAAGTCGGGTTAGTGAAAAGGGATTGTTGACTCTCGATGATACGGGAGAGGGGCAGGGGTTTCAACTTCATGCTCTGGATACGTCACGCATCCAAAAAGTGAAAAAAAAAAAAAAAAATATGAGTAAGCCGGCACGAATGACGGGGCCATGTGAAGCATGAGTCGTTTCTTGTCTAGTCGGGACCTGCACGTCTATTTCATGCTTTTCGATAATATTATGCAGTAGCAATGACAGAGAATAACTAGAATTGAGGAAGGATGAAAAATGAGGAAGTTTTGAATTCGTAATCAAGTCTTTCCATCCGCACCAGTAGATTTTCGAAAAGTTTGAGAGGAGGCACTCCCCTGCGAGAGAAATTTTTCATTTGTGCATGGATAAAAGCGCAAGTTTCTCAACAACTCCAGCCCTTTTACACGCAACAGGCCAGTGTGACTCCACCGTAGGGAATTATGTTTGAATGTTTCGGGGGAAAATATTGTCCTGATGAGTGAGGGAGGGCATGGCAAGTTGCACTAACAAGGACAGGTAGTCATTTCTGCTACAAGTTGTTTCTGTTAGGAGGGGGAGACAAACTGATTTCTCCAGCATTGTATCTATGTCTGGCTGATTGACCCACTACAAGTAAGACATACCGGAAACCGAGAATTCTCGAGAAGTTGCGTTAAAAAGAAGTTTTAAAATTCCCAAATTTGAATCTGCTTTGAGTGTACAGGCAGGTGACAGTGGTTGCAGATATGCAAAAACTGCACGACCGATGGGTCATTAGAGTAGGGATGACCTACGCCGTGGACATCAACGATCCTCTCAGCTACCTGAACCTGAAATGCTTCATGATTAGACTTTTGACAATTCATTCTTACATAGCAAACTGATGAATGAACTATTACGAGCTCCACGAGCATATTAAATCCATTATTTCAGCAAGACGGATGACGCGTTCGTTCTACAAGACAGGTTGAAAATAGCTAAGTTTACTCGAGTTCCAATTATGTAGATAGTAAGTACCTAACGTATTGGCATCAGAAAAATCAAATCAGCCAAATCAAGAAATGATTTGAAATTGCCGCGCAATGCCAAACAAGATAATTATAACTGGCAGCTCATCGATAAAAAAAAATATAAAAAGCGTCAACATTAGTCGTCGAAATGACTTCTTGTAGCGTGTCTAATCAAGCCTTGAAGGTCTTTTCGCATAGCCGATGCAATCGGAACGTCATTCGCGTTGTTTTCCTCGTTCAAAACTCTGCACCACCGCGACACTCATCCCTTGCAACGCCGAGGAGCAACCTTGAAGTAAACCCTGAAATCCCGATTCGTCCGTGACCGAAGCGAATATCACCAAGTGATGCTGGAGCTGCGAGTAGAAGAGGTCCTCCAGGATCTCGTCAAAGTGAGGGCACTCAGATTTGCCACTCGAGATTCCACTCGGCGACTGAAGCACTTCACTAGTAAATTCAATAAGGATCAAGTGGGCAGTAGGGGCACAGAATCAATCATCGTTTTGAAATTTTGTTTGTAGAAACAACAATAGTTTCTTCAACTTTTGATGTATGCAATGAAAAGTGGATGGTTGAGTAAAAAGGTTTGAGGAAATGAGGTACTCGTAGTTTCCTAGTCCACCTGCAATATTTATATGGGGAACTTGTATGGGTAAGAATTTTGCATTTTGAACCTCAAAATCTGATTCAGCGCCCTTCAAAACCCCCCTAGAGCCAATTTTCAGCCTGAAAATACGGTTCTGGTTTAACCAGAAAATATGCTGAAAGGGAGCGTGTGACGTCATATAGGTTGAGGAGCTGAGGAACCCAGGAGGGAGGTCGGTGAAGTCAGTTAGGATAAAATTGCAAGATCCATTTTCGGTAAGTTTCAATAATTAGATACCCATCATACAGCATCTTCTTGGAAAGCCCTCTCTAAGGTCTTTCAAACGCTGAAATAAAAAATGATCTTGCAAATTCCCCATTATATTTTGGCATTTCAAAACCACTACAACCTTTTGAGCCTCTTTTTAATGGCAGTCCAAAGAACACAAGTTAATATTCGTTCAAAGAATTCGAAAAATTCTTCCAGACTGTCCTGGATATCCACACCTTGCTGCGTTGGTGTCGACAACTTGAGCCAGCTAGGGGAGTTAGGTTTCCAGACCAACATTTGCTCGAGCCGAACTTGTACTGAACATGGACAATTTGAAAACTTAAATAATATGAGGGAAAGGAGAGATATTCAAACGTAGGTCCTACCTAGTAGGAGGAACCTTCTCATTTTGCGCAATTTTAGTCCCAACGTTTTATGTCTTTACCAGGGTCAAAAGATATCAGAAAATTCAGCGCAACAAACAAGCAGACTGCATTTACATTTTCACAAACCGCAAAACAAAGTAATAGTTTGAGGGCGACATAACCAGCAACATGGAAATATTCTGGGATATTTTATTCATGACTATGTGGAATCTGAGCTCTTCACAAAAGAACACAAACAGTGGGAGGAACTTCCACAAAGATGACAGATGACGTGAAGAATAACATGACAAATGGTTGCACCTCGTCAGATAAAAAGGGGGCGAAGTAATGAAGGGGAAGGACACCACAGGGCTCCAATATCACTTCTTATCCGGATGAGTGACTCATATTAACTGGGGTAATAGCAAATATAACGACAGGGGATCGTGGTGTTAGAAATGGGATACAAAACGCTTTATCAACCTTCGTGAAAGGGCGATTCGATTGTGCGGGTAGAGTTTTGAGACGAGTGAGGAGAGGAACAACTATGATAGCAAAACTATAGGAGAGTAATCCATGGATGACAGAGCTCTATCATCATTCTGACTTCACTCGCAACTGGATGGAACGTTCCCGGAATAAGAATATGGATGCTATGAAGAAAGAGAATCCAAAGGGAACATCTCCCCTAAGGGAAACTTCACTCCCCCATGAACATGAAACCTTTTTGGAGAGAGCTCTCTGCGTTCTTAGAGGTAACAGAAAGAAAGAATAGGTACGCGAACTGCTCATTATGTGGACCACAAGACTCCCATATCAGTTGCGTTCGCGAGGTATTAAACCAAAATTATACGTCTACATATTTTACGTCTGAAGTATTCAAGCCTCTGCTGAGATTATGAACCGCATGTGGTCAGGATAGTTAGAAGTAAGTAACTTATTTGAACAAAGATAATTATCATCTTGTTACCGAATGACGATGTAATTCAATGGAGGGAGATATATGGCCTTCCCTGGCTGCCAACATAATTATTTCCGGTAGTTTTCATTTGACTGGCAGTTTTGCGTATCGAGTGCCCAAAGCTTCGAGAGACAACTAGGCATGATTGGAGGGAGGGGCAAGGATACCGGCCTCAGGCTCAGCGCCTGATGTGAATCGCCGTTTTGAGCGTTAATATGATTACAGGATACCAACCTGCCAATCTCCCTACGTCGCACTTGCATGAGGATCAAAAACACCTTTAACAACGTCGTTTAGTACAGATTATTTCCATCCTGTTATCACCTTCACACGTTCTAAGCACCCCACAATTCAATGTTGACCGCTCCGCGTCTTTTAGACTTCTGACAATAATGTACCACCAAGATGTTCCTTGAATTACCGTGTTATCAACTATGGGAGAGTTGAAGATGAACAACGAGAGAAACATGTGGAGGTAGAACCGAGATCTCTGAATCAGATATTCAAAGGAGGATTTTCAGTAGGTACCTTTAATTATGAATAATAGCTGAGTGCTAAATTTGTGACTCATGAAAAGTCCTTAACATAGAGCTGAAGATGGAGTTTGGAGAGGCGGAGTATGGTATATCCAGGATTTTCGATGTAGATAGAGGAAGAGGACGATGATAACAATGATTTGCCCAATTCCTGCCGTCGGTTTACACAGCGTAGGTAGGAATCTATTCCAACTGATCAGTAAACTATAGTTAAACAGCTAGTATTGCACTATGATATATATTTATGAGGTTATCTTGATCTTCTCAAAAGTTGCAGAAAATTAGTTACGTGGTCTTTGTTGGATATTATCATCTACTATATACGACATTTACATAATTATTCTGCATAATATATATGATTGAAGATTGGTGTGTATTTATTATGATGCAATCCCTTGTAAAGAGAAGAGTAACAAGGAACCAAGATACTACGTTACCGCATACGTACAAGTAATAAAGAGACTGATTTGGCCATTACTCAACTTCCTCAATGGTAATGGTAGTAATCGAATAGGATGAGATGTTGCTGACGTGCGATATAACAGAATTCTCTACACTTAATCGTGATCGTCTGGATCTAGACAAGTGATGGTTCCCAATAGAACATTGAGTTCCCAGCAGGGATGACTAAGCGGTAAAAGCTAATTGGAGCTAATAAACTACTTGAAGAGCCAACCGGCTGCGTTCAATGCTATACGTACCTTCTGGAAAAAATTGTTCACCGGAGATTGATATCTGTTTTTTTTTTCAACAGGAACAAAATATAATAAAACTTATACAAAAACCCATGTTTCTTCCACCTCAACCACTCTATTCTGTGATATTTTACCTGAATCTATTAGAAAATTGTTTTCATCCATCTCAGCTCAGTTATGTGATCCGCTACTCCTCACTTTCTGCTTTTTTCTGACGTATTCCTTACCGCGAGCTCCATCCAACAAGCTGGGCAATTAAAAGCATCCGCTCATGCTCATTATGCCCTCCGTAAACCTTCGGGAGAAACAGGTGGGGGACCACCCAGGATTTTTCTAGAATTAGAGTGTTATCAACTGGGAGAATTGAAGACAAATAACAGGAGAAACATGAGGAGGTAGAATCGAGATCCCTGAATTAGCTATTCATGGGAGGATTCATTGTCGTTAAAAGTACAAGTACGTGTATATTCATGAAAGAATAAGGACGAAACGAATAAGATCGGGGACAGAGAAAGGTCCATTTCTCATTGAAAATAAATTACGGCTCTGCGTCAACTTCCCTTTTCGAGAAACGAACGCAATTAGAATTTCTAAATAGATGAAATTTTCCCTACTATGTGAGTGTTACCGAAACCATCTGGCACTAGAAAGCTTGAAAACAAGACTATTTTCGAATTGGAGATGTATTTTACCGGATATTACTTTTCGAGACGATTCCAACGATATATGGATGTACATTTTTTAAGGATTGAGCTGATCAGATTTTATTCATATTGCATCATGAGTTTTGTTCCTACCACAGTTCAGGAACGGATTCTGCCCTGAACCTACAGTGCATATTCAGTACATTCATGAAACTTCGTTCCAACCTTGGCTGAGTTCATAAACACTGCTATTAACACCGCGTTAGTTCCTGACCAGGTTCACAACTAATTAGGTACCTTTTATTCACCTCAAAACTGTTTCAACTTTTTCAATGGTTATTTCTTTCCATCTTCAGTACCTACTACTTGCCAATATTTTCAAGCATCTCTTTTGACTTTCAATGTTGGGAAAGTTTTTCCAAGAAGAACAACCTGTGTCTTCATCCAGAAATGTTTACAGAGTACTGAGTGGTTAGCCTGCATTTAAGTATCTAACAATCATATGGCTATTGTTCAATGAAACTCTGAAGCAATGGGTGGAAGAAAGTAGAAGAGTGCAGAGCAAAGATGAAGCCATATTGCAGTATCGAATATGGAATAACATTCTATCCAAACACCGGATGACGATTACGAAGTTATGTAACGGGTTCAAGGAAGATAAGGTTGCGGTAGCAGTAAGAACTTCGTGCTCTGCTTCATCCACCACCTCATCGCCCAACTGGGACAAAATACCGAGAAGTTGCCACCAAAACGGCGAATCCTCCTTCCCAGAGATTTACCCAGGTCAGAAGATTTCTCTTCGAACGTTCGAACCGCTCGTGCAGCGTGGAACGGAACAATCTGCGGCCTTCCGGAGACGGTCCCCATCGCCAGCTGCAAGGTCGTCACCCGGGGGCTTCCATGGTTTGAACAACCAACAAGGTTTGCCGTGCAACTCGTACACCATTACTCAACGTAAGATAAAAGTACGTAAAAGGGGTTCACGACAATCTCTGTGAGTTGGGAAGTTGGCGTGTACCAACTTCTTTCGTCATCCAAACACGGAGGAAGGTATGAATGAATTCAGTGTGATAATAAAACTGAAGCAAAGCACGATTCTAGAACAAAGAATCAAGAAGTTGCCTATGATAGTTCTGTAGTTAATGAGAACCCAAATGAGCTCCAATAGGCGAAATGGAAAAATGTGGGAAGTACGTGCAGTGGGAGGGGTCTTGCTGATTGTTGGAAAAAGTACCCAAAGCACCACCAATTTGAAGCTCTAAAAAGTAAAATAATATCAATTCTCTAAGCGTGAGCCGAGCAATATCGGTCCTTCATTTTTCATTCCGTAAACGTTGAGATGGAGGGTCAGGTCAACGGAGGGTGGCTTCATCCACCGTAAAAAATATTACGAAAGGGACCACTTTCCTTATTTGCACTTGAACAGACTTGCTCAATATTGCGCGTCCCATATAGGTGCGACGCAAAATATTGTAGAAGCTGCAATCATAACCTTCGGATCACCTTGAGATATTTTGCAAGTTCGAGGAATTAGCGGTATGAGGGACCGTATATAACGTCGCAATATGCATTTTCCAAAAAATATCTATTGATCGTGTAAAGAACAGGTAGGTAGGTACGACAGACAGAAATATTATGTTCTTTACATCTAATCCGCAGTCAGGAACCTCGTGAATGACAAAGTAACTTGCAAAACACAACAATGACAAATACAAACTCTATACTCGAGTTCAACTCAAAACATGACTTCAGGTTCAATTGAGTTGAAGAAGGGGGGGTTAAGTGTAGCGGAAGTGCAGGGAAGTTCTGAGCTCATGAACCAACCACTTGGAACGCAGAAAGGTTTCAAACAGGATTCCTTTTGAACTCGCACTCAAAGGGAAAAACTACTCAGTTGGTGCGGGAAGTTCATGAACTCAGTGCGGCACCTTGATGAACCAACAACTTGGAACAAGGTTCTGTGTACAGTGTACAGTCTGTGTAGAAAGTGAAATTTGGGTTCATGAACTCAACCACTTGGAACGCCCTACGCGAGCTCAGACAAATTTATCTCTTTTGGAAGAAACCTAATGTATGAAGGTCTTCAATCCCCTATACTGGTGAGGAGTGTGCCAACGGCTGTGTATTAGGAGCATCGTTAGAGCATTGTCAAACGCAAACGGAACAAGAAACATCGAAAGGATGACAGCGAAAGACGGAGATGGAGAAATAAACAAAATTGCACACATGGAAGGAACCGTGAAATTACTTGTCAGATGTTTGGGACATCATATGGGCCCAAGGCTGAAAGAAAAGGCAACTCCCGTGAGGCCTGACCTCCCGGAGTGCCGTATGTTGTTTAGTTCAGACCATGTTGCACCCCAAGCATCGTCAATACCATCTCTGTTATCACATTTCACATCAAACTTAGGTTATTAGATGTGGCTCCGTGGGCGTAGTGATACCATCAGCTCGGCCGACGGATGAGAGGGCCGCATTATTCATGGAGTCACCTCAGTTTCAACAGCGGATAAAGTTCATTATCCATCTGGGATCGTCTAATCCCTAATTCAGAAGTCCGAGGAACAACTTCTTGGTGTGTGAAACTGCTCGCCAAGAGATCTCGATAACAAAAACCCAGCAAATTATTACACAGTTTTTCAAGAATACATAACCCTTCATATATCAGCGTAGGTTCTTCTGTGGTCAGATACTACCAACAATTTCGATCTCTTCACATCCATCTCTACCAAAGCTCAACTAAGATCGAACGGAAACAATGCATTTGAATGCTATTTTGGGATACTTAATTTACTCAAAGTTGATTTGAAATTTACAACTAAATCATTGAGTAGGTATATCCATTTTACAAGTTGCATGTAATTTTTGAGGTTTACTGCGCCATTACTATATAAAGGTTCAATTCGCCTTTAAAAAAAAGAAGAGATTTACAAACATGTTGATGTTCTTTTTTCCGTTCAACCTTTGAACCGTATCGGTCTCATTCGATTCCAGAAATTCGTTACTTAGTTAATCTGCGAATCTTAGTTAATTGTGGACATAGTTCAATCTTGAAGGTTTTCTGATAGGTTTTTTTTTGAAATTTTCATTCACTATTTTTCATCCTTTAAGACACCAACGCATATTTTCACATTTCACAACTCGATCTTTGAATGGGACCTTTCATGACGGACTTCTTATTGATAAATGTTTTGTATTCCACAGTATTTTTTCAGGATGAGGAAGATCATCTTGATCTAGAAGCACCAAACTTCGTTAGTTCAAATACATAGTTCCGGAAAAGAATTACGGATGGATTTTTTTTTAAACGATTTTGAAATTCTACGTAGGCAAAACATCTAATTTTGAGAGAATCGAAAAATTGTGTTCTTCTATCAATGGAAATTAATGTTGTGCAGTCTGAAGAAAAAACATCGAGGACACGAACACAGCTTGGGTCATTACTCTTGTCGTTTGTTGTTCTAGCTAATGGATTACAGCTTCGCGTGAACTCCGTCATGTCATAACAGCTTCCCACGGGGTGATGGTAATTTTTTAATGGAAGAGGATTCTCCATTTTAGAAGAAGCGAACTTCGAGTATATACCTAAATTATGGGTGCGCGAACTCAAAAGTTACTACGAGCAGGTAGTTGATGTAGTTTTGTTGGAGCCCACAGGTAAACTATCCGGAACATGAGCACCAGAAGGCCAAAACATTTTACAGATGATGAACTTCCTAGGATCCTCGCTTCGCATAGCTCACTTCCTTGAGGTACGACTCACCTTTTTGTAAATTATGTAAGACAACTCGGTTTTATTCGCTTGATGGTTGCCAATACAGAGAGAAGGTACTGAAGGAACACGGGGATTTTCCTTGCACCTCGACACCTTATACTATGCTATGATGATAGCGATAACTCAGTGCATACAAGCAATGAATGCACACACAGGAAGACATGTCGCAATTCAAATCGTGCCAAGAGACTCATTTAGCTTCGTAATGAAACGTAAATATTCAGGCAAAAAGAACATTAATATTTGAATGGAAAATATTTCAAAATAATCCATATTTGACACAATTCAAAATTCATAAGGACGAACAACAGCCGGTTATATACCCGGTATATACCCTCCAAAATCCAAATTTTGACACACAAAAGCAGCTGATTTCAACGGCGTCAAAATTATAGAGCAAGTTCTGGAGGTCCAGAACGATTTCGCCCAGAAAAGGAGTCAACAAAAGGGTAAACTGACTATTGCCGATCGTGTTGTTCCGGGTAGACTCATCGAAGTTCGTCAAAATAAACCTTGCGTGAGGATTAAGGACGCGTTTAACCTCAAAACTATTTTTTTGAACCATAATAACCTCCGAAGTAGAAAAAAAATGACCTGGTAAAACTCTATGCGGATGCTGGTATGGGAAGTAGAGATCTGACCTTCCTTCACAATAGCCGATCTCGTTCTCTCTCCACCATAATTAGATGGGGTGCATAACATTATTATACATAAGAAGAGTACATGGGTCCAACGCGTAGCAGCAGTCAAGGAAATCCGACGTCCGTGACGAATGTGGCATGAAGGAATAGGCACAATGAGGGGAAAACAATTTGAACAACACGGGAGTGCGGAGGAATCCAGTATTATATTATGCGGCAGGAGAAAGGATGAGAGAGCTGAGCAAAAAGTGTAATTTTTGTGACAATTTACTAGTCGGACAAAGTGAGTAGTTATGGCACTCAGTGAGAGGGTATTTCACCGTACTCCTCACATCATTGTTTGATTATAGTGAAATCTTCAGGATCTGGAATCGAACTGAGGATTCAAGAGATTATTTGTTGGAATTTCGAACTTCATTAAGAAAACGAGTCACACTCAGGGCTCTCTGACTAACGCGAAATTATAGGACCATATTACACGTGACATCACGGATCGATGAACGCTGACATTGGAATAACCGATCAACTCTCCAGAAGCACGAGGGTTCCAAGTGAAACCATTCATTTGCCTCTGGTACCATACAATTCAGGCACTCTTCAACTCGACACCATCAGTCGAGTTGTTGTCACCCAGTTGGGAGTGAACCCTCTCCAATTTCCCCTCTTCACTCCTCTACCTCTTTTGACAAACGGGTACAGTTATCCCTTCCTTCTTTGTCGACGCAGAAGAATCTCCTTTCAGCCCCGTGACGGGACCCGTTCCGGCTTGTCCATCATCCACTATTGTCGGCTTCTCAAATTTGTCGTCTGAAACAAAACTTGGGGCGTCGACAATGACGAATACAAAGTAACTACTAAGTATTGTAAGACGTACGAATGTTTCCTGTCATCTACTTAAAAGGATGAGTATCACATCACGTACTTCAAAGGAGCGCAAAACAAACAACTCAACAATATTGTGATAGACCAGTCAAAATTAATTTGTATTCACTCCACCCAACTTCGAATGTCTACAGCTTTGTAAGTAATAACCAGACCAAAGATTTTCCAGATTCTCTGATCAGTCGTTTCGCGTTCGCAGTAGAGAACTGGTCAACACTGATTTAGTAAGAAAGAACACACAGAACCGTATTGACAATACGTTTACATCAACTGATGAGCAAATAACATTGGCAAATATCGGTATCCCGTTTCTACACAAATAATCTTTATTACCTTTACGTGTAATGGAACAATAATAAGCCAGTCGTACATTTATGCCCATTCCAGATGTCGAAGAGGAATGTAGTGTAGTGTTTTTACAGCGTTGTTCTGGATTGCCCATGAAATCGTGCAACAGCGGGGTCGGAAATAATAGGAGGGGTGGCACTGCCCCCAACTAAGCCGTACGATAGAGAGTAACTGATCGGGTGGCCCATTGTGTCCACCTTGCAATGAAAAAAAAGCAGACCACATCATGTTCGGATCAACTCCTATCCTCAGCTCTGTTTTAAAGTATTTTGAATGGAACTCACAAGCTTTTCGCTATTCATCATGGAGACACACATCATGAGTTCATGTGTCATTCTAGAACAGTGGTTCTCAACCTTTCCTCGGCCATGCCCCCTTGGCACGATGAAAATTGTTTGACCCCCCCATCTCAAGGGCCTAAGACCTTCCCTTGTGAATGTCATCGCCTACCTACCTACCGTAAGCAAATTTTGAAGCTGGATCTTCAACAAATGAATCAAAGGGTCAGAGGAGTATAGCAATTATGTTTCCTGTTATTGTGATTACGCTTTCAACAGAAGTCAGTAACACAAAAGTGAAAACACTCAATTTCGGGACGATGATTAAAGACTTGAAAACTTGATAACGTGATACAGACTACTATGCATCGAAATTCGTTAAATTCGACATAGACCAGAATAGCTGGGAATTGTCACCTTGGTCTGGACACGCCTGTCTGTCCGGGTCTGCTAATATCTTCGGATCCTAATGTTATCTACTACCTTGAGACAGCCCCCCCCCCCCCCCCCCCCCCCCCCCCCCCCGGGTTGAGAACCATTGCTTAAAAAATTTAATATGGTGCGGAAATTCTAATAATATCAGAAGAAAGGAAAAGTTTTTATGTCAGCAATATTGATATAGGTGTTATTGGAGGCCAAGTTTGTCATTCAGGGTCAGGAATTGCTTTTAAGAAAAAATCATTCTGGAGGTTTTTGGGGGGAATCGCGTTGAACAGCTATTGTAGGTGGAGGCATATGCGGTACCAGTACAAAATTGCCACAAAAAATTACCTACCCATCAATGTTGAGCAAATTTTCACAAGACCCATTAACCTTGTCCGCAACGTTAAACGATGTTTTATCTTCGATTTGTTACTTATAAAAGGCGATCAGGTACTTAATGACTGGAACTTACAAGAAGCTAAGAAAATCAATCAAAACCGTTTCAATAAGTTCAATTTTCGACTTCTTTCGTGAACTCAAGACTCTCCTTTTTTTTTTGGTCATCCACATTACATCATCGGGAAAGAACTGATATTTTCAACATCACGACATTCGGTTAGCAGGACCAGAGGATGTGGTATCGTATCCATTCAGACATCGAGAACGTCGAATGCTGGCGAGAGCCAGGTGCTCGCCCTTCTCAACCCACCTGTCACTGTCCACCAGACAAAGATCAATAGAAAACCAACCAAGTTCCAGGAGAAAAAACCCTGAAAATATGGATCGAATTATTATCATTCCAAACGCATTAAGATGAAGATGTATCATGTTTTCATTTTACATTTAGAGGGAGAGATTCCACAATACACCCTTCACAAAGGGGACTTCACTTCAAGTGGAGGGTGAAACAGTGGGATATCGCTCTTGCGAACAACATGAGGGGAAGAATCCGATTATAAGTTTTAATCCGTCAAGGATTCATCTAGATATTCCCACAAATCACGTTGCTTAGAAGTACTCAGCTGAAGTCTACCGCAACTAAGTTAATCCACCACAATCTTCCCATCAGTGAAGGGTTGTAGGGTTTCCGTTTCCAGGTTGTACGGTCGCTTGCCATTCGAGCAGCTGGAGCACAGGTGAGGTTTCTTTCTCACTTTCCTTACTTGACCCGAAGGGAAGAGGGAAAGTAATAGGCTCGAAGTGAAAATTGTCTGGAACCTTATTTTACTGAAACTGAAACCATATTCAGTGCAGTGTTTGGTGGCTGTCATAATGTTTAGATAACTACGCAGGGTTGGAATGAATAAAAATATATTTGCTTCATTATAGTGTTAGCAAAGTCCGAAGTTTTCGACTAGTTGTCACCAACACCCCTCATCTCCAGGAGAATATTCCGAAGCTCGTAAGCAGAGCCTTGGACACTTGGAAAAATAGGTAGCGATTTTCGCATTTTAACGGTATTTTCTATGAGGTACAGACTTGGTTCAGAAATAATTTATATTAATTTCCACGGACCTACAGTAAAAAAGTCTTCACATGATGGATTGGGAGACCTCATCTTATTATATAATCATTTATTAAGTATATGAAATAAGTTGGGTTTTCAAATCATGTTTTTGTTTCACATGTTCCACAAAAGTGTTGATTGAATGGAATGTCAAAAGAGGCAAGGAATGGACAGAACTAGTAAAGCGTCAGCAGAAAGAAACTTCAAGTTTGAATTTATCGCCAGTTGCCAATTAAATATCTATGATAGTCCCCCGGTGAGCTTCGCCATGATTATCAGGAAACAATAAGTCGGTATAAATAGTTCTTGAAATGGAATTGTCTAGATGGCTTTAAAACGCTAAATGAAGCTTAAACATACAAGCTTAAGCTTATGCAATTCGAGAAATCAATTTAAAAAAAAAATTAAAGTATCATAGGTGGTACAAATTGACCTCAGACAATAGATATTCTTCACTTCCAAACTCAAAACAATAATTTTTCAAATCGAAAATATATAACTACGTAATACCTATTATATTTTTAAACAATATTTCAGCATCAACAACAACATTTTTGACCCAAATAACTAAAAAAGGCTCCGTCATCTTCAAATTAAACGAGTCATTTGGACCAGTCATAACACAATATTTTTCAAGGGAGGCACATTCAAGTATGAATCACCTCATACTGAGTAGCCTCTTCCTTTTCACAGCTTCACGCTCAGTCAACTGATTTAGCAACTTCCCGTTGAGAAAGCTCAAGTGCAGGCAGAAAAAGTCAAAGTGTAAAGAGGCACACGAAAGAACAGAAAGTATTTCTTGAAAATTCGACGGTCGATGTTAATTTTCATCAAGTCAGGTTTTAGGAAATGCCGGGCAACAGCGATATCTTTTCTATTGATTAGCTGATCATATATTGCTGATTGTTCGCCTCTATTCACCTTAGATTCATAGGAACATTACTCATGTAATGTGTAACACGTAATGTGTGATGAAGTTTACTGTCAATAAAAACCTATTTCCTTTTAGTCTATAGCGTGTAAGAGGACTCAATGCACGCCAGGAAATACCAAGACGAACAGTAATAGGGAACACAAATCATACTTTTAAAAGTACGAAGCTAGCAATAAAATTATCGCATAGAGAAAAAACAGCGAACTGGAAACAGACAACTCAAGCATATGAATCGTACCCCATGAAATGCAGAGTAAAGTTTTATTATAGTCTCGGCGCATGAGCATTCACCCTTCTCGAGCTAATATCTTGATGATGAAAATCACTTCGTTTCACTCGATATTTGGGAAGCCAGTGTCCCACTACAACGCATATATAGATACAATCAAGCTGTAGACAGGCATGGATTTACCAATAGGCCCAATAGGCCCGGGCCTATGGGCGCACGTGGTTCAAAGGACGCACTTTCATTTAAAAAAAAATAAAAAATTCGAAATCAAAAATTTCAGTTTCCATTTAAACAAAGATTCACTCATTATACCATGTTAATATCATTAGGGCAATTCTGAGACATTTCATGTACTACCTACATAGTTGTAGTTTTTATTTCTACATAAAACTGATTGTTCACTTGGCCCAAAGAATTATTATTTTCATATGATCGGCCCTGAATTCGATCGAGGTTACTTGTACTATTAAATGTTAATTACCTTTTCCAATTCTGTTTTGTGTTAACACTAAGGCGCGAAACCTGTAGTGCTAACACAAAAAGCAAAATTGGGAAAGGTAATTATTATTTAATATCATAAATATTCGAAGAATTATCTTTAAATAAATTATTAGTTTGCTGTTATGAAGTATTCATTTGAACATTGTGCAAAATATTTAGATATTTATTAACTATCAAGAAATTTCATTTCAGGCAACAAAATCCTTCTATCAGTGTATGATTGGGGGGGGGGGGGGGGGGGGGGGGGGGGGGGGGGATTTATTCGGGCCTAGGGGCGCTTTGGTGGTAAATCCGGCCATGACTGTAGATACAATTATTAAATGCTTATATAGGATGTACCCTATAACAGATGCTACTTTTGATGGGCTTCCAAGGTCGAAACAAATCCTACCAAAATTAGTCTGGATAGGTAAAAGCCGTTGTCCTGGATCTCAAACAGAGGAGTGTGGAGGCTATTGGGTAATGATTGGATGGGACACACTGTTAGTCTGCGCGTCAAAGGGAAGGGGAATACCGAACCTTGATTAATCAGCTGGGGTGACGCCCAAAGAACGGACGGCCAGGGCAAATTAATTAGAGCCAATTGTCCAACGCTGATGGTTGGGACGGTGGGAGGAAAATAACGGGGTAGCAACGTTATCAGTCTCCGAACACCCTAGGCAACAAAGCCCAACAGTATTTTAACAGTATTTCGAAACAGCGAGCGTGGAAAAAACGAATCCATTTCTTTTTGGAGAGGTGAGAGACACAGAGATTCTATTCAGTCCTTTTGCCATTCGAATTCCATAAACATTCCCCATAAACATAGCATCGCTGTCAGCACAGTATTCAGTTAGAATGCAAAATTATAAATAAACATGGATCCCTTGGTGCAATCGGGTATGATTTCAAGACAGGCCAATAAAAGAATGATTGCATACATTCAATAATACATACAATACATTCAAAGTCAAAAATATTGAAATCAAGAGAGAGGAGTGACGATACTACAAGGGAGCCATTGTAAGGACTTTTTCAAAACGCTTTTATATGGTTTTATAGTTTACCACAAAAGCAGATTGGTATTTCAAATTTTTATTGCAATCGCGAAATAGTGAAAAACTTCCGATTAAGTGGAAAAATGAATTTTGATCTGCATAGGTGACTTTTTCTCCCGGAAATTCGCAAAATCATGCTTTTACTGTGGGACGAAGAAAATGTTAAAACAAATAGGCGAACGAGATATAATTGAAACGTGAAATTTCACAAGTACGATCGCCGAAGGCCAAGGATAATGACATGTTATCAGTATTAAGATAGAATAGCTTGGTGATTGTAAAAGACCCCCACGAAACACGATATGACATGAACTGTTCGAGTTCACGCACTTGTACGTGTATAACTGATGAGCTGTCCTGCGGATTAAAGAATTGCGAGCTAAAAAAATTACGAGTCTTTTGATAGAATTAATGACTGTGAACGATAGATCGATGATGAAATCGAATGAGCACATCCGTTCAAGGCGGAAAGCGATGAAAACTGAGGCACAAGAGCTTAACAAAAAATATTCATCGAGTATTTCAACAGTATTTAATAGCTCAATACTTCTCAGAACGTTCATTGTCGGAGGACCTTAAAACTGAAACAAATAATGGTAAGTGACACTTTTAGTAATAGCTCAATACAATCGGTAGTACAGTAGATTCATGAAACACTTGTAGAGCACCAAACAAATTACAGTAAAGATTTCCCCTCATGAAATGAGAGACTCTTGTCTTCCTAATAAACCTCTTGGTTTATCAATAAATTGAAATACCCCTTATTACGAGATGTCATAGCCGGAAACTGATGGCAAATTTACTCAATATAGCATCATAGAGGTATTTGTTGGAGGAAGATGTATGAGTAGGCGCACGGTGTGGCCGAATTGCCACGGAAATACAAGAACTGGGAACCTCAGCAGGAGTCCTCCGTGGCGTCACCACTCACCACCTGCTTGTGGGGGTGAATCCAGCACACTTTCCCTGACCCCTCCACTCGACCATCATGTATTAAACCTCCTCAACTGTTTGTTTTTGTTTTTACGTGGGTTACTGTTTGAGTAGGTATAAATAATATAATACCTCTCATAAAAGGAAAAGATATTCCCAGAATAAATAAAATATAAGTTTTTTTTTTTTTGGATATGGGGCTAAGGCTACGTAAAAAGGATATACTTACCAGGTATGAAAATTTCCCCTTGGGATGAGGAAAATAGCAAACCGCCATGAACATAATAATATGTAGAGTATGAAGCACACTAATAACGTATGCACTGTACGTAATATTCATCCTAACGTTTTCTACCGACAAAAGAATTAGCGAAAAGAAAATCATGCATGTAAATGAATTCAGAAGGCTACGAAAACAGGAAGGTTTCGAACCGCGCAGCTACAAGAAGAAAAAAAGTTGAAAAAAGAATGCAAGTGAATCTTGAATGGAATCGAAACAAATTCAAATTGAATACGGTTAAAATAATTCTTTAACTATATAAACGTCCACCACGCACCCTTATCAGTTCAGACAATAAAATGTAATGAAATCCTCAAAATGTGATAGAAATAATCAAATAAATATTAGTCGATTTAAAAACAATCGGCAACCTTTAATTTTATTTTGGGGAAATATTTGCATACTACGCAAACCATGACAGTTCAGAAGGATCATCATCGAAATACGAGTGTTCAGTATGAAAAACAAGAACGTAACAGGACTCCAACACTGAAACCTAATTAGGGAATTCAAAAAATCGACTTTACTGCGTTTCAGACTCTTTTAATAGTTTTAGGGCAAGTTGTCTCCCATTGTTTGCTTGAGCCATTGTTTGCCTCAAACTTGCACAATCAGCCAATCCAAGAAGCCTCACAGTTGGAAGTTCAACAGCAGATTTCGTCAAAAGTAGATTTTTGTCCGTAGAAATTGGTAGAGGTAACACCTACCTACTAGATGAATCGAATGGTCGAGTTAGAAGTTTCAAATCAACGGGGTGAAGGTAATCCATCTATACTCGTTTCACGTTCAATCAATTGATACTCATAATTATTCATATTTTTCTACCAATTCATCAATACAGGTAATTATAAAAAGTTAATGAACATGCTCTATTATGTGATATTCAGCCTCTATTCCATCAATAAAAATTAATTTAATCGGCACGGTTTAACAATAAGATAATAGTACAATGGCAATGACGAAATGCTTCTAATATAACTTCTAAGTTCCAGTTAGAAATAGTTGAATACGGAAGAGGTATCGAAAATAAACTGAAATGGATGTTCGAGTGCAGGCAAGAGAGATACCAGTGGATGCGGTTCACGAGGAGCTCCCAAAATTACTCCCTCCATCAATAAAATAACTAATGCCAACGCGTAGAGAGAAATCAATAATCCTCATACAGAATTTGCCAGACTGTAGTAAATCAAAAGTTTAATTGGCTGCCTCCAATAAGATTCGGGTTTTTCAATTTTTAGAGAAATAATTCAAACCTGATAATCTTGGCAGATAGTCTAAAGGGGATGAATTAGAGATAACATTTTTCCTCTATCAAGAAAACTAGTGATTCTGAACATTTTTTCATGAGTATCCGTCAATATCATCATTGATGATATTTCGAAAAAACTTCGGAAGTTGATTGGTACGTATTTGCTGTTTTTTGGCGGCCGAGATAATCAAATAATTAGGTAGGTATCAACATCGCGTACCTAAGTAATTTGTCATTCTTTGCCAGTATCTGTATTGGACACTATGAGGCCAAAGCTTACATAATCCTCCTAAATATCAATATCATAATATGAAACCTTTTGATATTTGATTAAACAAAGTTTTTCTCACGGATATTAGCGAATTTGCGAAGAAAACCGTTTCAGGCCATTCTAAAAGCTTCCTGAAGTTTTTCATATATTATGTATATATTTATACATAAATATGTGTCACACTAGAGGATCGTCGTCTAAAGATCGTCGTCTAGGAGATTCGTTGGCCAGAATTTTTGGAGTACTCCAAGGGGTCAAATTTTGAAATGTTAGGAGTCAAAACCGCTAAAAACGTGTTTTTTGGTTGTTTGTATAAATTACCATCTTAAACATAGGAACATAATATGGTATATTCGGAATCAACGTGAAATTTCAACCACCATATTGGTTTAAAATGATTCTTTGAAAATTCGCTCATCAACTCATGCCGCATGAATGGAACTTTTTGATCACTTCTGTTATCCTAATTATCAAGGCCTGATATTTTAAGATGATCGTTACAAATATAAAACTTTGACAAAAATATCACCGATTAATGCTGATTTGATCGGAAAGAAGTATCAATATAATGATATGAACCTCTTACGGGATGAAAATGATGTTGAAAATTCAATCCCTAGGGGTCTTCAATCGCTTCACTCCACCAAGATCCCAGCATTCCAGGCTTATCAGACGAAAGGACAGAGGGGTCTCAAATGCCTAGAGACAGCACGAAGTGACTTGACACTGCTCCATCAGAGACGTCCACTAAGAAGAAAGGAAAGGAACCTGCAAGGAATTGAGGGGAAAAACTGCAGCGTGTCCAGTATTATCCTTAATGACGTTCTCCAGACCATTCCGAAGGATTCATGATGCCCCTGCATTTTCTTATCTCGCGGATTTTCTTATTCGTGACCTCACTACACAACGACGTTTCTAGAACTCTGCGCGTTTGAGTGGAGGAACATCGTGATAGATTGAAATGGGAAACTTGAATAATGTCATGGCAGTGTCCTTTTTAAAGTGCCCTGAAAGTTGACCAACTAGAAGAAGGCCGAAAGCCGACGGTGAGAATGCTAAAATGCTCGCATTCATTTCGAAATCAAACTAAGTGTGGTTTACCATTCATTTTGACCATTGTCACGCATATGTTTGTGAGACGGCAAATAAAACTTATTCTTTGTAGTGGGCAAGTACGAGAATAAAGCTCAGAACATGGGAAAAATAAGATAGCTAACATTTTAATGCAAGAAAATAAGTATAGGTATAGGTACCTACCATTTGTGGTAGCTCAAGCCAATTATTAATGAATAGTTCTAACCCGTCCAATTAGAGTGACACTATGCATGATTACCCAATGGACTTGTGATAAGGCCAAGAAATTTATAATTACCTACCTCATCAGCGATAGTTCATTCTTTCGATTTCCCCTGAAACTTCCACTGAGACAATGAGAATAATCTGCTATTAAAACTCTTTTGAAGTTTGAATAATTTCTCTTTATTTTTTAACTCCAAATTAGTAGGCATGGAAAGGCCATGCTAATAGGTAAATTTAATTCCACAGTAAACCTCAAGGGCAATCTAACCATTATTCAATCTAAATTACATACTGTCTGGCTACATTATATTATGACCCTCCTTTTCCCCGCTATTCCCTCCTATTTCGTGCCTTATCCTCTTCTGAATAAGTAGAACCATGAATAGGAGTTTGTCTGTGCCTCTGTGACGAACTCTGAGCTAAACAACTGATCAGCAAGTTCCGGGCTAGGTTATAGGCAAGACTGCTCGATCCTCCAGAAAGTTCCAAACTGCAATGGATTTTTTGGTTGCTGGACCCGTTGTATTCATCAACGGGTCTTTGTTAGTTAATTATAGTTGAGTGCAGAACAAAGAAAATTTTTAAGACTTTCTCTCAAGCTGTGACAAACGATGCCAACTACAAACCGAAGTTGAACCAGGTTTGGGACAACTAAACGATTGGGTATAGCTACAACTCCCAGAAATACTTAGAGGAGAAACCTGAGGGGCAATACAGACTAGGGTAATAATAATTATAGATGAAAGAGAAAATTTTCCATTTTCCCGACTCCGAGACACCCAGTACCTAATTACCTGGTAAAAGTAACAGATGAAAGGTTTGGTGCGGTGAGTGAGTGACCATGCTCTGATTCTCTCCGAAGAACATGGTAGGAAAGCGGGGGTGGGCGCAAGGCTGCCCGAGGAAGAGGTTCCAGAAAGGTTCCTCTCCCTGGCAACACGAAGGAAGGAGGATTCCTTTGTCCGCTCCAGTCTGCAAACTGCAGCTTTGGCGGGATAGGAAGCAAAGCGAGTTGCATCAATTCGATGGAACCACAAGAGACACAATAGAAAATACCGTGCGAAAGAATACAAATGGATTCTTCGAACAATTTTAAACACAACGCTAAGGAGTTAAAATCAAATATTACATATTATAGGTACCTACCTATCTGCCATATAGGAGAGGTGTACAGATTCAGAGTATCCATAACATGTTCGCATGGACCATGGAAACATTTAAAAAGAATCCTATGGGAAGATTCTTAACCACCATCTAATCAAGTGGGATTGTCAAATCGTGATAACGGATCGAAGGTGACGCGTGACGCGCAAACGCGAAAGTTACCAGCTGCTGTATGAATCTACTGATAGAAACTGGCACTTGAAAGGGTTTATCAACAGTTCTGCTCCTCCGAATTCGAGCGAAATCGAACATTTGGGTCGGATTGAAATTGATGTTTGTGGAAAGTACGTTGGCGCTTGCGCCAAGTATCAGCAGAATCGCAAACACACACAGCGAACAGAAACTGTTCCTATAATATGTCAAAGATGGTCGGAAGATTTTGAATGTAAAACACAATTTTGGTGTACAATAATAAATTTGTCCTCTTCGTAAAGAGATAAATCACGTAACCTTCCTGACTTAGTTCTGTTTCTAACCGATATTCTTGAGTTTGCGCCTACCGATCTTCTTGAACAACATAAAATTGTTAAGAAATGTTCAACTTAAGATCTTCCGCAACTAACCATACCAGGTTATATGTATTGCAAAATAATAGCTACAGTCCAAACTTGATAAGTCCGTAGAACCAAGATCATTCAAGTACATACAAGTATCATTCATGTATAGTTAGGATTATTATAACAAGTCAGAGTCTTAGAATACTATTCCGGTATAGTTCCCACAAGAATTTCTGATCTTCATAGACCAAGTGGTCCGTAAAGGAAATGCGTAAAATTATGAGAAACTCTTCTTAGACGATAAAATGATGTATTCATCTCGGTAGAAATGCCTCCGGAACAATGTGGCTCAAGAAAAGGAACAAGCAAAATGCGTACATCTTCGGAATGAGTATATTTTCATGGCTCAGTTGTGTACCAGGAGACCCAAGAGTGGATTTCCAGCAAGTTCTACAATTCGTTCCCAAGAGAGACAGCGACAGCGGCGTTTTTTAATTTTTTAAGTTGGTGTTGCCTTCATTGCGATCTCCCCAAGGGGTTAGCCCAACTCTTATCAAACCTTAATTGTGGCCTTCAGCCAGTCTAAAAGGTTTTTTAAGGTGAGTAAAGTTTGGGAGACCATTTGCACATCTTCAAAAAAAAAAAAAAAAAATGAAACGCGGAGGTGTAGAATAGTTCGATAACTAACGTTATGCTAGGTACTCTAGATGTATGCTAAGCTAGTATAATTATTCCATCAGCCCGTTAGACACAGTCATGGAAGTTAGTTGTCATTCAAAGTGAATCGTTATTTTGACTGTGTATCTCTTCTGTGGGGCAATAAACAATCATAAACATACGTACGAGTTTACACTATACTTGCTCGTATATACACTATATTGGACTAGCCACCCAGCTATACCGACAACCTTTCGAGCTTTCGAGGAAAAACTTTCTTTTTTTTAGAAAATAAAAAGAATTAGCCAATTCATGTGAACAGTAAATATTTCATTCGAAGAAAAATCACACGATCTATATCCTCGCCCGGAGAAATTTACGTCTCGGGCCGAGACTCTCGGCGGATGTGTTGGGAGGGTTTCACAATAGAGTTCGAAAATACGATATAGGCAAATCATCTCTATGATCAGCTGCACGCATAAAACTGCAATAAGAGAACGAGAGAGCAAATTAATGTGGTGAGCAAATGGAGGGATGTAGAGATACAATAGGCAACTTATTTAAACTGAGAAAAAAATGACAAGTACAGAAGAGAGGTACCAGTTCATCTGAGACAGTATTGTGTGCTCCATTGGCAGCCCACAAGGTGGGCATTTCGGTTTTGAGAACAAAGTTGTTTTTGTTCTCGATCTGTACATAGTAGTCTGTATTGAAACTTCATTCGAGATTCATATTACGCAACTCAGTGTAGAAAATTGAGACAGAACTACCTTGGCTAGCTTCTAGGATTGCAAATGTGATTACTGATACTGATTACGTAAATACTATGAATTATGGTCACATAAACCACTGTGGATTTCGATAAAAATGCCACCGTAATTCAAGAGGATCGTGTAAAACCAAAAATGCACCAATACCGATTGTTTGGCTATTGCTCCAATAAATGTCGAAGTGAGAAGGCCTACTGTATACCATAGGGTTTATAGGATCCAAACGCTATATATATGATATATATCATACCGAACGACGAAGACCGATCACTTTGCCAACCTCGCTCTGAGTGATAAAGTTTATACTCGTAGCATTATTGTATCGCCAGATAGTGTATTTCCTACAGACTGAGCCTCAGTATCGAAGGTATACCACGATTTATGCAGACCCATAGTTGGAAGTACAATTTGGCTTTTTGAACAAGAAGCCCGATTGAAATAATTAGAGAGTAGGTATACATTTTCCACACCGATCTGCCTCATTTTTAAACGTCTATCTGAGACATGAGAGTATGATTTCAGATAGAATAGGTATGAACCCATATACCGGCTGAGAGTTGAAGTTTTTTTTTTTTTTTTTTTCATCCGTTTGCAACACTTTCTTATCCGTAATGGAACCTAAAGTTTCCTAATACGTAATGAAAGTATTAGGCTGAGAGGATGGCTTCAGTGGACACGTGGAGCTTCATGTTCCTTAAGGAGAGCAGTCAGACGAAAATGTAGAGGTCAAAGTTCTAACAATAGATCCTCACAATACCAATACAGCCGCGGTGTAATTGACGAGAAAGTAACATATTGCAGTCTTCTATTGTTAAGGCGA
>JAEMON010000006.1:25969761-25987512 GCA_030264115.1 Lygus lineolaris
AAATAAAAAAAACTAATTAGTGAAATTCGGCTCAGCATCCCAGAATCCGTACCTTAAGCATAGGTTAATTTTGACCACCATCGTGAATTTAATGTATTTTGGAGTAGATAAAATATATTCCGCTAAGTCGGGGTCAACATCAAGAAAAATAGTTCACTATCTTGTTTCCGTATAGATACATGTTGTAAACAAGATTTAGGTATATCGCGGTAAAACCCCCGAGGACTGGAAATTCAGTTCGTTAATCTCGATCGCACAGCATAATTTCTATGTTACCGCATTCTACGAGCACTATTGCAGACGTGTCAGTAAATTGTCCAGGCGAAAGATGCCCTAAACTACACTAACAATTTTCGGACAGTCGTGAGCTCGGGAAAAACTACTTACTACAATTTCTTCAAACCAAAAAAGTTGACATCATAATGAATAATCATTTCCTCAAACTAATGGTTCACTAAGTTGTAGGTATTTAACTACCTAGAGAACAACAGAAAAAACACAGAATGGTCGCCAAATCAAGATTTCAAAATTCCCTAACTTTTCCAGAGATTTCCCTGACCGCAAGATCACGTATTTTTAGAGGGGAGGTGGAGGGTAAATTGTCACTTTCAAGTCAAGTTTGTGATTCATTATTCAAAAATATGTTTCTATGGTTTAAATTACTATCATAATATTTTTAACAACTTAGGTATTTTTTTCAATTTTTAATTATCAATTCTTTACGTTGCCATTCGGTTATTCATAATACTCTTTGAGAGTAATAAAATATACGATTTATTCAAGCTGCAAAGATTAATCTAAATTGTCAATTGCATATAACTGAACTTTATTACGTCAAACTTTATTATGTCATTAGTGAAATCCTTAACATTTTTTAGAAGTATGAATAAGTATCAAAGGTGTATCCCCTTCCTGATGTAAGAAGTTACTGCATTGTCCTGTGTTTTCACATCCACAATCACGGGATCATGGTAGAGCTGGGGTTGATTTTGCGATAAGTCTTCTATTCAAGTTCATAGTCCGTTCCGAGCGAAACTGAGTAGATTTGGGATAGACGTGAAATGATAGGACTTGGGTTGTTCAACATCAATTCAGCCGACTTTACTCGTATATTCAAATTAGACACATTGTGCCCCAAACAGTTCCCGACTCCAATTTCATCCAAGTGCATTTCAGACATTTTGGCAAAAATAATTGGGGGCGGTTATTTATTTGGAACGTACGTAAATAATTATCGAAAAATCGGGAATTTTCTGCTATCCCTGAAAATGTCATCAAATTGTAATCCCTGTGATCGTGATCCCATCAAAATTTCATCCCTCCAAATTTCAAAGGTCGTCCTGTTTTCGATTAAGTGTGAAATCTCCTGATTTTTGCTGGTTTTCACGGCATTCCCTGACATTTTCATGTTTTCCCTATTGGACCTAAATTAATGTGATCAACGAGGTACCTGTTGATCAATCAGCAATAAGCTACTTATTAAATTCGATTCGACACTTTCATGGAGACCGGTAATAATATTAATAGTTTCATTTAAATTTAAATAATAATAATAATTTAAATAATAAAGTATTGAATACCTATTGATGAAACAGCAATAAGCTACTCATTAAATTTGAATTGGCACATTCATAGAGTAAGTAATATTAATAGTTGAAATAGTAAAATATTGAATATAAAGGGTTACTCCTTCCATCGCAGAGCTAGTGGGTTAACGAGCATCGCTGCCACCCTTCGATCAACGGCACGTGTCGTCATGATGTTTATCAAAGCAGAAAATTGCCCACGCATGAAAACACAATTCTAAAAGTATTTCAGAATTAGACAATATAATGTAGTCCCGCAAAGTGGTATACGGCTACAAGGGCGAAGGGTGCCCTCTCTTGTACATGTCATGTAAAAGATGCAAATTCGAACTTTAATCCTCCCTGACAAAATTATGGCCTTCGTGGTTCTATGCCCTTCATAGTTGGTACGGTCTTTATAGTTTCAGGCACAATCCTGTGAAGATATCACTCTTGAACAAAGTCTTGGGTCCAGAGAATGAACATGACAGGCTTTGTAATGAGGACGGAGGGACACATTTTGAACATCTTTGATGAGTTTCCATGTTTGTTATGTTTGATGTTTGCGGTATTAGTTCACAAAATATCGATTATATTCATTGAGTCATCCACAATAATATTTATAGCATGATTTACATACATGTCATGGATCGTGGAATGTCTGCCAATAGCTATCCATCACAAAATGTGAATAAAGTGAAAGCTTCGTAGACAGGAAATTTTGTTTCAATCACTGCATGAAACGGCACTCAGATGATAAGTAGTTATTTGTCATATTGAGAATGGAGGGCATAACAGAATTGATATGATTAGAGACCTTCCATGAATAAGTGTTACGTGAACAGCAAACTGCGGATGACTGATGAATATAAGTGTAATTAATTAACATTCAAATAGGTACAAACTAATCAAGTATTGGAAAAGAGCTTTCTCTCCATTCCCGATATTGACTTAATTGTCTGGTAGCTATTTACGACATGAAATCGCGGAACATAACCAAAATGAAGGGAAAACCTCAACTTCCTCGAGGCAGGATATTTTGTGTAACCAGGAATCCAAAAATCCATAAATAAAAAATGTTGCAACAACCCGGCTGGTCAAGAAACGCTGCTGATACAAAATTCAATAGAATCACTACGCAATCCCTTATTCCTATCCCTCATTTCATTCCACACCGCACACAAAAGTAGTACACTGAAAAAATATTAACAGTATTTCGAATGAGATAGGTATACCGACACGGCACATAAGAACTCTAAACTAACTCAAACAACTGAAGTAAGGCCGATCTCTCCAAAAGCAGATCTAACTGGATGCATCAAGATGACTCATAGTGTCATAGTACCTCACGCTGTATAGTTTCATAACTTGCAAAGCCCGATTCTCTTGGTCTGTTGAACTGTTATAACTAGATCGGTAGTTATTGACATGCTATCATTTCCCAGTAGGTACGTTAGCATCGCTCTGAATACAGTAGAATTAGGTTAACAGACCAGTTTACTGATCTGCACTCCAAAAGCCACAGAGAAGGACCAGAGCCAAAACATCATTTTTTCGAGATGTTATCTGACGAAGGTTGGGGTTGCTGTTGAAGGAGGAACAATGGGTATGCAACCGGCTAGAGACAATGGGGACACCTTCCCGGCTCCTTGTCGATGCTTCCTCACCCGAAACGCCTTGCAAACAAAACAGAAAGCGTAAAGAAACGAACACCGCAAAAAAGAAACAAGGAAGAAGAGGTCAAACGAGCCCAGGAAGCTAATGACTCGTGCATCTCCAGAAGCTGGAATGATCAAGGAGTCCTCAACTTGACACAAACCATGGACGGATGACACTTCCCTAGGGTTGGTCGATCTTCTTGTCTTCGCTAGGTAGTGTGGTCTCCGCCAATTTTATGGCTTTCTTGAAGGTATGGGATGCCTTGATCCCACCTAATATATACCAGCCTCCAGAGTGTGTATGTGGATGACAAAAGTACTAGGTAAATTAAAATAGACAAAACTCTGGCATTTCGCCCCATAACAGAGTACCTATAGCAGCAGCAAAACGATGCTATCGATCCTTCCGGTTTATTCTACACCCAGCAACACCGACGAATATAGATCCTGTATCCTTCAACTGGCAAAATTATTCCAAGATGTAAAAATCGAGAGACGATAAAAGGTATCAATATATACTTTGAAACAGCACCTAATCAATCAACAGGGGATATCTATACTGGAAACGTAATACTTGTTATGTACCAGGTATCAGGGTATTTTGAGAATGATGTGGTTATAATGTCTTGAAGTAAATAATTGCTTCAAAATTTAAATGATGCAATCTGACCCTGGAATCTATCTAAAAAAATCCAAAAAAATTAGAAATGCCTATAATAACAAAAGGAAGGCTGAGTTCGTTGGCCAGAATTTTCGTAGTAGGTACTCCATAGGGTCAAATTTTGGAAAATAAGGGTAAAAAAACGTGTTTTTGAGGTTTTTGGTGTAAATTACCATTTTAAACATAGGAACATTTCCTATAAGAATCACCAACAAAATCGGTTATAATAATTCTTTGAAAATTCGCTCATCATAACTCATGCTGCATGAATGGATCTTTTGTCAACTAGACGGGTGACATGGACAATTATATACAGAGAAAACGCGGGATGACTGACAGACAGAAAGACTGAGAATACAGAAGAATAACGTGAATAAGACGGAGAAAAATTGTAGGAAATGAGAGATGTACAGCCACGAACAAGGGCTGAAGATTGGCGGTTGGTCCAAGGACAGTCATCGCCGTTTGTGCAGTAATCTTCGTTAAGATGTGACTTAAAAAATATATGAATGGCGAAAAACTCACCTCAATATCTCCGAGTATATTCCTTGAAAATGGAAAAAACACAGGGCTGGCACAAAAATAATAAAATAAAGGGGGTGTAAAATCCCCAAACACAATATCACTTGAACGTTGTCGAACTGAGTGAGGGAGCGGACGAGCTTACGGCGTGGTGCACAGAGGGGAGGGAGCCGGCGACGAGGTGGGGGATGAGAGGGTGCTCTCCAGCTGCTGCCGAGCAGGAGGGGAAGGGAAGGACGAGAATCAGACGAGCGACCGGTGGAGGGGAAACGGCAGTACAGTCATCGGCAAACCACCATCATCTGAGTCATCCTGGGTACCAGAGGGGTACCCCTCCGTCTGGAGTCGCGAAAAACCGGAGCTCGAGGAGGTGACATAAACAATGGAGGCCGGTCGTATCGCGATGCAGAAAAAGAAGTGGTTGCATCGCGACATTTAAGGATGTCGTTTGATTCACACAACCCAACTGTTGGAAGAAGCAACGAAACCAGACCAATCCATAGTAGTCCTAGAAACTGAGCCCGAATCTCTCTATTTTAACCCAACAGAAGAGCGTTCCTAGTAGTGCTATTCGCGATACGAAGTTTCACATTGTGGACTGTCGTATCTCTTATCGTATCGCAGCAGCATCTGTGCATGCGCAGCCAATTATGAAATTTCGTATCGAGATACGATGTCGTATCTCTTACAGAAACTTCGTAAAGTTCGTAAAGATACGACACTTCAGATACTCCAACAAGTTCATACCAGTGGAGACGTATCGCAGAATTACCTTCCAGAGCGATAACAAGGCACATTTCTTTCAAGCTGATTCTCAGCATACACTTGACAAACAATTTTGAGGTCTTTAGCAGACAATAAACCGAGATTGAATGAATTCAGGTATTCGTGCTGGATGGAAACTGTCACTTTACGATACGACACTATTTTCATGATACGGAAAAATATTGGGATACGAACTTCGACGAGGTTAGCTTCCACTTTGCTCGTCCGAGCCAATACGATACGAAAATTAGATGGGAATCTTGGTATCGCTTGTGGGATCTCTTAGGAACTCTCTATAATCCAGGTGGAAGTCATCGTAATCCCAGGAGTACGCCCCAGACTGGTGCCAAATGGTCATTTTCCGAAAAAACTAAGCTTTGCTCGGTATTTATAGAAAATTATGCACTGATTCCGAATATACCTACCCCATGTTCAGGGTGGCTACGAAAACATAATAAAAAAATTCCCTGACTTTTCCAGGCTTTCCAGACCGCAAAAGTGTTTTTCTGAAGCTGTTGTTCTGAAGCTATGAAATGGCTATGAAAACTCATTTAAAGTTTGCGCATGCACAGTAGGTACCAATTACTGATCCAGTCGTGACAAAATTAAAAGGTAATTGTCTTGGAGTCAGCCCCCAACTATACTTCGAATTCGATGCGAAATCAGCCCATTAGGAACTGAGGAATCGTAGTTTCAGAAATTTCACGTTTGCGCTATTAGTCTTCAGGCGGCGATGAACTCAATAGAGGGGCGTCATGGGGCTAACCCGCTCAGTCCCTGAAAATTCCATCGAAATCTGACCATAACTTCATATTGTTTTGCTTGGGACGAGGAATTGACCACAGACCGACAAGGAACCAAAATTATTCAGAACGGTCTGAAACGTACAAGTTCCATTCATGCAGCATGAGTTGATGAGCGAGTTTTCATAGAATATTATTTAAACCGATTTTGTGGGCGATTCTTATAGGAAATTCTGCTCTGATTCCAAATATACCATTATGTTCCTATTATGTTTACGATGGTAATTTACACCAAAAACCTTTAAAAAAAAATCCGAAAATGTATAATATTGCTTTCCAAAAAGGCAAGATGACCAAGGTGACCAAGAAGGCCAGATCGTAAGGCAATTGACAGTCGTGTTACGATTACTCTTTTAAACAGATGTGGAAATAAGAGGATGAATGCTCAATAGTTCGTTTAGTTCAAACAATCGATTCAACGGAACAAAACTATAAAGAACAGAAACAGGATAAACGCCGAATTACCACGAGAAACCACACAAAACAAAATCACATTTATAGTATTAGCAATATTATACGGTTAAAATGAGTAGAAGAAAAATTTAGTTGCCTAATGCTCAAGTGTAAAAAAGTCAAATGTGTCTAAGTCATAAGTCATTAATTTACAAAAGCAAAGCTAATGTTATTTTGCCATACTTACCTATCCATAATATACAAACTCGTCATTAGTGAGTAAGAACCTTGTAACAGTCATGTACGACTTTCTACTACAAAACATTTCGATTGATCGATAAATTGAGGAAAGCTTTGTATTCATGAACAACTCGAACAATTTCTGTATGTCTGTCTTAAGAAGACATGTTCAGAAACGAATATGTATCAATTTCAAAGGCTGAACTGCGAATATTCACGCAGTGTGGAGGGATCATTTTCATTGATGAATGAAGATAGGAGTCAAAACTATTAGTTTATTCTTAGTATAGAGTACTGAGAAGTATGGAGTCAATACCAGTTTCTTCTAGTACGATACATGTTTCGACCTAACATCGAGGTCATCTAAGAAATAAGGATATAATAATTGTATCTGGTTATTTTTATGAATAACTTATTACTACGTTTTCATGGTGGTATAATAGTTTGCCATCCAAAATTAGTAGGTGCATATCACCTAGGTACCTATCAAACGCTGAGAGTAATTCATCTGATACTACTTATATGACAGCTCAACAATCCACTACATGAACTACAACTACTTACTCATGTAATACCAATCAACAAGCTGAAGATTTGATATCAAAAGTTGCGAGCAAAAGTAGAAGAACAATGGATGCTGTCGCTGTGATGGAGAAGAGTATGCAGTGAGAAAAGTATTCTACTCCATTAGCTATCCATAGGCTGAAGATGACCTCGACGATGACAGGTACCACTAAGAATAAACATCGACTCCAAAACTGTAAATCTTTTCTTCAATATACCGAGATTCGAATGAGCTGAAAGGGTTTTTAAGGTGTTTTAGGCAAGCAATGCTTTAATTAGGAAATTTTGATATTCATGGATCCTTGAATAGTTGAGTTTTCTTGAGTCGACCCTACCTATAGTTGACTTTTGCATATCGTCGCTTAAGAAGCAACACGCCCTATCGACTATTTTCACGAAAATGAGGTTTTGACTGATTCTTATTCGATTTCTCACGCTACATCGACTGGTTAGCCCAAAATTGCTTCAACTAGACTACAAAATCGAGAAATACTCGAAAAACATAACATCTCCATCGACCTCAATTACCTATTAGGACAACACCCAGTATCAACCTAAATTTCCTAATTTCTTTAACCAATACTTTTTTCAGTGTTGACGACTACCGGAAGGCAAGAAGTGACTGAATAACGGGAAACAAAGGGACAAGGGATCAAAACCTGGATTCAGTTTTTTCCTCCTCCTGAAAAATTGGGATTTGGTTCATAGGGCGTGTTGCTTCTTAAGCGACGATATCTGGTATAGAGTGGATAGTTTCACTCCGATAAAATATGAGGTGCTAAGTCCCTTGCGAAACCAACTGTAAAGAACTCGTGTATTCGTCGAAAATCGTGGACAGAATCAGGCCAAAAACCAAAGACAATAATAAGAGAGAGTTACTGAGTTCACAACTCTCTTTTTCGATCGGGTGGTATGCTTTTTGTGTCCTTCAAAAAGTTGATCATGAATTGGGTGCCCCAAAGGATGAGAGTCACCCTACGAGGACTGCACTTCGCCAGGAAGGAAGGAACCCGTGGCGACCTGACCTGGAACGTCCCCCCATTCAGGAGCGTACGACTAAAAAAAAGTACGTACGGCTTCTTGAAAATTAATATAGGAAGATAAAGGGGCTTCTTTTGACACTTACGTAAGTCTCTTATCGTTCGCTGGCCTCAAAGTTGGTTGGATCAATCTGGAGACACTTAGTCGGATTTTCACCAGTGGCAAGGACGAAGCTGGGAACTTGGGCGAAGCTAATTCGAGGTTGATTCCAGAGAAGAATTACCGCGCATCTATGGCGAATGGCGATTCCTTCGGAATGAAACTGGTGTGAAGGGGTGATGAATATTCTTGAAAAGTTGGAAGGTCAAGGATTGAGTCAGACTCGGACGGTTCAAGATGCGTCATGGTAAAGGGGACTTCATAATATATCGAGCTCAAAGTTCATCCGAAGCTATATGTTAGAAATGTCATGCTTGAAATTACCGCGTCTATTTCTTGGTCTGGAAAATAAAACGAGAAAATTATGAACTTTTAGGAATTTCACGGTATTTTTTCCATGATTTATTTGCAATTTATAGGCAGGTAGGTAATCAAAGAAGATTACGATCTCAAGGACTAATAAATGGGATAACTTATGACATTATTTACACGTCAGTATTTATTTTTGTGAGCGGTAGAGCAAACACCGATGACAACTTTATCTTATATTTATTCATCTAGAAAACTATATTATGGTTATGAGGATGCATAATACGGAAAATCGAGCTCCAAGATCAGCCGGGTCCAAAATTGAGATCCTGGATCAGCTGAGTCGAAAATTTAGCTCCTAGTTAAGTCATGTCGGGAATTGAGCTCCCAGATCAAATGAATTGAAAAGTGTAATCAGCCGACTGGAAAAATGGAAGGAAAAAAATCGTAAGTATCGAAGATTCACTGTTTTTCCATGAATTGGAGAAAGTTTTTTTTAAATTTAGATACCAACCGATATTATCATAAACTTCTTCTGATTAGTCCGTTGAGCCAAACCACAACCCACAATTTACATGTTGTTTCGCTCGTTGGATTCATTACATGACAAACGATCCAATATGTGTTCGAGGGATTGAACTAAAATTTTGTCAACATTTGAAAATATACACCAGGCAGTTTGAAAAAAAGTTCCATTCGCGCAGCATGAGTTGTTGAGCGAATTGTAACCAATTTTAATTTTAACCGATTTGGTGGGTGATCCTTATAGGAAATTTCTCGCTGATCCCAAATATTTTTATATTCCGTTTTTTAGCGATTTTCAATTCCAAATTTTCAAAATTTGACCCCTTGGAGTACTCCAAAAATTCTTGCCAACGAACTCATCCTTTCTTTTGATATTATGGTTTTTTGGTTTCTTTTGGATCTTTTTTCTCGATTCCAGGATCAGATATCGTCTTGAGTTACATAAACATATACCTATATGAAAAAGTGATACATTTCAGGAATCGTTCTAGAATATTCTGGAATCGGATTTCCATGAAGAAAATTTTCAAAAATTTGCATTACTAACATTTTGAAGCCATTGCAATAACTTCATTTTCTTCGAAAATTAGCCAATACACAGAATTAAAACGCTGTTGTGTACGTCTAGTAGGTCTATTCATAGCCAACACCCATACCACGGCCGCGTCAGCCGAAAATGCAAGTGAAATGTATTTCGGGCGTCGAGTCAGAAGTTGCAAAATACTTGATAACTCAAGTTCAGTGATGGCGAATGATACGCCTAACACCACCTTCATCGCAGCAATAACTCAAAATTACAACAATTAATTTAACTGATTTGCATATATGTATTATGATGATAACGTAGAAAGGTAGCTACAGCATGTAAAGCGAAAATTCAAAGTCTAACGACCATATAAATGAACTATTAGTACCTAGAAACAAGTGAAGACAGCGAGAAACAATAGTAATGTAATGTGCCTTTGCCTTCCCTTGGAAGGAAGTAACGAACGGAACACTCGAAGATCTAGATACGACTGAATACCATGTTTAGAGAAATGTTCAAGTTTCGACGTCACAGAAAATAAAAACAAATAGCACACTTGGCTTTCTCAGGTTGGTTGTAGTCAACCCCTTAACTACCCCTAAACAGAACTAATTGGGCCTCACTTGAAAAACGTATCTGCAACCTTAGAACTAGAGATTGTATAATATTTCAAAGTTATATGAAATCGTCAACAGATGTACAGATGAAAAACTTGCTTGGGTTTAATTCAGTTTGCAACTACTATTGGCAACAGTCGTCAATATTGATGTTTTCACTTTCCTCAGCCCACCTGATTTTTTCTCTAGAATGCAATTTTTAGCAGAACAATCCTCTGAACTCAGTTAGAAAACAGCGTTCAACTTTCACCAATGTAGTGAAGAAATAAAAAACATGTTTTCATCTTCGGCCACAGACGATTCCATCAGGATTTCATTATGTTTCAATTTCGATACCCAACGATGAAACTTGCCAGAGAGACAACGTCTGAAGCGGTGACTTGCTGGTTCTCAAGCCGACTTGATTTTGGTGTACCTATAATGAGAATCTGACGAGCAGGTTCCATCCCACGACCCAGTAAGCAGGTAGATGACGAGTAGGATCAGGATGATCTACCTACATAGCTACGAGTAAAGAAGGCTGAATATCAATCATATATTGTCAGAGACAATGACCTCATAATTTTAAAGCGATGATTTATTTATCCCTTCTTCAATTCGAATAAAATAAAACAGTTCGAAATGGAATAAAATGAGATTGATTGATAAATTTTTAGCATGGAACGTGCTTTAGCCATGACCTAACTGCCGAAAAACGTTACGAAAAAATGTAACAAAAACGAAACAAAAAAGTCACAAAAATGCGACCTAAAGTTTTCTAATTTCTAAGCTATTCAGTCTAAGAAGATATATAATTTGGTATGTAGCTTCCTTAGGACTTGTACTTGATGATGTTTAGGGCCACAATCAGCTGAGCGGCTCCTAAAGCTAATTTCTAGGCTATTCACTCTACGAAGCTGTAATGTAGTATGTGGACTCTTAAGGACTTTTACTTGATGATGGCCAGAACCAGCTGAGCGGCTCCTAAAGCTAATTTCTAGAGTATTCACTATATGAAGCTATAATTTTGTAAGTACCCTCCTTAGGACTTGTACTTGATGACGCGAAGGGCCCGAATCAGCCGAGCAGCTTTTAAAGCTTATTTCCAAATAAAGCTCTGAATTTATAACACATCACACCACATCTCACCTCGCCAATCCCATCTCCCCCTCTTTCAACATCCTTCAGAGGACTACTGGTAGGTAGGTAAACAAAGTTGGTAGGAGTTTGGCTTCCTATTATGAAGCAGACTAGTAGAAGCATGTTCTATGTTTTTTAATGTTCCATGGCCGGTAGAGCTGAAGTAGAACTAACCGGGGGTGCAGGGGGCTGACCCCCTGCCGAGGCGCGGAGCACCGAGTTTTTGTCTAAAAATATTTCGACTAGATCTATATTGGTATTAAGCTATGTTTTTATTTCCATTGCAACTATACAGTGGAAAGCATTGTGGTGCGCTTCAAAAATAGATCGTTCTAAATGTGAGTTGGTACGCAAAATTGTTCAACAGTTAGACGTAGAAAATCTTCCGTCTTCATTCTAAATTATTAGGTGTAACAATAATGGGTGTATAATTTATTATTAGTGAGTGAGTATGCGTGAGAAAATCATAACACGGTTTTTCAAGTACCTACTTTAGTCATTTTTTATGGTTTCTCCAAACTGTCCTGAGTAGGCAATTTCCCGCAAGACAGTCCAGTCTTGAAGGAGGGGTAGGCCTGTGCGCCGTATCCTACAAATTGAAAATACTAGGGGCTTGAAATTTATTTTTCGCCTTCGGGTCACGTTTTGCTTCATCACTACGGTAGGAAGCTATGTATTCGTGCAAGTAATTGAAGAAATTTTTGTCCTCCAAAATCAAAATTTCCACTTGCTTTTTACGTTTCAGGGCATTCTGAAACATTTGGTTCCGTGTCTGTCTGTCTGTTGGTCTGCGGTCAATTCCTTGTCTCAGGCAAAACTAGGTACATGAAGTTATGGTCCGCATTTGATTAAATGTTGAAAATTGTCCGAATTAGCTCCGTGACGGTCCCCTATCAATTTGATCTCCATCGGACCACTAGTAGAACGTGCGCATGCGCAAAAGTGAATTTCCTGAAACTACGATTTCCCAGTTCCTAATGGACCGAATTCGCTCAAATTCGGAGTGTAATTAAGGGCTAACTCCAAGACAATCACCTATGAATTTCGACCCAATTGGGTAAGTTATGGCTTCTGCGCATGCGCAAATTTGAAATTTATTGTCATAGGCATAACTTCGGAACTATTCTACCAATTTCGATGAAACGTTCACTAACTGAATATATACGTCCGTGTTGTAATTTATCTTTACGTCCATTTCATGTTGTACTTAAGGAGAATTATGGTCATTTCAGGGTCATAAAGTCGAAAACGCAAAAAACATCCTGAAATAAAAAATAGGTACTCTTATAAACAAGTAGTTAAAAATATGAACCTTTGCAATTCAGTTGTAGAATCGATTCCTGAAGTTACGCGGTTCTTAAGATGGGTCACCCTGTACGTATGTATTGCAGTATAAATATTTCAACACAGCGGGTGCGCGAAAATGGCTCACCTTTCTTTATTGAATCGGTTGTAATGCATTTTATGATTTGTATGACACGCTAGAAACGTTCGGAAGTTTCATTCTGAATTAATTTATGGAGTCATCTGTTTGTTCGACCTGGTGAGATGAGTTTAGTCGTCTGTGTTTATACGATCGTTGGACCGTGAAGATGAAGCCGTAGGAAAGTTCCCGAGGTGCCGCCCTCCATCTTGCGGATGGATATCTACATCACTGACACGGTGAATGAAGGGAGCGGTCGTAAAGACTTGACTGGCTAGATGAATCCGAAAATACAAATAATGCAATTGCAATCCATCAAAACCTTGTTTGAGGTCACCATCTTGTATACGGATAACGTAGTTATATTCATCTGAAACGTGGATAATACATTATGGTTTTTAATTTACAGAAGACCAGCATATCTTTTCTGAATACCTATTACAAACCAAATCAATTTCAAGAAAATTGCTTTTCTCCCTTCACACTCCTTTCACAATACCTTTCGTTTCAACATTTAATTTTGTGCTAAATCTTATGTTGATTATACCTCGTTCTTACATGTAATAGAATATCTGAATTTTCTTCGAAAATTCGCTAAAACAGTCTCCTAAGCTCATAGCTTCCAAGTACTCGGTTATTTCAACAAAAAGTTCACGATCTTGGTGATTTTAACTAAACTGAAAAACAAAATCGAGAATTTTCCTCACATTACGTTGATTTTTATTTGGTTTTACGTTTGTGTAGAACGTAGACGCTACCGACGGTCCGATTGTTATGATCTTCCTAGAGGACCAACAATCCCCGCACAACCCCTGAAAATGATATCGAAAAGTGTATTAAAAATTTTGGAAGTTAAGCGCATGTCAGGGATTGTACGCTTGTGCTTACGCAGTTCTTGCGTTCATCCGATCATGATGACATTCAAAAGAGTCCCCAACTAACCTCCAAGTAAAATCAGCCCGCTAGGTATGAGAAATTGAGTTTTCTTTTCAGAAAAGAATTTACGTTTGCGCATGCGCGGTGGTTGTAATTGATCCTTTTGCGATGAAATTCACCGTTGACCATCTAGGCCACAACTTGCACGAATCCTGGAAATTTAATATAAATTGGATGAGAATATTGTGGAAGTTGAGCATGTTGCAAGAGGTCTGTTCAAACTAGCAGCCATTTTAACCTCAAATCTGAATTTTCACTCGCATTCAACGTTTTACACCTTCCAGAACTAATTTGGTACCGTGTTTGTTTGTACATCCACTACGGTTCAGGTTCAACCCGCATATTTTGACTGTGCAGAAAGTTCCAGGTGGAAATGATAAAATAAAATATGAATAATAAAATATGAATAAAATACTCGGTAGGCACGTCAGTACCTACGTAAATAATCATCTACTGCTCGAAACAAGGTTACTTTTAGTCGAAAACAGGCTTTTAGCGGAGGAGGGTGAGTGTCGATTTCACCCTTTGATGTTTCCTCGAAACACTTTCGATTGAAAAACTTAATGTTTTCTACTCGTATGGGGGATCCGAGGAGTATAACTGAAGGATATAACTGAGTTAGGTATGAAAGTATAACTCAGTTTCCAATCATTTAGGCCAATTTGAAACGCAAGCAGTGTTCTACATGAAAGTCCACTCTCCCGATAATTTAATAACCTCGAGTGAACTAGAGCAGAGGTAAAGTCGTGCACGCCAACCGTCTGGCTGCACTGCGGGATGAGCTGCACTGCCCACCGCACGCATTCCTCTCGTTTTGCTTCTATTCTGAATTTTCACGCTGTTCGCGGCGATTTCTCATTTCCTTTCTAAGCCAGTCTAGTAGAGCCACTGGTCGACGACGACGGACTATGACGAATACTTACTCGTACCTCACACGACCACTGAGTGAAACTTAAATACCCACGATGAAGTACGGGAAACACATTTCGAATAGCGAAACTGGATGAAAACAGAGCATCTGAAATTCGTGGATTAATTTTATTACTTCGTTTACGTACTCCGTTTATTAATTCTTAATTTTTTGAAGTCCGCCATAATTAAGATTAAATGAAAATTATGATGATTAGAAGTCGGTTGTTAGGCAATAGTTTATTGCAACAAACAAGAACTGAAGATACAGTAGACAGGAAGCGTCGCAGATTGTCCCAGGGAACTTGTTTGCAAGTAATACGCAAAAAGGAAGGTGGTCCAAGTGACTGGGACTAAAATTGTGAAGGGGGAACCAAGCTATTGTATGAACGAACTTGAAAACCTCAAGGAATTACCTCATTCAGGCAGTCATGTTTGCTCATCTCAAATTTGAGTACTTGAGTATATTCAACATGCTTCTATTATAGGGAAGAATTCAGCTGACTGCCCATTTGAAACATCAATATTGAAAAAAGTGAAATGATTAACTCAGTAGACTTACAAAATCGCCATTGTTTTTCATGAACAAACAACACATTAGGCCTAAGCTTTCGTTATTTTTACCATGTACATGTACATAACTACTGATTAATATTTATCCAACTAGAAAAATCCTTATTTGTGATTGTTAAAATCTTTAATATTTTGTTCAGGGCACACAGAACATGATGGATGGGGACTGGGCGTCGTCAATATGGGACTACATCATCGAGGATCAACAATACATCAGACAGAGAAAACAGTAGGGTTGCCTGAGAAAGCGTCCAAGTGCTCCAGCTCTACTCTGCCGTCTCAACAAAAATAGAACGGAATAAATAACGTTCCAGACAAATGGCTGGACTGAAGGAGATGCATTGAGAGCAGTCGCTAACCATACAAATTCTAACCCGTTTCAACAATAACGACTATAATGCCTAGCATATTTTCGAAGTATTCTTCTGAACGGAATCCTGCTTTTGTAAATATAATGCGCGTTCGAAGGGCAAAATGTAGGATCAATCATTCAAGGGTACAATTTTAAATTTTAGGAATAGGTAGAGAAAATTTAAGACATTTCAGAAGAGGGTGTACGATTGCAACAGTTTGTACATGAATATAATCGACCAAAATTAGATTTATGTGGTACTGTTTCAGAGCTCTGGTAGTGGAAACCATAAATTTACTGGTTTCTCCAGGAAAGAGGGAAATCGTGTGTTTGTGCTGTAGAACTTCCAGAAAAAAATGTATAGTCACAAGTTGTTGTGAATCTTATTTTCAGCTAGCAACGAGTGCTAAATTCCATGCATCCATTCCACAACAAACATACAAATTCCACGTCTTTTTGGGAGATAATTGTATCAATAATAAGACAAATCACGAAGAATCAAGGAATGGTGAATTAAAAATTAATATACTCACAACCACGAACAGAATGGATGCAAATTTTATTACCTGTAACAAAGAAAAAATGAAATAAAATAATGAAATTTGTAGACTAAATTATACAGAATCCCGATAAAAATATTGACAAAAATTGAATGAAGTGTTTTATGAAACGTTAATATAGCTAGTGTTTATTTAATCATTAGCCGTCACCACGATTAATCTTATGAGAAATTTATAGGCTTATGATTTAACCTTTTAAATATACAACACTAGTATTATTAAAATCGGATATCATGAATAATAAGACTGATGATAATTTCTGTGGTGCAGCTATACAAACATATCACGAATGATTCAAGTACATAATAATAACAGCACTCACTCCAAATACAACAATTTTGATAAAGTTTTCCGGGGTAAGAGCATCAAATGGGGGAGGGACCAACCCCTTTTATCTTGATACATATTAGGGACGACAATGTTGTTTCAAATGTCAAGCACTGGTATGAGTTGGGTGCTAACAAAGAGATCAGACCGGAATTCAATTTTGGTCGGATTGAAAAGCTTTGCTGAACAAAAAAGAAGTTATCAAACATTAATGAAAGAGCAGGATTATCAACTTGAAACAAACACATTGTTTGAAAACGGCCATGCAACGTTGTATGAGGACTGTTCCTGCAGAGAACATCATAAAATTACCTATCAGAAAATGAAGAAGCAGAAAGGTCCACAATTTAATCGTACGTTGTAATTATCGATTTCATGAGGGCTTCCCACATCATATTGGCTCTTGGGTAATTGGATTACGTCCTGGCCCTACAAACATTTTACACCCGTCTAAAAGCCTGTGCACTCCATCGGAGGACGAAAACAAATAATGTGAGATTAAAATGCAAGAATAAAATAGATAAATAAAAAATCTAATAATCGCTGGTTTATTGTGGACATAGTTTCCGTATTTCCTGGTAGTAAAAAGGAATAGTGCCGTTGGTTTGCAATTAAAAAGCTTTTGAATGTTTGTCCGACCAGTCATTAAAAAGTTCCATTCATGCAGCATGAGTTGGTGAGCGAATTTTCAAAGAATAATTTTAACTGATTTGGTGGGTGATTATTATAGGAAATTTCACGCTGATTCCGAATATACCATTATGTTCCTATGTTTAAGATGATAATTCACACCAAAAACCTAAAAAAACACGTTTTTTAAAGCAATTTTTGACTCTAAATTTTCAAAAATTTGCCCCATTGGAGTACTCCGAAAATTCTGGCCAACGAACTCATCCTTTCTTTCGATATTATTGACATTTTAAAAATTTTTTCGGATTTTTATGTCGATCCCTCGGGCAGATATCGTCTGGAGTGACACATAATATAATAGATAAATAAATAGGTACCTACCTATATAAATATATACGTATAAAAGTGTTAAATTTCAGGAATCGTTTTAGAATGGTCTGGAACGGATTTCTATGAAGAAAATTCTCAAAAATTTGCATTATTTAAATTTTGAAGCCATTGCAATAGCTTCATTTTCTTCGAAAATTCGCTAAAACGTAGTGAACTACACGCTTATATATTATTATAAACCAAATTGTAATTGGGCTTGCCCGTATTTTGGTTCATTATTTTCAATAATGAACCTTTGGAATCG
>JAEMON010000006.1:25988512-26000949 GCA_030264115.1 Lygus lineolaris
TCCGTTCAAATGTCAGCTGTTCAAATGCAACTTTCGATTCCACCGAACCATGTTTGTTGGTTACTTTCAGAAGCTTCCTTAGTTACTCAATTTAATTAAGAATGAATGGTACAACTTTCCGATAATAATAATTACAAGAAGACCTACTCATTGTCGCCAAAAGATGATTGTGAACCTCGCGGTAGGTGGGTATTTTATGTCAATAGGATCTTTGTGGATGGGCGATCTATACAGAAAATAATAAACCGTTGTGTAATAATTTGCAGCGTTTTTAACAAATAGCTATACAAATAAACAAACTACCGAAATTGTTATTACGTCCCAACGCATAAGGACCTTATTCTGAAGGAGTTATTCGCTGGTCATCCGGGAGGATACCTACCAGGGCCTGTGAAGCTGAACCTGTCTATTATTTCGGTGGAAGCCCCAGTGCATAAATTGCAACTTTTCGTAGACTGCGGAAATGATTTGAGTAAAAACAGTTAGATGGCGTATTGCTGTTTTAGATCGGGAGTCCTGGGAATTCTCTTTCTGTTGCTAACCGAAATTACTACTGGAGAATGTCGGGATGGTGATGTTGTCTACGTGAAGAACCAACGAGTAGATGACGGGATAACGGAAGATGCTGTCCGGCATACGGGAGGACCATTAGAAGGTACAGACAGAACAGTTACTCTGAGCACCTACAGAAAGACAGCGCTGCAGAGGTAACTACCGGGAGTGCTAGGTACCAGTGCCATCAACCAATGAGGAAAAATGAATAACTGGACACATAAATCTGACGATAAAAAGGGACCCTTTTGCCCCATCCCCTTTTTTCAATCGTGGGAAGCTTTGTGAAAATATGAAAGAGAGGAAGGAAGTAGAAACATAAAAATTACTTGGTAGGTAATGAATGAATTACAGAGGACGTTAACTTTAGGTGAGGAATAGAAAGCTTACTTCTAACCAACAGGCAATAACATTGGTTTTAATGAGGACACGAGGACCATTCATGCAGGTGCTTTTAGATTGCTGACGTTACTATACCTTCCACGTCACATTTGACATTACAAAATCCAATCACCATTACAAAATCAATGATCAACGATATACCCAACGAATTATTCCGTGTGACGCCATCACCTGGCGCCAAATTGGAACCATGAACCAGGAAGTGACGCCCGAAACGTTACTAAGCATTTCTCAGGAACACGAAACCCTCTGAAATTCACGGACACACGCAAAATCATAACTGTCATCAACATGGCAGGACACAGTTCCTGAAGCCACAGCACCATTTCGTGGCGCCACAGTGACACCATTCCTAGGGCCATAGTGTCACCATTCCTGGAACCGCCGTAACACTTCAAATGTCCACATAAAACTTTCAAGGTTTATCATTTTTCTTTTGTTCGTTATAGCCCTCTGACTAGGTATACCCTTCAGTTACCTACTAAAAAAATAATCGAATAAACGTGAGGTAACCATGCAAAAAAAGGTTACAGATAATGAAGTTTTAGGACCAGAAATAGAGAAAATCAGGTGTATATCCTTCGGAGGTTCGCTTCATGAAGAAAATTACAAAATATTTGAACCGACCACCAAAATATAATAAGTTACCTACATACAAAAGATTTTAGCGAATTTTCGAAGAAAATGATACTATTGCAATGGCTTCAAAATTTTTGTAATTCAAGTTTTTGACAATTTTCTTCATGGAAATCCGTTTCAGACCATTCTAAAACGATTCCTGAAATTTAACACTTTTTCATATATATATTTATTTATATATGTGTCACTCCAGACGATATCTGTCCGGGGGATCGAGATAAAAAATCCAAAAAAAATTTAAAATGTCAATAATATCAAAAGTAAGGATAAGTTCGTTGGCCAGAATTTGTGGAGTACACCAAGGGGTCAAATTTTGAAAATTTAGTTTCAAACATCGCTAAAAAACGTGTTTTTTGAGGTTTTTGGTGTGAAATACTATCCTAAACGTAGGAACATATGGTATATTCGGAATCAGCGTGCAATTCACTATAAGAATCACCCACAAAATCGGGTAAAATTATTCTTTGAAAATTCGCTCACCAACTCATGCTGCACGAATGGAACTTTTTTGATTTTGACCAGAAGGGGTCCCAGGATGCAAGATCCAAAATTTCCTCAAAAATCCCTAAATCCCGACTACCGAAGATTTTACAGGAACTCTCACTATAACATTATTACTAATTAAGAACTTGCTCCTTCGTTAAAAAACTGATAACCTCCCCTTCTCCTAACCATTTTAGCGTTTCACAGTTCTTACCATTTTTCTCAGGCAATTTCCAACGGGTTTTTATCATTCTCTAGGGGAAGTGGTGCCGCTATGCCCATTTGAATTTTGAAGGTTCCAGTCATGCGCATGAGTTGGTGAGCGAATTTTCAAACAACTATTTTAGCCGATTTGGAGGGTTATTCTTATAGTAAATTCTGCGCTGATTCCGAACAGACCATAAGGTTACTATGTTTAGGATGGTACACGAAAAACCTTAAAAAAAAACTCGTTTTTTGACCCTCATTTTCCGAAATTTGACTCTTTGGAGTACCAAAAAAATGTTGGCCAAAGAACTCAGCCTTTCTTTTGTTATTATTGACATTTTGAATTTTATTCGGATTTTTTAGATAGATTCCAGGGTCAGATATCGTCCAGAATTACACATACTTACATATGTACATATGAAAAATGATAAAATCCACGAATCGTTTTAGAATAGTCTGGAAATAACGGATTTCCATCCAAAATTTGCATTACAAAAATGTTGAAGCCATTGCAATAGCTTCATTTCCTTCAAAAATTCACTAAAAGCAAGTGGCAATTCTCATTTTGAAGGAACAATTTGTATCTACTTCTTGCACGAATACTTAGCTTTCCTAAAATCGACGAGTAAAATTTCAAATTTCAAATAAAATTATAAATAGCTGATACCTCTAGAGAATTGAATAACAAGAAGAATGCCGCAAGCCGCATCATAATCGGCGATAAATTGGCTGAGAGAAATGGGAAAAACAAATTTCATCCGTTCCTTGGGGGTCGCATAGTACGAGTACTAGGACACTGGGGTATGGATCAAGAAATGAAGAAGTATGCTTGTGTAATTTCCACATTTCACGAAGGGTAGTATTAATACTAGATAAGACCACATACTTCGTACGAGTACGAGTACTAGGACACTGGGGTATAGATCAAGAAAATGAAGAAGTATACTTGTGTAATTTCCACATTTCACAAAGGGTAGTATTAATACTAGATAAGACCGCATACTACGGTTCAGCGTAACAATGAACGAGAGACGCAATGATAGAAGATGCATATGTAATTTTTATCTAATCGCCTGTTATTCCATTCATCAGATTCGATCCCCAGGCTAATGATGAATGCGCATAGTTAATTGCTTTCGAGACTACCAAGGAAGACGAAGATGAACAAAAGAATCAGAATGGGTTCTTAAGGAATGTTATAACATTATGACCAAGCTTTAGTTGAATCGATTTTTATATTGTTGATGCTAGTTTCAACTACCGCACTTAACAATGTTTCTATCTGTCTGTTTGTGCGAACGGTACGCTCGCAACATCATTCTTGCACAACCACTGTATGCGAAGATAGCGAGAAATGTATCAGATCATCAAATGTGGATGAGAAGTCGGTTGGAATTTTCGATGTGATTTTATACTCAGAGTCTCGTGTGTAAGATGAATCGCAATTTCAGAATGCCCCAACTCCAATCCAGACAGTCACTCCAAATACTTCGTAACAAGAATGGAAGACAATGACGACTTTTTCATCCAAACGAATGTCGACACTTACCTAACAACAGTAACGTTGCACGCCGGAGAAAAAACCTCATTGGCCGACCCGACTACCATTAACACAAAATTACCGTATAAAATGCGTTTGGCAACGCCGTAAATGTTAATCTGCAAAGGCGCAGGGCGCCTCAACAAAAGAATAGAAAACGACCATAGTGGGCGACTGAAGGAAGAGATGTGACTGTACAGAGAAAAAGAGAGCCTTTTGGAACAGTTAGTAACGAGTCTTTTCCAATTCTTTTCAGCCATTTGTTACTCATCTCATTAAATCTGACAGAAAATGACTCATCGGTCGCCGACAGGCAGACACGAAAAGCATCTTTGGTTTCAATCTCGCACGAGTGTTACTCGTATAGTAGTTTACCTTTCTCCGACACCCCAGTCCTCCCACTGCAACGACGGCGTAATTTATGCAAATGGATTCAGTCCTGACTCGTTTCATCGTTTAGTTTCAAATCCCTTTCGATTCATTCAAAAGGGTCTCCACGGCTGCTTTGCGGGAGTTGTGCGCTGTTCAACACTTTCAAAAGGGAAATGAAGACTTCAAAGAAGCCAGAGTCAACCAATTATTTATTGACCCCTCCCTTCAATCTTCTTAATAGGGATATTATTCTTCATTACCAACTCATGAGATACCTATTATAATAGAGGTTAAAATTCAACTCTACACCGTAATTGGAAGTATTTGTTCGATCGAAAAAACACTAGCTATCAGAAAATCATTAATTTCAACCAAGAAGGTACTGTGCACTTGGTACTCTGAGATTACCTTTCATTTTGATCGTTTCCAAATAAAACGAAATTTCCATAGTGAAAAAATGAAAAATAATAATAAGAAAACTTGATAATTTGCTTTTTGACGCTTCCGACGACGATGAACGTTTCAGAATCATTAGTCGGAAACACGAAATTGAAAAGCCTATATATATAGGTTGGGGATAAACAGTAATGGTTTTGTTTGTTTCTATCGCTTAGAAACCTATACATTTCGTACAAGTGGTCTATAAATTCTAATAACTTAAGGGTGCGCGGGACAACGGGCTCAAGAAGCGTCCCAACCATGCCCCAACGCAGCCCAAAATCCTATTTATTATTTCTCACGTTTGCGATTTTGAAAACTCATCGATATACGTATGTTATACAATGATAATTACATAGGTACTTTACGATGTGAATCATAATTTTAGCTTTATTCCACCCAGGAAAACTGGAAGAAACCGACGAAAAGCCAGGTTTTCGTTGATTTCTCCCAGTTTTCTCTGGATGTAGTGAACTTAGAACGGGTGAGTTTCTGAATCAATTTCGGGAAATGTGGCAGGGCATAAAATCAAATGTTATATAATTGAGGATACGAAGTTGAATTTGTAGATATTGTAGATTGTAAGACTCAAAATCTTAAAATCAAATTATATGTATTGTAGTTATGAAGTTGACTTTTTGTAGGTTTTTGTGGACACAGAATTTTTGATGCCTCCTCCAGCATTTAGCCTGAGTGGTTTTTCATCCAAAAGCACAGTTTCAATGCAAAACGGGTTTAAAAATCTCAAAATTTCATTTTAACGAATTTTCGAAGAAAATTCCATAGCCATTGCAATAGCTTTAAAATTTTTGTAATGCAAATTTTTGAAAATTTTCTTCATGGAAATCCGGTCCAGACCATTCTAAAACGATTCCTGAAATTTAACACTTTTTTATATGCATACATATATTTATTTATATATATGTGTCACTGCAGACGATATCTGACCGAGGAATCGAGATAAAAAAATCCAAAAAAAATTCTTAAATGTCAATAATATAAAAAGAAAGGATGAGTTCGTTAGCCAGAATTTTCGGAGTACTCAAAAAGGTTTGAGGGGTCAAATTTTGAAAACGTAGAGTAAACAATGGCAAAAAAACGTGTTTTTTGAGGTTTTTGGTGTACATTACCATCCTAAACATAGGAACATAATGGTATGTTCGGAATCAGCGTGAAATTTCCTATAAGAATCATCCACCAAATCGGTTAAAATTATTCTTTGAAACTTCGCTCATCAACTCATGCTGCATGAATGGAACTTTTTAATGTTGGGAATATCTATTGAAAGTACTGATCTATTCATTCATTTGATGGTACCTACCTATTTACATTTTGGTGAGAGTAAAATAAAAGGCACTAGTTAAGTTTTCCGGATGCCAGTTTCCGAATTCATACCCAAGTGCTCCGAGCTCCCTAGATTTTAACCTCGGACCTTCATCAATAAAATCTAACACTCTACGATCTGAACTAACTTTACACCTTAACTGGTGAGTAGCTTTGAGACGTGCATGAGTTAGGGATTCTAATTAGTTCTTTGGGCGAAATTGGCCGTAACGTTTTAACAACTGAGCTTTCTATCGGCTTTCCCTGCGGTGAGCGGTTACGAAGGCTGTTATCGTGGTGGAAGGTATTGTTCAGGCAATGGGTGTGGTCAGTCACCTTGTTGTTACTGGAGAAACATCTGGTGCGGAGCTTCACAATGCTTTCCTTATACTTGTACATCCAAAAATGGCGGTTTACATGTGCATTTCTGGCCATAAGAGTAAATATTAACCTGGAGATGATGGGTATAGGATATCAGTTTAACTTTGTATCTACCTATTAAGATAGTAACTCATATAAATTTCATGAATTTCAAGCCATCCTGGGAAAAATTAGAAAAATTAGCTAAAAACTAAATTTTGTTCGAAAATGTAAAAAAGTAGGCGAGTTCACAGAATTCGTAATTTTTTAGCTTAGGGTTTGAGGGGAAAAGTAACGGCTCTTCTTATTTGTTGATCTCACAGTATTGGTTAGTGAAATTTGGCATTACTGTTAGGGACCTACCCAAGTGCCAACGGTATAACATTTCGGAAGATAGATAAAAGGGATGAAACAGCCCTGACTTCAAGGACTTCTCCCACATGGGAGAAGGGCCAAGGAATTGATGAAATTCGTTTTCCCCATTTTTCTCAGCCAATTTTAGGCCGATTTTGTTGGGGTTTGCGGCATTCTTCTTTTCATTCAATTCTGTAGGGGGATCAGCTGTTAATAATTCTAATTTTCTAATTTTGAATCTTTCAGTTCCTTTTTTATCATTCAAATTGGCATGAAGGCTACTCATCCCCTTAGAGAATGATAAAATAAGAAGAATGCCGCCAACCGATATAAATTCCGTTGTGAATTGGGTGAGAAAAATGAGAAAAACTGAGCAACACTAAAATGGTTAGCAGAGGGGGTAGGGGGTGGTTTCACGTTTTTTAAACTTATTGGTCCTAAGCAGTAATAATGCTATAGTAGGTATGAGTTCCTATAAACTCATCAATAGCCGAGATTTAGGCATTTTTGAGGAAATTTTGGGCTCCGTCCCTTGCCCTCTCCACCTTTAAAGTAGGTATATACCTACAAACCGAATACGAGGCCAACAACCACCATAGATATTATTCCCCATCTTGAATTTCCCAAATTCGTTTCACTCCTTGACCGTTTGTCGGGCAAACCTTGATTGTTCGTCAGTTCTTGGACCTTCCACAGCTATCGAATTCCTCTCCTTGCGACGTCTTATAGAATTACAGTAAACGATACAATATTCGGTATCGCTATAGCGGGGCACAGCTCGTAAAGAAACATAAGTGCTATATTGCGTAATGAGGATATCGTTTCATTCACTCTAAGCGCAGACTATTGTAGATATCATTCCTTGCAAGTTTTTTTCTTTTTCTTATTTGGAAACCCATTAAAGACTACCGTGAGATCGAATCAAAACAGTGTCGAAAAAATTGAGATCAGCCATCAGCTTACCATTACCAAAGGTCAAGAGTATCACTATTTAGTCTTGATACTGCATGTAAAAATACATTGGAGAGATAGAATTATAGAAATGAGGAACTTGGAGGAAAAAGTAACGAATCTGCACCGAAAACCGAGTCGTTTTCACCCCCTGACACAATCATTGCTTCTACAATGATTACTACTATTGATGGGGAAAAACCGTTTGGAACAACTAAACGTGTTATACTTAACGACCCAAATTTGCGCAAAAGTTGTCTAGGGTTGCCCCCCCCCCCCCCCCCCTTCCTACTACTGAAAGGTTTATTCCAGTACATAGGCCCTCAGTTATATGCTGATTGATTATGGATTCTATCACTTCTGCGAAGAAGGAGTTGATCTGCAAGAAAACGAATATCTTCTCAAGCCTTGGTAGATACTTGGAGTGAAAGATCGCCTGTTTTCTCTTGGACCACTGCCTGTGTCCAATTTTGATCAGTCTTCCTTTTGAACCAAAAAGTCCTTTCAAAGAGTCGTTCTGATTTCCTTTGTTACGGTTGAGCTTAGTTTTTAGCGCTTCTCTGTCAGCATACCCACGACGAGCAGAACCTTTAGTACGTAGGAAAGTGAGTGGTTGGCGGCTAAAAACATCTCACTCGGAGCTCGTCCTGTTGAGGAGTGTATACTGTTTCTATGCAAAAAGCATTGCTTGCAATCTGTGCTCTGGATCTGAAAATTGATCAACTGGTTTTTCGAAACGGATTTTGAATGTACGAATGGCTTCCACGAGTCCATTTGAGCGGCTATGAGAGGGTGGCTTGCACCAATCGAATCCCATTTGCAGCAGCAAATTGTTTGAAGTTCTCTGACTTGAATATAGATTGCATTCTCTGAAACAACCTTGCTTGGTAGTTCAAATCGAGAAAATAATGTTTTCAATACCCTAAATAGCCGTCTGTGGTTGCACCATGAAGTCTAAACGTTTCCAACCACCTGGAATATGCATCTATAATAACAAACCACATTTTCCCCCCCATAATCAATGTGTATGCGGTCCCACTGTCTCTCAGGTATAATCCAAAGGTGAAGAAGGGTCTTCTGGGGGATTCTTTCTGTGAAAGGTATGTAATTCAGTCGGTAGTGTAGACAACTCAGGTCAACCTCTGTTTGTGTATTGAAATAACTCTTTGTGAATCTGGATCTGCTGGCAGTCTTGTTGCAGTCTGCGATCTGGCGTTTAGTCATCACTAAGTTTTCTAAAACAGCGCAGCGTACTTCGGATATTTCAGGTGATGCTCATTCGTATATTGTTAATTGCCTTACTCTCAAGTGGTAGAAGAGAAATTGAGTCCGCTATACTGTTTTGAGGGCCTGGTATATTATGTTCAATGTATAGTTAAAGTTGCTGAGATGGATTGATTGCCTTCTTGTTAATCGGTCGGATGCCACCTACGGAAGTTCTTATCCGTAGGAGAGGTCGATGGTCGGTTTCAATGTACTTAAATTGACGACCCAAAAGATACCCTCGTATCTTTCCGAATCTCCAAACATGATAGCGAGGGCCTCAGCACGGTTTAATAACTTCCAGCCACAGCAATAACTTGCCGACTTCTGATTTTACCTACTGTCACACTGTGACATTCTGTGTGATAGGTACTCGTTAAGGGATAATGGTATCAGGATCGTCCATGTCGACGAGTTTTATCGGTTTATCAGTTTAATCCGTCGTTTCCTTTGGGAGCTCGGGTGACGCCCTCGTAATTTCCAGCTTTTCATCTCCTGTCGCTCTTATCTCCGTTTCGACGCCCGCCCTCAGTATTTCAAACGTTGATGAAAAAGTATCTGACATAATCTCAATTGCGCTGCCTTATAAATTACGGTTGAGAAACGAGGATACCGTCGTAGAAAACGAGAAATTGTCTCACCACTCACCAGAAGTCAACTGCAGTGTGAATATTATTAGTCGTAGTTCAATAGGTGTACGTACCTAAGAACCAATTAGTTCGTCAGTCTGTATTTTTGTTTCTAACATTGAAGATTTGTTCCAAGGAAAATATTCAGGTCAAAATAATATTCAAATCGGAAAAGCACAAATTATAAAGTTGCTCGCGTAAAAATTGTCAAAGGTCGACTTTCTCATAATTTTTTTTTTTTTGTAAGAGCTGTATTCAAGTTATCCGCAGGGTTGAGAATATCCATGAACTACGGAACTTGACGTGGCAGTTGGAACAGTTTTCAAGTTCTGATCAGTAAACGAACTTGACCTCAAACCAGTTGGAACCGGTAGAAGTTGAATATTTCGACAAGAGTGTTCGCAGAGGGTTTTTCGCAGCTAAAATATTTGACCTGAAGAGGAACAGTCGCTGGTTGAAACAAAACCATGCGAATGAAAACTTGGATGCGATGAAGGATTTCCATCGATCCAAGGCATGCACTTTACAAAATCTATGACCCATGTCTATGCGAACATCTGATAGCTCGGCGAATTTTCAACGAAATGCCATGAGATTCCATAACAATAACATGCAAGCTTCAAAACGACTACAGTTGCAGGTTCAATTCGAACATTTTAGCTGCGCAGAACCCTCTGCGCTACTGAGCACATATTGCCCAGCTTTTACGAGCGAGAGAGCCTGTTTCCATTTTCACCTTATACGTATATAGTATCAGGGATAAATGAAAACAGCCTCTCTCGTTTGTACGTACCAAAATGCAGATAAAGAGAATATTGTGCCGTCTATCTGCTCAATAAATAATTCAAACAAAATTATCATCACCAGTCTATATTCCTGCACCGACATGTCCAGAGATTGCACCGAGATAGAAGTAACCTAAGTACGTTTACAACCATTTTACATGTTACCTACCAACTAATAGTTAATTGTTCGGCAAATAGTCGACAAAAGATAATTCTTACCGCGATCTCAACGTTAATTAATTTTGCGTTAATTGGAGTAACAAGAGGCCCGCGCTACGTTCATCCGTTCGAGATGGATAATGATCGAGGCGTTCACTTTCCATTCCTACCAGGAGTAAGAGTCCAGAAGAGGTGATTGGATGGAGATGAGGCGCTTTAATTATGGAAGCCAATAGGAAGCCAATAACCGGAGCGTGCCAATCAGTCCGCGGCTGAAGGCCCCTCGGGCGTTGCAACCGGACCATTTCGCCTCTCCAATGGAAAATGCCGTGTAGCCCTGGTTAGGAGGGGGTTAATGGGTTTAACTAGACTTCCGACGAATCCGTCAATTCGTTTTCATGAAATTATTTTTCAAAATTATTAGCCCTTCGATAATCAATCCTAGATGAAGCTAGTTTCCAATTTTAAACAGAAACCGTCTAATATGAAGGAGAAGCTCATGGAAGATGACTTTTCCAACATGGACTTCAAGATTGAAGTAAAGTAGAAAAAATTTACGTAGGCCTCTAAACGTCTCTATTTTGAAAACACGAGAATCTCAAGGAAAGTTATACAGCGATAAACTAAATCAGTAGCTTCGTCAAAGGCCTTGAATTCTTCAATAACGATTGAAACGATATCAAAGACGCAAAGACTAGACAACATCGGCATTTCATCCCTTCTGGGATTCGCAGTTCAGCGCAATACTTCAGTTGTGATTGGACGAGAGAAACTAAGAACGTTCAGGGATGGAACAACAAACAGTAGCTGAGTAGTTGTTACAACTATTTACACAACCTCAACTTCTACTTGACTCTATACTTGTTACAACTGCAAGAAGCGTGTCAATATGACATTTTGTGGAACACTGATCCAGAGTTGTTATCACTGATCATACCTAGCAGTGGTTGAGTCTTGCCTTGTTTTATTTATGCACCTGGTGTGTCACACCAACTCCCACTGCACCTCCTTCCTATTTTATCGACCATTTAGCTGTCTATTTGACCAAGAAGGTTCCAAAATACAGGATGAACGAATCAGGAGAATCAGTGGTTTTTCTTCAGATATCCAACCAGCCATGGGGGAGGGGCCAGGGTAATGCGGGGGTATAGGGAAGTACAATGTTGGAAAGACCACCAATTCAAATGGCAGGGTTGCTACGGAAACAGAATCCCGAAATTCCCTGACTTTTCCAGGTTTTCCAAACCGCAAAAGTGATTTTTTCCTGACGTTTTTCTATGCGTTTCAAAAGCCCCCTCCCCCAAGAAATAGAGAGCCTCGTACAATCCTTGAAAATTTCACCTAAATAGGTGGAGAAATTCTGGCGTTATGCCTATGAAAACACCTTAATTTTCACAATTTGAACCCTTGAAGTACTCAGAAAATTCTGGCGGACGAACTCATCCTTTCTCTAGTTTATATTGACATTTTAGAATTTTTGTTGTTTTTTTATATAGATTCCAGGGTCAGATGTCTTCTGTATTGAGGAAGCAATTTGATTTTGTATTGATGAATGCCTGCAACAGACTTGTAACTTACACATTACAGAAATGCAGATGATCAATTCTGTAGTGTAAATAAAAAGAACGAAAAATTTTTCGATTTTTCCCTGACTTTTCTAGGTTTTCCCTGACTTTTCCAGGTTTTCCAGACCCGTAGCAACCCTGAATAGGTACCTATATGCCGTGCAATACGGGGATAGAGATAGAGACGCCACGAAGGGAGTACTACTTACTCTTGATGAGATTCCTTTCTTGTAACTCCGTGGCACCAACATAAATCTGACTGAAACGTATCCTGACCGAGTTATAGAAATCCTATTTAAGGCCGATTGCAATAGTTCCCATTCACTCGGTGGGTAGTTAAGGAAGTAGGTAAGGAAAGTAAAAATTAGATTAGATGCTTGCATACGAGTCTGCAACACTTTGGGACATTTTATGT
>JAEMON010000006.1:26036784-26054155 GCA_030264115.1 Lygus lineolaris
AACCGGCCCTAAAACTGACAACCAACAACTCCAGAACCAAGCAAGGCAAGGCTACATTCGGGATTATAAAACCAAAAACTGACAAACTGAAGAATGAAAAACTGTGAAACCTTTTTTTTTTTTAAGGTCAAGCTAGTCAGTTTCAGTTCGTCCCTAGTCAAAGGTGGTTGTGAAAGTTTGTGGTGATGTCCTCAAGAGTAATACCTGAAGATGACGTAATTGCTGAAATATACATTGCGAATTTACAAGAAACGGCGTAGAAATGAAGTAATTTCCTTTCAAAGAACCACATCAATTAGTTTTCAGTAACAAAATAACTGAGCATTGTTTCATTGAACAACGTCAGGTTCCTGTCGGTAACCCTGTAGTTTCTATAGCAAATTGCTTTGTGGTAGGTAGGCCCAATTTTTGTCAAAAATTGTAGAGAGAGTTGTGTAGAGTTGTTTACGAGAGAGTTTTTGTTCTACACGTATGATCTTTACACGTATTACGTGAAGAGCCATGCTTAAAGCGAGCAACCACAGATGCTAACCTTTTTCACGGAATATTTTTCGTCTTGACGAAATATTTTTCGGTGTGGCGTGTAGAGAGAAACCTTAGAGTGATGCTAACGAAAAGCTGTGCGCTAACGTGAACGTGTCGTCTCTCTGATTCCGACTGCTTCTTGCTTGACGTTCACAAATTTCCAGTTTACCTACCTATATTAATTTCGAGATTTCATTTTACCCATTTCGGGTTTCATTCTATTTATCATTTCTTTTTTATTAATTTCATCTCATCACAAACTGTCTCTACACGTAACCCTGAAATTCCACCCGTATACGTGTAATCTTTAAACGTATTTAGCGCATGCGTAGTATGATTCTTATTTTTCTTCTTTAGGAATTCGTTTTCTGTATACGTGTAAAGATCATACGTTTAGAACAAAAACTCTCTCTTATCTGCAAAACATGAAAGATCTGTTTTGATAGTTTCTCCTACAGTTTTTTTTTACTAAGCTTAGTACACGTAGGTCCATCAAGAAAACTTGATGTTACCCCAAACACTTGTAAGTCATCTCATAGCAGTAATCAAAATGAAGACGCAGGCATCGAATGAATCGTCTGAACAAAACACGACACAACACACATTCATACGATAAAATTGGTTGACCTTCGAGATCCTCTACAAAAAATCAAATAACTGGAGATAGAATTTTCATCGTTTTTACTTTGCAACAAAATTATGATTCCTTATCCTAAAGAAAATAAGCAGAAATTTGATCACCAACCAAATACATATTAAGAAAGAAGCGTCATTGGCCCAAAATGTCGTCAAAAATGCTTGAATCGTGGGTATCAAAGAGTTTCTAGGAACTCTTACTAGGTATACATTTATTAATATATGGGACTATTAAATTGAAAAGAAAAAAACGCTCCCTCCTCCTTTGACCTAACCATTTTATCATTGACAAGTTGTGGGCATTTTTTCTATTTTTCTTAAGAGAAGTCAGCAACTAAAATTTAAAATTTACCTATTTCAAAATTTCAGAAATTTAAAATTTGGATAGGACATTGCCCTCGAGATTCGAAAAAAGAAGAATTACAAAAATATAAATAAAATTGGTAAATTATTGGCTGAGAAAAGTTTGAAAAACTGTTCAACACCCTTCAGGTACCACCTAACTAATGTACCAATAACTAACTGCATGCATATTATAATGTTGTTGGACATACTCGTATTGTTGTTGTTGCCTACTCCAGATACGAGGAAAATACATAAAATTTGAAAAAATTAAAGTATAATTTATATTTCCTTCTAGACTAGCAAGAAAAAATAATAATTACCTATAGACTAAGTACATCAATAACACTACGAACGTATATAAAATGTGATAACAAATATATAAAAATATGGATAACTGTTCGAAACAAAACAATAGAGACCTCGAAAATTCTATACAACGTGATGTTCCAAAATTACGACATGGAATAACGTTGAAAAATAAAGGATTATACTTACAGGCAATCATTTTTTGATTACTCGGTTTAAAAAGACAAGAAAATACGAGAAGACTTTGGAAGTAAGAAATGAAAAATACACTCACTGGCGAATAATTCGAAGAACGATTCTTCTCAAAAGTTAGGTACCTACCTACTGTGACAACAGTAGAAACATTGAAGGAGAGAATATATGTTGGTACCTACTCTTGAATGGTTGGCAATTCTTAGGTAATTAAATCCAGTCTGAAAGCTTAGTAATATTATCTAGTGCAAACAACGTGAAGGCGAGGGTGACTCATAAAACTAAGCGAATCAGTCCAGCTATAAGTCTATTCAGTCGAATCAAGTCCAGTCCAAACATGAACAAGACGGTCTCAATTTCATAATAACGTTATTACGTACCCACATACTCATAATAATACCCAGGAGAATAGAAGTGTAGGTCTAATACCTTTAGATTTCCTAACTAGCTGCAGTCGAATCCTCTAGTTTCGAAGATATTATTTTGTATAGTAAAAGACCTCGGCTAGAATCCACCGTTGGTAAAAAAAAACCCTGCCATCATGCTCTGCACACAAAACCACTTACTGCGAACAAACCGTAGGAATTACATAAACACTAATAGGGCATCTTATCTCCAACTTCGTTTTTCAACATGTCCTAACTATTTCCACGAGTCAATATCGCATACACAATTCTTGAAAAATCTGCTTATGAAAGATGCTCGCATAGATTGACTTCATAAATTCGTGTTAAGTTATGCTCACCAATATTAGAGGAACGATGAAAGTGTCACAGCGATCAAATGATTTATGATTATTGTGTCTGGGGAAAATGTGATTATCCTTCCAATCATCATTTAGCTCCATTCTACAATCTGAACCTTTCATTCTTCCAAACATTTTTCACATGAGACTACCTGCCCATTGATAAGAGCCTCAGCAGTTTATGGCGCTGGTGAACTAAAAGGATCGCTCAAGTTGTCTACGAGTTTGACTGTGGAGGAAAGGTACCTAGATAATTCCCTAGCCAGCCGTCTCGGATCGTCTCCTGCGTTTTAAGCCCCGTCCATACGATCAGAACATTAGCCTAATTTGAGGTTGGCACGTTTGGGCCTGCGAACGGCTCACCGAACCATTTTATACAATGGTTGCAGTCCACCGAACAGAACAAGGGCAAAATGTTCTGCTCTCACGTCTGAACGGAGCTTCAAGAGCAACAAACATAGAACGCAAGTTAGTAGTCCTACGTGTTAAACCCCACTATAGCAGTATGAGATTCTCCTACTTGATTACACGAACTTCAGCGCCAAAATTAATTCCAAACCGCATCTACCCTTCCCAGCGTAGGTTAGCGATACAAGTTTCAAAATTGGACACTTCTGTGCTCTTCCATTGGTTTGGAAGCAGGAATGCGCGGGAAAATTGAAAAAAAAAAAAAGGAACCGAGAGTGTCAGACATGGAACCCGCCCAAGACGCAATTTTAAATGAATTTTGCCGCATTATACAACGTCCAACTGATCATTCAGTTCTTATAAACAAGTAAGAAAACGCTATGATAATCTGGTTTAGCTATTTACACAAAGGAATAGTTGCGCTTGCAGCTCTCAAAACGCTAAATGCACCATGACGCCTACGTAGGACCAAAGAGTTTAGAAAGAAGGATAGAGAGGGTGTATCAAGGAGGGGGAAAAAGAGACCTGTTAGGAGCCAATGAGCTCATAGCCAATGAGACTGCGATATCTACCAGTATCGATGTTGTACTATCGATTAACATACTGTGATATGAATAATTTCTAAAAACGTTCACTTCGAATTGATTAGTTTTGAATAGCAGGAATGATAAGAAGTTATATGAGTTTTATAATTGTGTTGGAGGTTACCCTCCTCTGCCATGATTCTAGGCTCTGCCTCTTAATGATTACTTGCTTCAAAAGCTCTCATTGGCTGATGGTGATGCACTTCCAGTCGCTATCCTTTTTTCTAAACTCTTTGCGTAAGACAGGCCACCAGAGTTAGAGTTGATGGAAGCATTCAGTTTCAAGGATGCCGTTTTCAACTGGCAATGCGTTCTGAGGACTTTTCAATCACGGAACTCAAGAATGAAAATTGCGGATTATTGTGTCATATTATTACACGAATTTGAATTTATAGCCAGCGAATGTATGCGAAGAACATTGTAACCTAGTGATGCAAATATCATCACAAACATAATAATTATATTATACCTAATCTAGATGTGGTGATATTACATAACATGGTTCAGACCACACAATATTTACAATGTCATCCCACCTCTCACACACAACTTTCGAGCCATGCAACAAGGAACCAAGTCGATTTATAACTACAGAAGTAGTCGGTAGGTTTACATAAAACATAAGTTACTTAGTCTACTTGAGTCTGTGTTTCCCAAAGTCAAATTTCTGCTGGAGCACACCGGAGAGGAGTGCTTCTGCTGAAAGGATGGGCGGAAGGACGCCATGTTTGGAGAGCTTCGTCCAGTCGGATTTGTCCTTAGGGGAAGAAATTATGGCAGCATTGGAGGCCCATTTGGCTGGAGGCTTGGCCAAGTAAGTACCGCCTGAGCACTCAACGATAGCTAAACGACACAGTTTAGCCGAGTCAGTGACAATGGGTTGATGAGGAAAATAGTAAGAAAAGGGAACTTGCATGTTATTAATTAGTTTTTCAATTTATTGAATGATCTCTGTGAGGGCGTTCCAAAAAAATGCTAAATGAGGGGTACTTAACGAAACGGAAAACGGATCTTGCAACATTTTACCATTTAAGTCACTGACCCCCTCCCCCCACTACTCTTGGCTGGCCGGCAATGTCAGCAACTAAGGGAACCCTAATGACGTCATGCACATGTCATGTATGCCTTTAAACCGTTTTTTGTTCAAACAAGACTAAATTTCTAACTGGAAATTATAATGGGAGGGTTTTTATTAAGGGTTCTAGGTTAGATTCTACATCTAAAATGCAAAATTCCTACTCATGCAAGTTCCCGATTCATTGGTTTTGTTAACGAATGATTCCAAAATCTAAGCTCAACGTAATGATCGGGTAGAACATGCCATGGTGGAGGGGGTAAACCAGCTGCCCATACAGCACAGTTTTCCCGCCACCAAGCTTCAAAAAAGCTAGGCAGTATGACGGTTTGAACCCCTTTGGAACTAGCGATTAGATTAATCAGGTAAGTTTAGAGGAGATACAGGACTGTTCATTCAGTCCTGGCCCTCCTGATCGCCGGAGCCTTCAAGAATCGATAATGTACCAGTCAAAATGACATGGTTAATCTCTTTTACCGTCACAAAAAAGACAATAAACTCACGTTTAATTTCTGCTGGTGGAGGTAGTACAGAAGGTGTGGCGTAGAACGAGTAACCCTCTAGTAGCCTTGAATTCTTTGCCTTTTCCAGCGACTCTTTCAATTCAAAATCAAATTTTTCTTCTGCTTCATTGTCTTGCAAGAGTGAAGCACTGGTATCTGAAATTGTATATTTGGTTAAATGCTGTTTAATTTAGCTTGGTAATTAGGTAATTTTAAACTCAAGATTCTCAACTTCAAGATAATGATAATAATAAGGAACTGATTCAGCACTATTTCTCACCAGTGAATTTATTGAAGGATTTGCTTTTAGAAAGCCAGTTTGGAGAGACGATAGGTTTCCCAAGGCCCAAAGCACATAAGAACTTCACTGTTCTTCGTACTTTATCAGTTACAAGAACCGTGCAGTCTGTAGGTTTCTCAACAACTTTTCCACCTATAACAGGGAACAGATACCTAATGAATCGCATTTATGACCACCAGTAACACCAATAGTAGTTTTGGATTTTAGTTGTTCCAACACATTTCATTGTTTTTGTTACCTATAAAAATTGCTTCCGAGTCTACCAAATGTAGTGGAATCTTTGGGAAAAATTGGGGTTTTCACATTTTTCACAAGTTTGACCAATGAATTTTATTCTCTCGAAATATTGGGGCAAACTGTTGTGTTGGTTAACGAAAGTTCGTTAACCAAGTAACAAGTTAAGTAAAGTTCAAGTTAAGTAACTTGGCTCTAAATGAACTTTTGCCTCTCCAGTAAAATTTGGTTTTGTGGAGTTATGCGGTTTTGATACCAAACGCCTCAAGTATAGATCGAGTGAATTATTTCGATCATTGAAAGATAAATGATACTGTTTATTATTGCTGACTACAACTTACCCAATTTCTTGACCATGGAAGACAACTTGGCATCTGCTAAGCCCGTGAACATAACTTTTACTACAGACGCTGACATGGAATTCTGGCTCTGGAAAAATGAAACCATCTCAAGTTACTCTTCAATAATGACAAGGATTTGTACTACATCATAAATAATATAATAAACACTACTACAGTTCGAGAGAAATTCATTCTTTTTATTCCTTCCCTCATTCATTTATTCATTCTTTATTCCTTCACTAATTCCGCTTACCCGCAGGTAGCCAGTGTTACCCATCGTAGGGAATATTTTGAACTTTTTGGAGGAAATTCTTGGTTGGATCTTATTCCTAGGTAATAGTAGAATAAGTTCGTTACCAAGCCAAGGTTAAAAAAGTGACGAGGAGGATGAGAGCGGTAAACGAATTCCTCACCAGTTGAGATTCAAAGATAAGGATGACAACGATAAATGTTTTCGAGCCATAAATAATTGGCTGCTGATGTGTCGATATATCGATGTATTCTAAATTGTTGCCATCTCTAGTCAAAGAAAAGGAGATCCCAAGCATAAACTTATTTCTCTTGCACTGTAGATGATTTAGCAATCAAGAAATAGTATGTAGGGGAACAACAGGAATTACAAACCTCTTCCTTCAGTTTCTGAGGGGTTTCAGAATTCACACTACGAATCGAAGATGCAGAACCTGGTCTAGGCGTTTTTCTCCGACTAGAATTACTTCCTGCAGGAGACGGAGGTACACTAAACGGTGCATCATCATCAACACACAAGACAGATGATGTTGATGCGGAAGTGCCTGATACAGACTTCTTAGGGCGACCTCGGCGCTTGGGTGCGCTCATGACAGATCCATCTTCTTCAGTCTTCGAAGAAGATGCGACCGAAGCTCGTGAGGTACTTCTGGATGTGTCAGGGCTTTGCGATAGTGCAGAGTGTCTTTGCAGTTTTTTCAGTTTGATCTCTTCTTCTTTCCGAGACATGATTTCATCGAAAGTTTCCTTCTTTTTCCGTGCACGACCAGATCGTCGACCTTGAGAGAGATCTTGGCTGTCTAGATCGGTTTCGAAGGCAGAAGAATCCTCAACAGAGGGTGTAGTCTTACCGCATCTTTTAGTTTTTAAAACATTGATATTCGATTTGGATGCACTGGGTGCATTCTGTGAATCGCTCAATCCAGTTGCCTCATCATTGTTATCAGCTGCAACATTTTTTGCTCTCCTCCCTCTCTTAGGGGCTGGGACCTCCAGTGAGGTAGAAGATGCTTGAGTTTCTGAGCTCGCAGTTATGGAGGCCTCTTGAGCCGTATCCAGTTTTCTGCGACCCCTTCTCACAGAAGAAGTAGTCGATTTGCTCAGTTCAATATTAGGAATGTTTTCTTCAGTCTTTTCGAGAGTTTCTTCATTCTTGTTGACAGCTTTTCGAGGACGCCCCTTCTTTTTCACCTCTTTCTTTAAACTTATCAGAGAAGGGGAACCTGAAATGTTGCCTCCTACAGATCCCTTTTCTGCAATCCCATCTCTAATATGCTCACCTTCTTTCATTTCTGTGTTTGGGCCAACTGCATTTTGCCGAGTACGCCCTCTTCTGTCAGACTGTTGAATGCTCTCTTCTTCACGTTTCATTTTACTTTTCATCGCTCCTTGTAATCTACTCGCCATACTTTCAATAGATATTTCTTGAGAGCCTGTTCCCTCTCCCTCAGGTTCTGGCGTTTCCTGAGAACTCGTTCGCGTGTTTTGAACTCTGTTTCGTTTCGGTTTCTGGTGGGATTCAGTTTCTGATTCGGCATTTTGTTTCATATCAGAGGCTTTTCTACCTCTTAACAATTTAGTAGGTGACATGGAAGATGGCCCACCAATCGAAGTACTAGCATGCTTACTGAGTTCTGTATTGTTCCTGTTACGCCCTGTGACGTCTTTTCCTGAGTCTGATTCAGGTGTAGACATATTCCTTTTCACGCGTTGAGTGTTGTTTAGAGGCTCACTTGATCTGGTGGATTCAACATTTGATTCATTCTTCGGAATTACCTCCATACTTACAGGTTCCAGTTTCTTAGGGGAAGCTCTCTTGAATTTTTTGACATTAACAACTGCTTGTTCAACGTCTTCCTTCAAACTGCTGGGACGTACACAAGTTAGCTCCATGTCATCTGATTCTTTATCGGATAACGCTTTCACACCCTCGACCTCCAATGACGACTTGACCCTTTTCAATGAAATTTCCGATTTGCATTGACGGTTTACAGCCTCGTTGTTCTTCATCTTTTCGCACACTGCTTTCTCATCAGAGCTCATGCGGTTTTCATCGCTGAGAGATCTACATGCTGCAGTCTTCAAAGAAGAAGTACTTTGCTTCTCAGACTCAGAATGGTGAGTGTCCTGAACAGATTCTATACATTTCTTGGATGATCTTGTAGTAGTAAATTCAACATCTTCGTTGTCATCAAAACCGAAAAAATTTTTCTTCTGTTTTCTTCTCTTGCCTCTGCCAAATTCTTGAGAGTCAAACAATTCCTGACTGTTCAATGAGTCACTGTCCTGTGAACTGTTTTCCACCATTTCGGCTGATTTTCGTTTTTGAGGGGATGCCTTTTTGAACTTTTTGACGTTTTTTGGTGTATTGTAATCGCTACCAACCGTTTTTTGATCAACATCCTCGACTTTATGAGTTTTAACTGTTGATGCTTTAGCTGACTTCAAGGTCTCCTCCATTTCAAGCACACTGTGAGAATCCAATTCTGATTTTGGGGTACTAGAAGCATTTGGGCCTTTTAATAAGGACGTGGAGCTCAAACTCAACTTTTTCTTGTTCACGTACTGTCTCAAAATTGGTTTGTCGCGGAACATGGGAGTACCAAAAAAGTCCTTGGGTATTTCTGGTGTTTCAGGAGTTGTATTCCTGAGTTCCTTTAGATCCCGAGTAGACGGTGTAATGTTGAACACAGTATCGGTTTGTTTCTCAGGAGTCGTATGAACCGACTCTGCATTGGATTTGTTCACTGAAGCATCCGCTGATATATGAAGTTTGAGCGAATCACTCCCTTCAGTGTAATTCGTAGCTGATGGCTCAACAACACTGGTGTTTTCCTCGACAAGAGTAAGGTTATTGGTAGATTTATTCACGGTAGATATAGAACTTCCAGCATGCTCTGCCTCAGCTAGCTGACCATTATTTGTCTTAACGGCATCAGCTCTCTTCTCATCAGTTACACTGTCCTTCACTGCTTCGCTATTGACCAAAGTTCTTGAGTCACCTTCGATGACACCTTCCTTCTTTCCAAGAGAGGGGACATCAACTTTCAAAGGTTCAGACTTGGCGTTTTTAGGCAATTCATTGACTAGTGGTAAAGCGGTGACGCTAGGAGTATCTTTTTGTGCCGATTTGTTTGGATACTCACCACTGCCATTGTACAAGATATCAGATCCGTTTGCAGGCGTACTTGCGTCTTTTTCCAACTCACTTAGAAGATTTTCTACTTCATCTTGGGAGTCCTTCAAAGGCAGACACGATTTCTTCGAAACTACGAGAGGACTGTCATTGTCTTCTTCAGATTCTGGTTCATCTAACGTCTTAGCTTTCCTCGTCAATCTAACAACGGGGCTATTGGAGTCCTCAGAATCTGTGTAATCTAACCTCTTAACTTTTCTGTTGACCCTGACTACCTGGCTGCTTGTATCTTCAAGTGTCTCAAGCAGCTCTGCAACAGTAGACTTAGTGTTTGATGAAGTTAAAATTTGTTGAGTGGCGAAGGAATTAACATTTTTATCACTCATAGCCCTGATGCGGTCTTCAACACTGCTTGGGTCAATTTCTTGTGTACTGGGAACAACTGGGTGCTGATCACAGCTTTTACCAGTTTCCTTTACACACTTTTCAAGAACCTTTTCATTCGTGCCAGTGTGTACCGTAACACCGAAATTTTCTTTAGATCTAGGAGCATTTTCAGAGGCACGATGAACCATTTCACTCTGGTCTATGACTGGTACAGTATCAACTTCAAAAATATCGTCAATCACGTTTTTGCAAATCACGGAATCAACCAGAAGATCGTTATTCGCTTCTTGGGTAGCTAATGCAGAAATGCTGTCTTCTGCACAAGCTGGCATTATTACAGGAACATTTTTAGCTGGTGCAGGTCTATTGCAAACTATTTCGTCATTAATTGGATTTGGATCATTAGAAGTATTCTGAAACTCCATGGGTTGAGTGTCCATCGTATAAACATCCGTATTTTTCCTGTTTTGGTCTTTCTTAACGAATTTTACAGGAGTAGGGATTTTGAATTGAATTTCATCGCCCTTTATTCTTTCAAGTGACCCCTCAGTTTTTATGGAGGTTGAGGATTTTAGGGCTGAATCAAGTATTTCCAGTTCACAGTTTTCAAGGTCAGCGTTTATTTGTTGAGTATCAGAGACATCAAGAAGAATTCTTTCGTTTTCAACAGGCTTTTGCGTCATGACATTGTATATGTCTTCGGAATCTTGATTTACATCCCTATCGACTACTTCCTCAGCAGCTGGAGCTTGAGTAGGAAGGTCAGATATACTGATGTCAGCAGTGGGAATTCCACGTGGAACACCTAAATTTGATTCGGTGGGCTGAGTCATCATATCCGACAAGCTAACATCAAAATTACCTTTTTCTACTTCGGAGTTCAAGAGCTGGGTGTCGGAAGCTTCCAGGATAATTTTATCTTTGCTCACTGGCAATTGCGTCATGACATTAAAGATATCTTCGGTCTCTTCGTTTACCAGCCTTAAATTAACGTTTTTCGATGAATCGCCAGGAACCAAATAATCATTTGTAGCGACAGCCGCCTGCGTGGGAAGATCTGATATACTAACATCAGCGGCATGATGTATCTCACTTTTTCTGTCTGCTTTTGATTTGCTGGGTTGAGTTAACATATCTGATACACTTACATCGTGGGAAGCTTTTTGTAAGTCAGAATTTATTAGCTGAGTATTCGATTCTTCAAGTACAATACGGCTTCTTTCAACAGGTAACTGAGTCATAACGTTGTAGATATCTTCCGAATCTTGGTTCTCATTTTTATTTTTCTGAACTGTATCACTCTTGATCGATTGATGGGACAAATGTTCGTCAGGAGGGGAAGATATAACTTTTTCTGTACTTCGAGGTACTGACGCTTGAGTAGCAATATCTGATAGACTAACGTCACATGGCCCATATTCTTTTTTGCCACAGTCCAACTCGCGTTCTTCGTTTTGGCCTTTTTCAACAGCTTGAGTTGGAATATCAGCTATACTCAACTCACGGTTGTTTTCAACGACAGTCACTGCCTGAGTAGCCATGTCAGAAATGCTGACATTACAATCTTGCAATGATGCGTTTTCCAGGGCAGATTCACGTTTTTGAACCACCATTCTGTCATGAGCTGGTTCAGCAACGCCAGAAATTGCTTGAGTGGGTAAATCAGAGATACTAATGTCTCCAGTTCCTGGGGCAATCACTCCAGCAGGTAGACCCATTTTCCCTGGGTTCGATGTGGTTAGCTCTCTACAACTATTCATACTGTCCTCTGGAACAGCGAAGGGCTGAGTAGCTAGATCATAAATATTCGAATTATTTCTACTTGCCAACCCCTCCATGCCACTTTCATACTGAACTTGCTGAGTAGCCACGTCAAAAATGTTGCATTTGGACAACTTTCGTTCATTTACAGGATCTTCCATAGGAACAGTATCAGTATTGAAAATATTTTCCTTGCCTCCATCTTCATTCGTTGCAACCATGGGTTGGGACCCTACCACGATATCAGTGGATTCGTCAACACTGGAGTCTTTTACCTCAGTATTTGCTATTTTTACGTTGGAATCGTCTCCTGCCATGTCTTGAGTCTCCAATTCGTAGACTGAGACAGGTTTTTCATCATTCCCAGGTACAACTGAATCTATCAAGGGTTGGCGGCCTGCGGGGCTTTCAGGAACATCCGAGCCCTCTTCCAAGTTTCTAACAACTTTATTTTTACTGAACTTCTTCAGGTTGGGAGAAGAACTTGGAGGGACGTCCGCTTCGACATCAGCTTTAGCGGGTTGAGGAGAATCAAGATCATTGGGTTTACTAGTAACTTCCGAAACTTCAGGATTATCAGTTTTCCTTTTGGGAGGTGTATATGTTACCTTGAGGCTATTATTTTCAACCAAGGAGTCTATGGTGTCCATATGGTTGCTGATTTCATCTACAGAATCGTCTATGTTTTCCCAATGGCCACAATCCTTCGGAGGTTCTGTGAGTTCCTCATACAAATTATGATCAACAGATGGTACAGTGTCACAATCAAAAACTTTGGGATCATAAATTCTCTTTTCGGGAGTGAACATGGGTTGAGATCCAACCACCAAATCAGAAGACTCCGGATCAGTTGCATAAGACTCGTCAACCACTTCATTCCCATGCAGTACACTTGATTGGTTGCCCACGACACTTTGAGATGCAGCAGCATAAATTGAGGCATCTTTTTTTGGATCTTCCAGAAAACTAACTCTTTCTGGTTCGGACCCACCAGTCTTTGTAAGCTCCCCAGCGTTGGTCCCAGTCCTGATAGGTACATCGTTGGCGGGCAGGTTCAAAGGTCGAACAAACAAAGCAGATGAATCCGAGGTTTCACCAAATATGTCACCATCAGAGCCGTCAGCTCCATTACCCTAGAAGAGATAGTCGCGTAATTAGTCAAATAGAATCTTATCATCAACAAGATATTTCAAGTAAGTATTAAACCAATTCAACTTCCAAGAAAGAAAAAAGAGAAAACGATTTAGTAAGTACCTACCTCCTCTTTCTGTGGAGTTTCAGCGATGATAGATTCCACAACATCCTCTTCTTTCCTTTCAGGGGATTCTGGAATCGCTGTTACCTCTGCCATGGGTGGTGTAGAACCTGATGATATTTACAGGATAACGAGGGGGGATTAATCAATTAATAAAAAACTGAAGAAGCAAGTAAGATAAGATTTTAGTGTTGATTATGAACTGAACAGCCATCTTGTAGTGCAAAAAGCTGCAACTAGGTTCGGAGCCATTATATTATACAGGTTAAGAAGATAATTATGCATTAAGATAATTTCCTGAAGGTAGCTCAAGAATAATAATATAGGTATTACATAATAATAATACAAGAATAATAATATAGGTATTACATAATATTGCTTTTAAGATTAAACTCACTTTCTGGAGGAATCGTATCCGCAATTTTCACATGACGATACACCCCTTTCAAGTTGGCGATCTTTAACAAATCACCGTCTTTTATGAAGTATTTCACCCTCGGTTTGAGTTGCACCTTTCGAGAAAAAATAAAGACTATCATAATAACAATGAATAGTTATACACAAAGATGTATTATTTGAAAGGGATCATGATGAACCAAAATCAAAAATAACGGGGCAGAGCTGTACCCGACATTTAAAAGATATGCAATAACGCGTCATGTTATAATATACGTACTCAAAGGAGCAGTCAGACATGATACTGCATAAAAACAGCCTGCAGAGATACTCGCACAGACTTAACCGCAAATGTGTCAACAAACTTTATAGTAGTGGGGGATTTGCGCCAATTCTCGATTTTTTATATCATTTCTCAAACATTGTATGTGTTACAGCTATGTATATACTAACGCCAGTGGCGAGGGCTCCAGTCATCGCTAGATGCGGCGATGACTAGATAAAATAGTGACAAAAAATTTAAAACATTATTTTGCCATTTTTGGGGTTTATTTGGAGGCGGTGGAGGTCGAGATGTGAGGCAGGAGAGTCCAAAATGTTGAACGCCCGCTGGAGAGAGGCCCCTCTAGTAGCCCTAGGAAAGGCTAGGTGGCTAGGCAAGGGGAGGTGGTGCATCTGGGCTAGACGACTTCTCGAGGGAGGGGGTAACTCCTCTGGGATGCGCACGATTTATCCAAATTTATTTTCATTTGGATTTTCAGGGAAAATTGGGTACCTATTAAATTCGTTCTATATTAATTATAGGCACGGCCACAAGTCATAAATTTTGATCCTAAAAATTCGAAGAAAAAACTTTCCAATGGACGACTGAAACATTTTCACGTGCACCCGCACGCATGCATTTTCCCGTGCACCTAGGTACTTGCGATGACTCGGAAAAAAAGTCACGCCTCGCCCCTGACTAACGTATACCACTAATATACGTTAAAAAAATTTACTGCAGGAGAGAAAGACGATAAAAGTGATGCCAGTTTTGAACGAAGGGGCGAGAGCGGCGGGCACGCCTATTTCTGGCGGTTCCATCACAAGGGGTCTCATGGATATTTTACATGTCATGAATAAAGTATCCATGGAGGCGTAAAGCACCTGCTGTCCAACAGTGTTTCAATAAAAAGAAAACGGAGTTAAATAGAAAAACGTAGTCTATTTCCACGATAATAATGAGTTACAACGTTAAATCGACTTCGACGGTTAGGCCATCATCAGTAACAAACAATAACATAGACTACTTTTTTCTATTTAACTCCGTTTTCTTTTTATTGAAATGGATTTCCACAACTTCGTCGCGAGTGATTTAGTTCGCAACAGTGTTTAGTGAGAACAACACTGATTTAGACACACATTTTGCGTTTTTTGTTGTTCTTCATCAATCACTAATTTTACATGATTGAGATGCCACTGAAAGTTGAGAGTAGTGTTGAAGTGGGTGTGGTTGTATGGTAGGCTACCCTTCCACTGTCTGATGAATATGTCAGTACATGGCTTCCTCCTCACAGCTGCCCCGCCTTCCTCCATTTCTTTGTTAAACGTGGCATCTTCAATCAATCAATCAATTCCTACATTTCTTGGGGGGCGATTGACCATAATTTTCATTTTTCTCCTAAGTACGTTGTACTTTCAACAACAACTAATTCATAAAAAACCGGCGCAATTTCCACATTACCTAATATTATACTTGTAGTTTGGAGTATTAGATATGAATACGCTAGCGAAATACATACATCACCAAGTTTGGTCTTGTTAGTGCTCCCCAGGTCGCAAATGAAGTGGCCCCCTTGCAAATCCGCTTCGATAACAGCATGTTCAACAGAAACTGCCTGATGGTGGAAATTCAACACATTACTTAATCTCAAAGCTCCACTTTAATGGAAACCATTGAATTTGAGTAACTCAATCGGCAGTCGTAAAATGACTAAAAACAAGATAATCCGCTTCAAATTGTACAATACAAAATAAAATTCGACAAATATGCGATAGTACCATGCATGAAATATTGGTGAAACTCACTTTGCTGTTAAGAACTACGCTGCATTTTGCATCTCGACCAATGGTATTTTCTCTGTTCCAAATACTATAGTCGACACCATCAATGGTCAAGGTTGCGACCTGGGCACATAGAAAATAAATGGGAAAGCTCGATTAAAATAAAACCTGTCAGATAGACCCTGTTTCTTAATCAAAGTCATAAATATTCATAACATGATTGTGTATTGAAATTGAAATTATAAATGGGTTCATGACTCAGATTCCAGTGTGACAGAAATGATTTGAGAAATACCTACGCATAGAACAGAGCAAATATGCACCAACGCAATTTGATGAACTCCATGAAGAGGTAAGTTCCCTACTAGCCTCAAAATATGAGAAAATGAGAATTATTAGGTGCCACTGATAACTGATTGCGCGGTGAAATGATTTTCCATTTGCGCGTGTACAGTGGCAACCACTGATTAAATAACGACAATATCCACAGGGTCTCGAACTACCAACCCAATGTTGATCGAAAACGGACTAGGTAGGTACAGAGTTGGGAAATGCCCAGGTATTTTACAACTAAGTGTATACCTACCTACCTACTCATTTATTTCTCAAAGACACAGATTCCAACAAACATTCTTGAACGTGAAAATATGCACCTCTCGAAAATCCATCCATAAATGCCACTTCTACGGTTTTCACATTCAAAATGAATTAAATATCACGAATTTTGAATGGATATGTGTATTTGAAGATTTTCTTAAACCCATAGCTCCCAACTCCCAAACATAAAACATTACGTAGGTATCACTTTACTTTACTAGATCTAAATCTGACTCCTTAATCCGTTATAAAAAGCATTAATTTAGAATATAAACGCTTTTTACATTCCTCACCCCGCCTGAAAGGTGAAAGGAAAGTATTGAGATCAGCAGGAAACCCAATTTCTGAAACACCACCTTAAAATCTATCTATCCCTAATCGACATTTTGGAAAAATGTATGTAAGTCCGTGTGTATGTGTATGTCCACGATCGCGGCCCCCACAAAAATTATTTTAAAAAAATCCGATTTCGAGGATTGGTTTCTACATGTACCTACCCAATAAGAATATCAGCCCTCCAAGTAATTATTAGGGTGAGAAAACATTAAAAAATGTGAAAAAACGTAGTTTTTTAGCAAATTTTTTAGCTTTTATCGCAAACTGCTCTAACGATTTTAATTAAATACTTTTATGGATTTTAACGCTGATTTCGGACGTCAGGATATTTTCGTAGAGATGAGGGGTATTGGAGCTTGCTTTTATTTGAAAGTAGAGTAAGTCCTGTAAATTTCATCAAAATCTTTAGATCAGTTTGCGAGAAAAGCTGAAAAATGTGCTCAAAAACAACATTTTTCAGGTTCCTACGGGTGAGGAAAGTAGAATGAAGAATCGCACCAGAAGGAGAAATAATTATTCCTCCTTCACGACCCTTTGAATCAAAATGTTTAGTTCGAGTATTTTAATAATAATACAATTTTATTGATTAATTCAGGTTTTTGGCGATTTGGGTATTTATTGGGGTAAGTATGGGTAAATATCTATATATCTAGATAGGTACCTATTGAGAAATCAATCGTTACTTTAGGAGTATGTAAGTACCATAATTACGTTTGCGCTTGGGCTGAGTCTGCTACTTACCTATCCGATAGCGATGAAATTCATAAGGGACCATCTAGGGCCAAACCCTGATTCAAGCTAATTCTGGTTGGTTTCTAGAAATACTACCTACCTACTTACTTATGAATAAGTAACGTTTGGATTGGGCGAGGAGAATAACAAAAATGTATAATGTAAATAAAATGAATAATGGTATCTTCTTAGGTACAACTAGTAGGTAGGTAGGTTTGACATTAGGTAGGTACCTATCAAGTAGATGAAATTCATTGATAGACATGTAACTGGGTCATTTTCAA
>JAEMON010000006.1:26054165-26069488 GCA_030264115.1 Lygus lineolaris
TTGAAAATGACCCAACTCCATTACGAGTACATTCCATTTATCATTTTTCCTATCTATTATTATTGAGACACTTTTTCTCATAATTTAATAACTGTTTTGTGCCCAAGTTTGTTCTTCCTTCTTGGGGTTTTTAGCATTTCCTTCGTCCTTTAGAGTATTTGAACTAGGAGTTATGTGCAGGTCTAACGTACTCTTACTTCTCACTTACGGGTTCCTACATCAATGTGAAACATTATATTTATGAAATAAATAAACAATGACGAAAGATTATACCTGTACCGGAGTTTCAATTCTTTCGTCGACATAGCCGCTTTGAGAGTCGAGGACTTGAGTGCATTCCAACACTTGGGTCGATTCCATAGTGATTTCCGATCAGAACGAATGCTCATAACCACTCCAAATTATTCTGAACGCAACACCATTTCCTAAAATAGGATTTCGAATGAATTTTTGGGTATCTTCACAGGACTAAACACGACAATCAAATCCAATTTATCAAAACTTTTACGTAACTCAAACTCAAACGCAAAAGGCAAAACAACTGGATGCCGCAGACGCCATGTCAGGAATCCAGTGTTGCCATTTTCATTCATTCATGTTTTTGTTAATTTTTTTGTAGATAATATTATATTTCCAATTTTAATTACAAGCGAAACATATTTTATAATACAGAACAAACTGGAAACTTACCTATCATGATTCAGCCAAAAAATAGTGTTTCACACAAACATCATCCTTAGCTTTGGCGAAAATTTGCCTTCATGCTCAAACTGCACAGTTAGTTGGAACAGAATTCAAGTTCTTAGGTATGAGTTGATCACAAAAGCACATAAAACCGGATGGAACAGAACATTTTTGAACATAAACGCATATTGTGCGCAGAGGGATCTCGCAGCCAAAATGTGCGTTTGTGATCAAACTTCACAGTATGGAACAGACCTCATGGAAGTAGGAAGAGAGAGACGTCCATGATGGGACCACTGCATGGATACTTTACCAAAATCAAAATATCCATAAATTAATGTTAAATGCCAAAACGAGTCCCAAAAATACATTTTATGTTTCACCATGTCATTAGGTATGTGTTGGGGCAATTGGAAGATTTTGAATTAAATATGATAATAATGTATTATGTCGCCGATTTTCTAAGATGAAAAATCTTACAAACCATGAAACATAACTTTATTTTGTTCCTGCTGTTGGTCAGATTGATTAATTTCCCGCTTCATTGTGTTTGAGGCGGGAATTCAACATCTCGTTCTCGTTTGTTTAGGTTTAGGTTACCTGAACGGGCCAAACTCGAGCAAGTTCATTTTATTTTGTCAGTGTTCGTACTGTTCTTTCGGGTTTCTGGTGGATTTTTGACTCATCATAGGAGTTGATAGGTTTGTGAATTGATAGTGAGGGAATATATAATGGATACAGTCGAAGCACAAGACGGACAATCAAAAGTTTTGGATGAAGTCGGTGTCCGGTGTCAGAAGTTGTTTCAAGACTTCCTTGAAGAGTGAGTTTTATATCTACGGTTTATGGTTTATCCCAAAAAAGATTCATAATGTATTCATGGACTCATCTCACCTATTCATGTTTTCCGAAGAAACAATTTAGGTGAAAACGTACGGGTTGTAAAAAGTTTCTGAAGGTCTAGTTTCGGGTTGGCCTCCACGGTCAAGGATCCGCAGGGTTAAGGAAAGGATATGACTTGGATAATATATTATATTGTAATGGATAAAAGGATATTTTTATGACTTGGCTGTTGGCTTTTGAAAAAAATTCTGGATTCACTCGAATCCACTCTGTTGCGCAGTCGGGCGATTTATGGTCCATAGATTCTGCGACAGATCGCTCTCATTTACTTGTCCTAAGATAGCTAAAAAAGTCAAGATGTTCAACAGCTTTCACAAGCGGGTCCTGGGTTCCAGCTACAGTGATCTTTCGTAGATTGGATGTGTCAACGGCTGTCATCCAAAAGAGTACATGCTGGGCTTCCGTAACATTGAGCGCGAGCCCAGGCAGCAATTCTCCACGATTCCTCTTCTCCATTTTTATACCGTTGCCAACTTCCTGTGTACAAGACAATGGTAATACATTTGTATATCATCTGTGTACAGATGATAGCTTAAGTTTCTCAGTACTGAAGGCAATTAATTACTATGAATGTGAGTAATAGGGTGCCAAGAATCGATCCTTGGGGAACCCCCGCATTGATGGGTGATTGACTAGAAGGACCATCACTAAGCTGCACATTATTGAGATCTACCCACAAGAAAAGACTTTACTAGTTTTGCAAGGAGAACTACTAAAATCAAAATTCAGGGACAGCTTATTCAGGAGCATCAGGTGATTCACAGATTCGAATGCATTATTGAAACTTTTTTTGAGCTTTTGGTCTGGTTTGGTTTTCTTTTCCTGAGGATGACGTATGTCGTGTACCCATGGGTATTTGTATTTGATATTTTGCGTTGCGTGAAGATCATGCGAAGCAAGTGCCATGGGAGTGCTTTCAGATAGGGACCATTAGATCGTGAAGGGTATCCAGAAGAGGGTTATAGGATTGGTCGTGCCTTTTTTTAGAAATGTGTCAAGGTTTTCCTGTGTGAGGACTAGAGAAGATTGGTCTGGAGAGGGATTTTTATTTAATATGGCGATTGAATATGGCCTGCCTTGTGTGATGGCACCCGAGAAGAAGATGCTTACATACTTTAGGTGGCGTTTTGTTGGCATTTATCACAGTAATCGCTGCCAATTAGGTCCATCCTCTTTAATTCATTGTTAAAACCATGGCCAATTAGTAAACAGTTGAAGTTCCAGATTTTAGTTTGAAGTTCTCAGATAGGTAATAATGATTAATAAATTTGATGTCAAGATCGAAGTAAACAGTTGTCTCCTGTAATCTTTTTGGTTGACACGTCGCTGCAGCTTTGGAACCAAGGAGTTTGAACAGGGTTGTTGGTCAAATTCCTAGTCCAGGAGCCTTTGGTTGCTGTTGAACAGGTTGCTCCAGTTCCTGTGTTGAGTCTCCTCTATGTTGACCCCCCCCCCCCCCCCCCCCCCCCCCATAGCACAGTGCGCATTCTGGCGGAGCTTTTTTCTCAGGCCTCTGGCAGATTTAGAACAAGTTCTGATTTTCTCGAACGCCATCTTGTACAGAAAATGAAACTGGCGGACAACCCTTGGGAAGGTATGTAACAACATGAAGTAGGAATAGAATGGAAGCGCCACCCCATCAGTTTTGTGGCCACTTCGCGTTAGTGTTTGATGCTGTTGTGGCAGATTGCCTACTATGTTGAAGGGGACGCCACACTAGTCCTGGATTATTTGATGTTATTTCAGGAAGGAATATTTTAAGATTGGCAACATAGTGTAGTATCTTATTGCAGTAGATCTTGAATATAAACGAGAAGACAGGGTAGGGAGCCCTTGCAAAAATGTTATCTATTCTGGTGAAAAAATATCCAGAATAGAGAAATAATGCAAAAGTTCTCTTGGATAGTTTAGAGTAGGGAATCTTTAATTAAACCCCCCTTTAAGAAATCGTACAGGAAACCAGGGGGACCTTTTAAGAAATCTACAAGAAACTGCATTTTTCCCATACCTGCCTGTGTAAATGGAGGCTTCGTGTGGTAGGTGCTGCTCAAACTCTGGACACAGCTGAGCGGGCAGACGGTTTTTACAAAACCTGATAACCCGACACCTCAAACTTGTTGTGACGTTAGAGTTCCCATACCACCAGAATGCGCTGGAGCTAGAGGTTTCAGCACGTATTCCTCTTCAACTTCCAGCAGAAAAAAAACTTTAAAAAAGAGCCTTAATAGAACTAACAGCAATAAGTTGATTCTCCCTTATCAACGTACTCCATGATGTGCTCAGTTATTTTAAGATAAGCCATAATGCTGCTGTGTCCAGCCTGGATACCCGACTGAAAAAGGACCAGGAATTTATTCATGTTTCTTGATTTGCTAATGAATAATTCGTTTATAAACCATAACAGTATGGAACAGGCAGAGGTTGAATTTTTTCCGACCCGAGTGTGCGCAGCTTAAATATTAGCCCTAAAGGACCCACCAATGCTTGGAACAAACTTTTACCTCAAATTGGAGGTTCAGATTATTTAACCTCAGTGATATCCTTCTTGTTGTCAATAAAAGAAACATGGACGGATTACTCGATACTATTTACAAAAACCATTACCCCTAATGAGTTAGTCGCCTGCCGAAATATATGAGTTATCAATCAAGTTGTACTAGAACTAGGTACATACCTCAAGTTATTACTAACACTATTCACTTCACAGATTCAAAGAGGATGGTGATGTCAAGTATTTGGACTCAGCTAAAGAATTAACTTCGATTGAAAGATGTACGTTAGAGGTTAATTTTGAAGATGTAGAGAAGTACAATCAGAACCTCGCTACTGCCGTCATTGAAGAATACTACAGGTATGCTGTTCATGTATTGATATGATATTGTATGTAACATTTTTTTGTTATGTTTCACGTCCAGCTTTAACACTGGAAGTTGGGATTCCAGTGTCCATGTTCACTTCACTTAGTACCTAGGTAATAATATAATTTACCTACTTAACGCAATCGTGATTCTATTTCAGAATCTACCCATATTTATGTCGAGCTGTAAAGAATTTCGTCAAAGATCACGGAGAAGTACAGGCAAATAAGGAATTTTACGTCGGATTCACCGACGTACCTACAAAATTGAATATTAGAGAGTTGACCACCTCTAAAATTGGATCTCTCATAAGAATTTCCGGGCAGGTGGTGAGGACACATCCCGTCCATCCCGAACTCGTGTCTGGTACATTTGTTTGTTTGGATTGCCAGACGGTCATCAAAGATGTCGAACAACAGTTCAAAGTCAGTAAACAATAATTTCAGGCATTTTTTTTTTTTTTTTAACGGCTTATTACCTACTCATGTCGAAATCGGACGTTATACATTGATTGCTACTTACCTCCATACTTTGACATCCCTATTGACCCTTCTTATTGTACTTACCATTAGTTGCTCATTGTCGATTCTTACAATCAATTTCCTTTAACTTTTGCAGTACACTCAACCCGCAGTTTGCAGAAATAATGTCTGCGCAAATAGACGAAGATTCATGTTGGACGTTGACAAGTCGAAATTCGTCGATTTCCAAAAAGTTCGCATTCAAGAGTCACAGTCAGAACTGCCCAAAGGTTGTATCCCCCGAAGGTAAGGAAGTTTTGAATGTTTCTATTAAGTAATTTACTTGGTTCCTACTATTGACTAGGCACATGGATAGTTTTAGTGGGTGTGAACAAAGAACTAACATAATTATTTTCAATAATAATTTTCTGATTTTTGGTTGTTTCTCAATCCCTCATATTTATTGTTCCAGTGTGGAAGTAGTTCTGAGAGGAGAAGTTGTGGAACTAGTTCAAGCTGGTGATCGGTATGATTTCACTGGAACTCCCATTGTGATACCAGATGTCAGCGCTATTTCAGTTCCTGGTGCGAAAGCTGATCCCGATACCAGGAGAAAACCTGGTAAGCTACTTCTATTAATTATATTTCACCAGTTCCGATTTACTCTTCCTCAGTTCTCACCAACCGTTCTCCAACAGCTAACTATACTTTGACATTCTGTTTAAGTGGGGCACCTATACACTCTGGTGAGCAAATGTTCAACTTCCAGTAGCTCCCACGTTCTCGATCTGATGAAACTACACTAATTTGACAAGTGTTTTCTGGCTGGATGGCGGTACTCAGGGTGGTCTGGGGGTATATGTTGCGTGATCTGAGGCAGAATTGGGAAGAACCCTGTTGTCCCCATCCTCGTTCTCCATCAAAAATCTCGGGTATACCCGGCTGCTTCATTAAAAACGCCCATTCAATGTTTAGAATTTTTCAAGGGTCTCACATTCATTTTAGCAGGGAACCTGCTTTAACCTCGAGATAACTTCCTGAAAACGTTCGGAACTCAATTGAGGAATGAAATCTTGTTACGAAAGTTTTCTAATGCTTTTCACTTACAACCAAGCGTTGCTAGGGAAAAATAACTTCCTCATTTTCCACGCAAAAAATCGTTGGAGAGCTCTGAATTTATTACACATGACACCACCTTTCATGCTGCCAATTTCTCCCTCCCTAACCCTCCTGAAGTACTTCATTATGTACACAAAATAAGTTGTTGGGTTGATTTTCAGTGGGCAACCTGGTAGTCCCGTGTGATTCCAAGTAGGGATGGAACATCGAAAGAAAACATCGATGTTGACATCGAAGTCGCCATTGACACTTAAACATCGATGTCAGAAAAGCATAGTCGATGTTTCGATGTTTCATCGATGTTTTTTATAAATTCTGCGAAAATTGGCCTACTGTCAAGGAAATCGCAGTAAATTGATTGAACTACTATTATTGCCACCAAACCTCCACTCTCTTTGCGCTCAATCTTCTTCTCACCAACTTCTTGAACCACTTTCAATAAACTTTGGTTAAATCGGCCCTTAGAAGTCATACTAATAGATAGAATTACCTGTTTAAACTTACCAGTATAACATCCTCATTAAATCCGAGATGTAGCATGTAGGTAGCTGTGTCGCACAGCCTGTGTGCGTGTGCAAAGAGTTTTGAATAGTCAATCCCCTATTCTAAAATCATTGGCGGTCTGCCACTATGCCAGAAGAATCCTACGGCAACAATACTCACAACTGTAATCAATTGCTATTTCTCTATCGAAATCCATCAGTTTATATTGCAATCATCATTATTCACTTCTAAATTTATAGGTCACCGAGGTTTTTTTTTTCAGTGAAGTACAATATCAGCTATAGAAATAGGTATTATTTGCTGTTCAAAAGGAACATCGAACATCGAAGGAAATACATCGATGTCTCGATATTATCGTTATGTAATCATCGATGTTTAAAACATCAAACATCGATGTTCCATCCCGAATTCCAAGCAATTAATGTCCCATTGTTAATAAGAATACATCACGATTGTGTAATAATATCTGCGAGATTCTCATTTACATAATATCCAAAAAGCGGGTAAAGGTTTTTTAAATTTTAGTCGAAGGCTCTTAAGTATTGCCGCCTGGCGAGACGCTGAGTGCCGAGTTTGAATTTTTGATTTATTTGTATGACTGACTTAAAGATATTTCCACAGTTTCTCATGGTTCACCTCACCCTTTAAACTCCCCTTAAAACACCACCCACCTTAAAACAACTCCCCTTAAAACTCACCCTTTAAACAAATGAGAAAACCCGTATTAGAAAAATCTGAGTTGACCAATCCCAAGATATCATCCTCCCCCACATCAGTTTCCGTAGAGCCCCTTTCAAAAGCTGCAAAGAGCAGACTTCAAATTGAGAAACATTGAGATGATGGTTCCAATCGTCTTCAAAAAGTATAAAACTGAAAAGAAACACGAAATTTTACTGTTCTGATTAATGTACTGAGAGACATAATATATGGAAAACAGATTTATTCTCTATCAATTAATGACAATAAAACTTTGCAAAACCTAGGGAAAATTTGACTGGTTTACTCATATTTGAACTTTGCAGTAGCGATGTATTTACTCCTATTACCTAGCGGATAGAATTGTATCCAATTTTACTAATTACTCCTACCATGCATTTCTCATTCATAAGGTGTTTGTAAAAATACTTAGTAATCTTGACACATGCTTTACTTCATGGCCAAAACTTGATTTAGTTATGCCCGTCATGGTTTTTCATAGGAGAGTCTGCTGACGAAGGAGTCCGAGGATTGAAATCTCTTGGAGTTCGTGACCTGTCCTATAAAATGTCCTTCCTTGCCTGCAGCGTGACCCCCACTGACCCTCGTGTGAGTTCCTATAAAATAGTAACCTTATCATCATGCAGTTTATCTTTGACAAAATCTGCAATAATAGAGTGGAGAATTTTGTATTACGCCTATAGACTAACTTCTGACTGTGTATAGTATCCTCGCTGGTACATTCACAGTGGCCTTCAAACCAGTTTGAACCAAGTTGTGAATCACTTGTTTTATCAGAAGAATTTTTCTTGTTGCTTCTGACAGTTTCTAATGGTTTGGAAATAAGTGTTGGTTGCGCTTGCACACTGTATCAGTTTGCAAACGGTTTGTAAACCTCTTCCAATTGACACTGCGAACAAACCGGTTGTCAGTAATTTTACGCGATTGTGACGCTGCAGAAAGTTGAGAGTGGTCTTGAAGTGGCTACAGTTGTATGGTTGGCAACCCTTTCACTCTCCGGTGAATACATCACAACTTGGCTGCCTCCTTGCTGCAGGTCCGCCTTCCTCCATTTTTTTTTTTTTTTTTTTCAAACGTGTAACCTACAATAAATTCTCAAATTTCTGGGGAAGCGATTGCAGACGATTCACTATGATTTTCCTTATTCTCCTCAATATTAATTTCGAAAAAAAATTGACACAAATTCCCCGTTGTAATATAATGGTGTGTAATGATATAATTATAATATAATGAGACATTATCTGATTTGGAGATCTTTTTCAAAATTTGAATAGGATGACGTAAAAAATACTGAAATTGTTATTTTTATCTTGATTTTGGTTAAAGGTGTTTAATTTTTTACGGTTATGTGTTTTTCCACAAATTAGGCGTTTTCATTAGAAGTTTCCTTCTTCACCTTCGTCATCATGATTAAATTGAAACGTCATGAGCATTAAACCATCAACCCCATTTGTCTATTTTATTTGGCCCGGTCTAACAGATGAAATAGTTGCATATTGCAAGTTAATTCAATATTTTGCTCAGTTTGGAGGTTGCGGTGAACTCCTCATGGAAGACGTGACTCCTGAAATGATGAGAAAAAATATGACCGACGCCGAATGGTCAAAAATTTACGAGATGAATCAAGACAAGAATCTTTACAACAACCTGATTAACAGTCTCTTCCCTTCAGTCCATGGATGTGATCAAGTTAAGAAAGGTGAGCCATTTTGAAGAACTGAGCGATTCTGGGTTAACTAGCATAGAGATAAGAGTTGAATAGAGGGAGTGCAGTGGGCGAGGAGGGCCTGGAACTGTTCACCAGAAATCTCTCCATGCAAGCACCTGTGTGGTGAATAGCTCTCCTCTCAGCCCTGTGGGTGGGAAATCACACGCACATACAGGCAGCATAAGTCATAGTCATAGTAGGTACCAAACAACTGTATACCTAATGAATTATTGGGTTCATTCAAGGCTTGGCGGTAAGCTACTCATCAAAAAAATGTGAACACGTGATCATAATCATTATTGGATGTGCTTGAAATCAGGATTGTCTTGCTACAGCAGAACTAGCGAGGCACAACTAGCTCTGTAGATGTATTCTAATCAGTTCTTGATCTGTTGTTGTGATCTGCCGCGATTATTAATGGATCGATTGAGGTATGATTTTCTTCTTGGAAGATGCGAGCGCACGAGCATCAGGACACTGATCTACGCAGAAAGTAGCATCCATGCATAAAATCATGGTTACACATACGCTAGTTGTGCCTCGTTGTGCTGCAAGTCCTCACTGAGGAGAGCCTCGCTCCTCTTGAAATGTTTGCGTGTTGAAATGAACAGGTAGATAGGTATCTGCGATGTTTTAACTTTTATTATTTAAAATTTCAACGATTATTCCTGAATTATGAAATCTGAATTGCTCAATTCACAGAAATGTTTCTTGTCGTTGAAATCGTCACAAAAGGTTCTATTCCCTGGATGGCTTCATGTCCGAATTTGACATGGAAAGTTGTGCTCGAACTTTCTCTATTTACCATCGCATTTCACTACGCAAATAACATCACTAAGGGAGACCGATTTCACGATGAGGGAGGGGGGTGTACGACACAGGCCTATAATAACTTGGTAAATATTAGTATTGATGATGATTACTCTCAAGTGATATTCTAATATTAGTGATGTGATGCAGGTATACTTTTGATGCTCTTCGGAGGCGTCCCCAAAACTACAATGGAAGGAACGACGCTTCGAGGTGACGTCAATTGTTGTATTGTTGGCGATCCTAGCACGGCCAAATCGCAGTTGCTCAAACAGGTAAATAGGATAAATAGGTGTATTATTGTAATTCCCTCATTAGTGAGCATATTGCTTATGCAATATTTGTTTTTGAAGGAGTTGGTCAAGAAGGAAATGTTTAGGCTCAGTTTCAACAATTGTTATTATACAGTAATTTTGAAGAAAATTAATGCTTCTATACAGTTGGTTGCTGAACAGTAGGTAATTAACTATTTTTGTGCGAATATGAACTTCAATCTTCAACGTTAGGTACCTACTTCAAATATATATCTATGTTACTGAACTGGCAAATGAAACATTTTTGTTGGTGAACTACTCTTTCCATGTTCCTACTTGTGTATGGTCCTGATTCTCTAGATCCATTACGTAAATTGATATCCACGAGCGTGGAGTTCTAATGCTCGATGTAATAAATTAATGATGTCGTAGGTATTCCACGTTGATTAAGACCACCCTCTTCACCTATAAATAATTTATAACCCTAATAACTAATTAATAATTATAATTATAACAGGTGGCCGAAATGTCACCACGTGCAGTTTATACTTCGGGAAAAGCCTCGAGCGCCGCTGGTTTGACTGCAGCTGTAGTCAGAGACGAGGAGTCTTCTGATTTCGTTATTGAAGCCGGAGCCCTCATGTTGGCTGATAACGGCGTATGCTGCATAGACGAATTCGACAAAATGGACCCACACGATCAAGTTGCCATCCACGAAGCCATGGAACAACAAACCATCTCCATAGCTAAGGTAGGTGCCACACAAGCCTGATCCTAGTTTCTGCCCTTGATAGTTATGCCATTCATTCTAGCGATGTTATCATCAAACCTTATCATTAATTGTCTGGAGAAGTGTTCTCTTGTAAACCCCAAGTAAGTTTTCAATTTAAATTTTATTATTATTTTTTTAAATTTATTGTTACTAGGCAGGTGTGCGTGCCACATTGAATGCCAGAACTTCTATACTGGCTGCAGCCAATCCCATTGGAGGGCACTACGACAGAACGAAATCGTTGCAGCAGAATATCATGATGTCAGCCCCCATCATGTCCCGGTTCGATCTGTTCTTCGTCCTCCTTGATGAATGCAATGAAGTGAGTATTATTTATATATTTCTTAATATACCTAGGTTAGAAATGTGTGTATGAGATAAGTGTTTAATCGATACCTCCTCTTTAGGTCATTGACTACGCCATTGCCCGTAAAATCGTTGCTCTCCACAACAATATCGATGATAATGTCGACCGAGTTTACACACAGAAAGAAGTTCTTCGCTACATCACGTTTGCTCGACAGTTCAAACCGATGATCAATGAGGTAAATACAGTGGTTTCTTCAAAAAAATATTTTATTGGTATACAACCCCCTCTGCTAAACTCACTTCTAAAAATGTATCAATTTCAGGAGGCTTCTAAAATGTTGGTTGAACTGTACAAGCAATTGAGACAAAGAGACAGCAGCACAGGGGTCAAAGCAACGTGGCGCATCACCGTTAGACAGCTCGAGAGTTTGATTCGTCTGTCGGAAGCTATTGCCAAAATGGAATGTCTGGATGAGGTAAATTATAAGGGTGTACTCGCCTTACCAAAACACCAATCGTCTTCATGGAAATCTATTTCAGGGTATTCTGAATCAAATCCTGAAGTTGATAATGTTTCATGTATTTATATTATTATTATTTTGGGAAAACGAAAACTCCATTGGAGTATAATAAATTATAGATATAGACAGAGGACAGAAAGAAGATCCAGCATCACAGGTGGCGTTAGTTTTCAACTCTTGTGTTGTCTGTTTTCTCCTTTCTGTCCTCTGCCTCATCCTATCATTTATTTATATATATTTCAGACGATATCTGTGCGTAGGGTCAATCCAAAAACATCCCATTTGTCGATGATATAAGAAAGGATGAGTTCTCGTTGGCCAGAGTTTTTGGGGTCAAATTTTGTTGAAAATTAAGGGTCAAAAATCACCAAAAACCGCGTTTTTTCACACATTTAGTGCGGAGGGTGCCCCTCTGAGTATTCCCACTGAGCGGGAGGGCACTTAAGCGGACGTCTCCCTCCCCACATGTCCCTGAGGAGGGAGTCCTAGTTCCCCACCCGATTGGTTGGAAGCCCCTTTCTCTTCACGATCTATTCAGTAGAACCCTGGCTGTCACCCAGTATACACAGGAGCTCACGCCTGTGAACTAAAAATTACGCGTATTTTTACGAGTGAGACCATTTTTATCATTTTTTGGTTCAGGGTGGTAGGGTTGACACAATTTGGGCTCCCACACTGATGTGTTAATGTTTTTTTTGTAAATTATCATTCTAAACATAAGAATAAGAATATGTGGCCTTTTAAAAAACAGAGCAATATCTCATAATAATAATGGCCTACCGTTACAAGAAAAAATGTCGTAGTTCAAAAATCGCTAAAAATAGCTTAAAATAATTCTTTGATGATTCGCTCATTAACTCGTATTCCATTTTTCGTCATCTGCTGTGCTTGGCTGCTACCAACGCTTGAATACTTTTGGATTGACTTTCTTCTGTTTATCTGTTGGTGTTCACGTTGTTTACGCCTTTGTATTCTAGGTGCTGGGGCGACACGTATTGGAAGCATACAATTTGTTGAACAAATCTATTATCCGTGTTGAACAACCAGATATTCACTTGGATGACGATATTGAGGATATCCCGATGGACACGGATCAACCTGGTAATATTCGGCCTGTAATATTATTCTCAAATGACACTTTTCTATGTAAAATTGGTAATTTGGGAATAGTTATTGTAGGTTTTATGCTGTATGGGATAGTTTCCCTACTATGAATTTACTAATTACCAGTTCGTTCCATTTCTGATGATTTGGATGCAAATGTTGCAGAACGCGATACTGTAGCTCCCGCAGTGGACGATGCGAGCAGAACAACCAAGAAAAAGTTGACGCTCTCTTTTGAGGAATACAAAAAGTTGTCCACGCTTCTCATCACTCACATGAGAAGCGGTGCTCTTGATGGTGAGTGGATTTTTACAGAATTTTTCTATCATGGCGTTTTCTGGGTTATTTATTTACTGAGCTGATCCGATAGGCAGAACAACCACGCCATACCCATTCTGGACTTGTGATTGGTTCCTTCTTCTTCCATCCTATTGTGATGATAACTGCCTTATAACCTTGATGGGTATGGTTGAGGGTAGGGATGGCTGATACCGATATTATCAAATATCGATATTTCTTTACCGATATATCAAAATAATAATATCTATATTCGCAACTCACTATTATCGAATAAATCGATATTTCAGCACCGATATTTGAATGTGATCAGATTTGGATTTTTGGGACCACTTTGCTATAACAAGTTCAGCCCTGCGCTGTAGTGAACTGTTATCTCTTTTCAAATTTATTTAAATACCAAAGAGGGGCAAGAAAATGTTCCCTTAGACTGAAATTCTTGAGGTTCCTAATATGAATGCTGTTACCTACCTATTTTGTGGAGTTCGTACTTGAACTTTGTTTTCTTTACGCTTGTAAAATAAATATCAAAGAGAAATTTGAATCCTGAATTCTTGGTTTTAATTCTTGGTCATCAGCTTGTCAGTTTTTGTTGTTTTTTGGAAGTCAATCTACATAGTCAGTTTCAGTTTAGTTGGTAAAAAGTGGTTGTGGTGTTGTGGTGATGTCTTGAGGAGTAATATAAACCTGATGATGCATCATGCATGATAAAGCATGTTCCTTGTTTTTTGAATTTTAGCCATAGGTTCTAAGCAAAAGCATCCGGGGGTACAGGGGGCTAGCCTCCTGCAGAGGCCTGAAGGGCCATTTTTTTAAATTCCTTACCTGTTTTTCTTTTAATAATTCCAGTTCCGCCATCTCATTGTGAGATTTTCTGTTTCATGTTATCCCCTGTCATTATTTCGGTTATGAAAGTGGAAAATCGATAAATGCTGCTTTTGGCGTACCATATTTGAGCGTTGACTGCCCTTCCTAGGTTTACCAATTTTACCCTGTCCCTAATTAGGCCCAAAAGGCTTTTTTTAGGCCTAATTTGCTCTTTTAATTTCCAGACTCGGGAATTCGTCGGAGTGAGTTGATCAACTGGTACCTCGAACAGATCGGTCATTTGATCGAAACTGAGGAAGAGTTGGTTGAGAAAAAAGCTCTTGTCATGAAGGTTCTGGATCGCCTAATCTACCATGTGAGTGAAAACTCGTTCTATATCTACGGTCGCTGATGGAAATCATTTTTGTCAGCACGTTTTGCTTCAAGAAAAAAAAGGAACGTCTGCCAAGCTTGGTGGACAGTTTAAATTGCTTTCACACGTATTGTAACATGGTTGTATAATAAGTGCAGCTTCGCCCAGTGAAATAGTTTTTCCCGTTCGAACGTAGAGGTACTTTTCCGATTCACATTAGTAATTCGACCATTTAGAGGAATACTTTTCCAATACAATTTTAATTGGGAAAAGTAGGGCAAAACCATTTTTCTGGCGCATAACTAATATAACTACGCTAACGTTACTCCAAGGTCCCCCCCCCAACCAAATCAACCATTTAGCGTGAGTATTGCGGGTCTGGCATTTAGCATTGTGCTCCTTGAAGGCCTCCGCCTCCCCTGCTGAACCTCCGCTACTCAATTAAACATCAATCAAAGCTATAATTATGAAAACTATAATACGAAAATCAAAAAATGGTAATAAACATAACTTTTTCTTCTTTTTTAACGAACTTAATAAAATTACAATCAATCTCCAAACATAACTAACATAACAACAAAACAAACACAACATAACTAAACATAACTTTTTCTTCTTTTCAACAAACTTTTACAGCCTAATAATTACAAACAATCAGTAGTTCATTGGATCTTAACTATGTAGAGTCTACATTTATGAAATAGACATAAAGTCGGTGCTGAATTATGAAAAATACAATGTGAGCCTATTGCCGTCGGTTCAATTATCGAAGATATTTTAGGACATCCAACAGTATATACCACGATTCTCCATTGTTAATGTTGTATCTATGGAATGTCCTAAAATATCTTCGATAATTGAACTGACAGCAATAGGCTCACATTGTATTTTTCATAATTCAGCACCGACTTTATGTGCATTTCATAAATGTAGAGCCATAGCTCATTGGATCTTGACACATTCAGTGCGGAAGGGCGCTTAAGCGCCCCTCCGAGTTTTCACATGGAGCGGGAGGGCACTTAAGCGCCTGTCTCCCTCCCCACACCTGTCTTGGAAGGAGTTGTAGTTCCCCACCCGATTGTTTGGAAGCCCCATTTCTCTTCACGATCTATTCAGTACGAC
>JAEMON010000006.1:26183843-26207968 GCA_030264115.1 Lygus lineolaris
TGCAATAGCTTCATTTTCTTCGAAAATTCGCTAACAAAGAACATGTTGCTGTCAACACTGGTATTGAGTAGGCAGACAAGACAGTGTATCACCTTGTGTTGTTCAGGTGCCAAGTGAACCGTTCACAGGCGAGTGGGTGGCCGATACGATGCTTCGATTTGTATGTCCTGTCCATAATATCCCCTTCTTGGGATATGTGTGTCCTCTGGGTCACGATTACCGCACCGTATAATTTTAAAGTAGGTAATACCTTGAAAAAAAAAAAAACACATAAAATTATACGTTACCACGAGACAATTACTATAATACAGAGAAACCCTGACGTTCTATAAAATAAGAAAAATATCTATGTAAATATGAAAAGTAAATGGAAGGCCGGCCGATGCACATCACACTGTCTTCGGAACATGCAATCTCCAATGATCTCTATACGGGTTTACGCGGTTGACATTTCGACGAGATTTGCATGTCAAGGCTGTCTAGACACACCCACATGCACTATTTCCTACAGTGCACTAGTCTCGCTTACACCGTCCAAGCCAGATTTACCAGTTTACCTACAGATGGAAGAGGCTTGCTTCATCATCTGTGTTTCATTTTTATTATTTGTATGGGGTAAAATATACGGCGAAAGGCGTCCAGCACGATATATCTATGGATAGAAAAAACGCTTTTAGCTAACTAGTTTTCAACTACTCTCGAAAAAAATACAGTGCGTGGAGTCGACTTGGCATAATTTACTCGACATTTATGTCTTTCACAGTCAGGTTCGTTCGACATGCTGTTAATTGGTACATAGGATTAGGACGAAGGATGTCAAGGTTTAAAACATTCCTATTTTGTCATCCTTATTAAAAAATCTCGTTGTGGAATGATACCTACCCACATTTCTTAGCGAATGGCCACTGGTTTTTTCGTATCTCTCATGATATAGATTTTAGCGAATTTTCGAAGAAAATGAAGCTATTGCAATGGCTTCAAAATTTTAATAATGCAAATTTTTGAAATTTTTTTTCATGGAAATCCGTTTCAGACCATTCTAAAACGATTCCTGAAATTTAACACTTTTTCATATGTATATATATTTCATATGTATATATATACATATTTCATATGTGTCATTCATAATCATGGGTGGTTCTTATAGGAAATTTTGGGGTGATTCCGACTACACCACAATGTTCTCATGTTTAAGATGGCAAAAACTCGTTTTTTTACCCTTATTTTTCAAAATTTGACCCCTTGGAGTACTCCAAAAATCCTGGCCAACGAACTGATCCTTTTTTCTGTTATTCTTGACATTTTGAATTTTTTTGGATTTTTTAGGTAGATTCCAGGGTCGGATATCGTCTGGAATGACATATAAATATATTTATGTACATATATATTATATGTATATATAATTATATTTCAGGAATCATTTTAGAATAGTGTTAAACGGATTTCCATGAAGACAATTTTGAAAAGTGTGGATTATTTACATTTTGAAGCTATTGTAATAGCTTCATGTTCTCCGAAAATTTGCTAAAATGATGATTTTCTTGTATGTTTTCAATAGGTATTAAGGTAGTAAAGTAATTTAGCAGTCGATAAGATAGGTATTAGGCACTAGATACCTAATAGACCAGTGAGTAGCATAGCATTTACAGAGATTAGGTATAAATCTTTGCCTTAAACTACTCCTTGAATAGTTTAGGTATGTAGTCGGCAGGATGATCGTTGTTCATCAATGTTGGTCGGGATATGGCCCAGAAGAAATATGAAGTACAAAACTATTGCATCAAACAATTTTACCTGTTGGTATTTACGAATTACGTAACGTTTTAGTAGATTTACGAATTTTTAATATTCTTCTGATGTCTTTGGATGCCATTTTTTAGGTTTTCGTAAGAGTGTAAGCAACCGTGTAGGAAACGTAAGAATACAAACAAGTAAAATCTTCTTGAAGCAGCAGTTTTTTACTTCGTCTATCTTCTTGGCCGCATCCTGATCAACTTACATAATGATGAACTAGTTCAATATGTTTGTTCAATTAGCGTTTGCGTTTGTGGAGAGCTAACGATACGGCTAACAGTGATCCGTGGGCTTAATCGCTTGGAAAAATTGTAGGTAGGTAATCTGTTCAAAATCCCACCGAAATAAAAGCCATACCCTTCTGTTGGAATTTTTCGTATTTTATGTAAGTACGAGTGTGTATACAGTTATAATGCGTTTAGGAAATTTCAACACCTACGTTTCATCCTTTAGAAACTATAATAAAAAAAAAACAAAAAAACTCCAAGCTCGGGGGACCAACAAAGATTGCAAAATGGGACTTACATATCGAGTTGGCTTATATTCTAAATGCTGCGGCGTACGACGAATGGACAAATTTGATAATAATAAACAAAATAAATTTGTTTTTTGATTCTAAGTAGGTAGGTAGGTACACCTTGGAGTGCAGCTCAGCAAATAACGAGTGGGAGTAGAAACAATTTTCCTTGATCAATGCTAGATTTGCCGTGCTAAGAAAGATCTTCGTGTCTAGCATTTTGGTGTTTTTGGAGTTAGGCACGTGGTTATGTAGATCTCGATGTGGCACGTCTTTTGAGCCAGGTTAGAACTTCGTATCTCCATCGGAAAGGGCACATTTCCCTATCCCCATTTCGCTGATTCGGGCCCCTCTCCCAAGTCAGAACTTCCAAAGTGCGTGCTCCTAAGCTAAATAAGCCGTAAGTGCCATAAAATGCGGAGATATAGGACATTGTAATGTAGAATTACCTGCATACGTTTGTAACTCGTCCTAGATTATATTGCCGTAAGTGCGCAAAGATATGTGAGTCAAGGTATTTCCCACTTAGTAATCACTCTGGTGTCACTCATGCCAGCATGGTCGTAGTTTTTAAATTAATAAAATGTTGGGCGGATATGTCGTTTCAAGCTAGTGCCCCTGGAGGTACTAGGATATATCTTCCTAAGTGCGGCAAAACACCGGAGGTTACTAGGTTAAAACTTCCGAAGTACAACCCCTTGGTAATTTCGTGCTGATTACTACCTGATGATTAAGGTTTGGTAACGATACTTGAAGTTGCAGGGAGATATTAGGAAGTTGTGGTAAAAATTACAGATCGCTAGCTTGAAATGCGTGGACTGCGCAACGATTCTCACTTAACTTTTCTCGAAATGGAAAAAATGGAGATAGGAAGATTTAACTTGAGGGGGCGGAGATGTACCTACTTTGGAAGTAGTGCGTTTCAGTAATACAACTACTAATGAACCGTGTATGCATAAATTTTCGGATAATAATATATTATTATGATTTTCAGTAAATTAACAACTTGTAGCTCTTGTCTACAAAACCTGAAAAAATAACCTGGGGCCAAAAGCGAGTTTTTGGTTGGGCGCCAGATCTGTAACTTCCATCAATCAAACTATATTGGGCTCTCACTCGGGAAGGACACGGTCAAACCCACGTTGATTGCCGGTCGCGAAAACCACAAATCAAGCTGGAATCCACAAACGCTTCAAAATGTTATGGACAAAATAGAATGGGGGCATTTCGTCATTGTAGACGGCAAAAAACTCTTATTTATTAACATCACACGCACCAAATGGATCGAAGAGATTCGCAGATGACGGATATTGACCTCGCCTGAGAGAAATTTATGGATTTCAAAATTCAGGAAGCCTTACAAAAGGCTCCAGGTCCGTGGTCTCTTGGTTGTAAAATAACGAAGAGCATTGACCTACTTAACAGGGTTACCATGTGTCCTACTTTAGTAGGACATGTCCTACTTTTCACACTTTGTCCTGACATTCTCCCCATACATACTCTCATGAATTTGTAGATTCGTCCTACTTTCAGCCGTTGAAAAATAAATAAATAAAACTCAAGTAGGATCAACGCTTTACCTGATACACAGCTGACATTATAGCCAGAAGACATTATCCATGTCAAAAAACTTACGATTGCGCACGAAATTGCTCACAGAAAACAAACGAGTATCAACGCTCCAAGCTGATACATTGTGACATGAATATGTGTTTTTGCACTGAGTAGGTAGGTGGTCCAAACGCCAATTCCATTTCACAATGTATACGCATGAAGTATACACATTGATTGTTAGAAGAAAAACACAGGTTTACCCAAAGGAAATACACTGCCAAGGACATGGCACAGAAGCTTCCTCGTAGAATTCACAGTGTTCCACCATTGAATTTAAGAAAAACTAGAAATGTCCGGTTCGCCATGCTCATGACGATAGAATGCTGGGCAACCAAAAATTAAAAAAAAAAAAAAAATTTTGGACAATACAAAGCACGGGTGCAGAAAATATTTAAACCCGCCATTTACCCTCACGCAACGGCTGAAATTCGCCGAAAAACCGGCCTTTCTCTAAGTTTGCGCTTGCGCAGTAGGATATAACTGATCCAACCGTGATGAAATTCATAGGTCTTGGGTCAGCCCCCAACTACCCTGTGCGAAATCGGTCCATTAGGAACTGAGATATCGTAGTTTCAGGAAATTCGAGTTTGCGCATGCGCACACGGTACTAGTGGTCCAATGGCTATGCAATTAATAGGAACAATGTACGGGCTACCTCGTACAATCACTGAAAATTTCACCGCAATTAGTCGAGTAGTTCCAGAGTTATGGCCATGAAACACATTTCAATATTGCGCATGCGCAGAAGGTATTACTGATAGAACCGTGTTGAAATTCGAAGGTAATCGTCAACCTGCAACTACCTTCCGAATTTGAGCGAACTCGGTCCATTAGGAACAGAGAAATCCTAGTTTCAGGAAATTCACGTTTGCGCATGCGCACACGCTACTAGTGGTCCGATGGCGATGAAACTCATAGGGGACCCTCTAGGGTCTAACTCGAGTAATCCCTGAAAATTTCACCGAAATTGGTGAAGTAGTTCCGTAGCTACGTCTATGACAACAAATTTCAAGTTTGCGATTGCGCAGTAGCTACTACTGATCCAATCGTTACGAAATTGATAGGTGATTGCCTTAGAGTCAGCCTCCAACGACCCTTCAAATTTGAGCGAAATAGGTCATAGGAACTGAAATATCGGGGTTTCAGGAAATTCACGTTTGCGCTTGCGCTCACGCTACCCATGGTCCGATAGCGATGAAATTCATAGGGGACCATCACGGGGCTAACCCGCACAATCCCTGAAAGTTTTATTGAAATCATACCAAAATTGTGGAAGTTATGGCTGTGGCAAGGAAATGTGGACAGACAGACGGACAGACAGACAGACAGACACGAAACCAAATTATTTCAGGATGCCCTGAAACGCAAAATGCTGGTGGAAATTGTGATTTTGGTGCATAACAATTTTTTTAATTTCGAAAGTGAAAACAAAGCTTCCGCTGCCTTGCAGACTCGGAAGCAAAATGAAGATTCTGGACACTTGACTTGAATTCATTTGGTCAACCCCAGCCAAAAGACATATTCATGTCAAAAATGCTGACAATATGGTAACAACAACCACACAACAATCATCTTGTTCGTATACGATAACAATATACGAACAAGAACTTCACGATCGAGTTGATATTTTCCTACACTTAAAAACAACAACAAGGTCAAGATTACCCTTTATCAATAACTCCCAACCAACAAAACTTTGGATTGACCCCAGCGAAAAGACATATTCATGTCAATAGAAGAAAAGTCTGCTAATCGGGTATTTACTATAGCTTCGATGATTCGAACAAGAAGTTCACAATCATGTTGATATTTTTCTAAACTTAAAAACAACAAGATCAAGAGTACCTTTCATCAATACCTCCCAAACAACTTTGACTATCGGTTGTTGGGTAACATTTTTGGTATCAGCAATTTCTTTAAGTGGGGGTCTTTCTCATTAATATTAATATTCCTACTACTTTCTCATTTATTATAAATATTCGTACTAATATTTATGATAAATATTATTATAAATATTCGTACTAACCACGAGGATTGTATAACTTAACGACAGTATTAGACTTTGAATTTGTGTCAGTATTTTTGATTACCTGTGCAGGTAATCAATAATTTATTGTAAAATATTCAGGGGACTCGAAATTTCCACAACTATAAAATTCTAGAAGCAATAGACCTAGAATTGTTGGAACTCAGTTTACTGGTGCTAACTTACCTTGAGTCACATAAACGAAATAGAGGAAGGTGGTAAAAAATAAAAAACAAGCTGCCTTTGAGATCAACTTACCATGTAGGTATGTGGGCAAATTAGAATGTATATAGGCCTACCGACAACTGGTCTAGGTTGGGCCTTTAAAAATATTTCACTCTTCTTATTGATAGGCTTATTTTTTAACACGTCCTTGCGAAGTTCGGCCTCATGAACCAGTTTTATTGCACTTCCCAATAAATAATAAATCTTATCGCATGTGAAATAAATGTACCTACTTTATTACTTCTTTATGGTAACGAATTCGGTTTGGCGTCTGTCCGAGTCCGTCTGACCGCAAATCTTACTTCCAAGATTGTCATCCAATTTTGATGAAATTTCCAGAGATTGTGCGGGTTACACCCTAGATGGTAGATGGTCTCCTATCCATTTCATCGCGATCGGATCAGTAATACCTAGCCACTGCAATAATATAATAAATATAGTGGAAGCGCATAAAACTTCAAAGTTGTAGGGAGCAAGTTGAGGGGTTCACAATAAAAAAACCCTTATTCGAAAAATTCAATTGTTCTGCGAGTGAAAGAATCCGATTACTTTCCTCCCATTGAGGACAGCAAATTTGACATTTTTCCAATATAAATTCTGTAGGCATGAGAATGTTATCAGCACTTATTAAGAGTTTTTAAAATGCACTCATTGGTCGAGGAGGAGGATCGGGTTGAAGGAATAACTCGCTACTTTTCTACCGGAAATTCTGATTTGAGGGGTTCTTGTTCGAAACTCTCTTGATTTGTGGATATTTGGCCGAATCACCGTATTTCTGAGGTCCTTACAGTCCGACTAGTTTGGTTTTTTTACCAACTTGAATTGATAACCATTTGAGGAACGCCGCACAGTGGTGAAAAATGGTCCATACAAAACGTAGGTACATACCCTCAAAATGTATAAGGAATTTTGCGCTGATTCCGAATATACCCCATGTTCCTGTACCTAAAATAGCTAATTATCTCCAAAATCATAAAAACCCTGGAAAAAACACTTTTTGTGTGTACTATTGCAACCGACAAGTTGACGACCTGAGACATTCGAGTCGAATGAGACCAAGGCCAGCTCACCTCGTAGCTATGATTTTCGTTGATTTTTCAGTGTTTCGTTATTTCCGACTTTTTTAGTGTTCACGCCGGAAAAAGGAAAACCAAAATCGTGGCTATTGTGTTGGTGAGCTGGCGTTGGTCTCATTCGACGCAGAAGTCTCAGCTCTCTCTTACATGAATACATCTTTGAGCGGTTATATGAGGTTATATATAGGAAACACGCTTGAGTGATAGTAATAACAATATGACATATCTAAATGAAAATACTTTCTCGGTTACAGCAATGAGATTTATTGGTCTAGTTAGGCATGAACAGAAACAAATCAGGAGATAAAAAACTTGGGGTTAGGTTTTGTAAGTATATGTAGTTGGTCAGTCAGTCAAGTGTTGGTGGGTAATGGTGAATCTGTAAGATCCTCCCTTCATTGAGACAACATGTCTCAAGATGATCACTCAGAGGAAGGGTCACATCGACTGATTGACCTTGTCCAGTACTATGTGTTAGGTGGAGTTGTGTCCTTCTTCTTCTTCTTAATCTTTTTCTTGGTCCCTTTGGTAGCCCTCTTTTTTGTCGTCCTTCTTTGCATTTATGAGAATGTCCCTGTCTTTACTGGATCCGGCTTTGGTGGAAGAAGTAATAGAGCTATCCAAAGACATCACGCAGTTAGCAACGGTGAAATCGTCAGAATTATATTCTACCCTTCCCATCATTCGGAATCAGCGCAAAATTTCCTTTAAATGTAGAGGGTGGGTGTGTACCTTTGTTGTGTCCCCTCCGGCACCACTGTGCGTCGTACACAACGTTCTGGCGTCACTAACTCATTTTTTCGATTTTATGACTAAGAGTTTTTTTTGCTATCAACCCCTCAATTCACAGAAAAATGCGCACCTATTGCTACGGCTTCAACATTTTTATAATGCAAAATTTTAAACATGTTCTCAAATGAAATCCGTTTCAGACCACTTCCTGAATTTTAACATTTTTAAAATATATTATACAAAATGTGAAGAACATAGTATATTCGGATTCAGCGCAACATTTCCTACCAGGACCATCTACGAAAATAGTTAAAATGATCCTTAGAAAATTCGCTCAATAACTTTCGCTGCATAAATGGAACGTTTTCAGTTACACATTTGGTCACGTTTACAGCTATACATTTCAATGATCTATTTATGTTGTTGAGCAAGAGGGAACTGTGCCACATCCACTTGGTAGTCCAATTTTCAACGTGCAATTCTCCACTTAATAACCAGTTGAAAGAATCGAGGCTAATCATCATTATAGAAGCCTCTTTTTTGTGATATTTTTTAATTTATGTACTGACGGAATATTGCTTATAAATGAGGTATGTCAGCATGGTCACTACATCATTACGTTATGCATAGAAAATAATATGAAAGTAGTTTCATTCCAGGAGCCACACCCCGATCATGCAAGTTCCCCACCGGGAAACTTGCATGGTCATTCTTTATTTTGTAATTTGGAAGATCTTAGTGAGGTCAAAAAGGTGCTATGTGAAGGGTATCCTATGTGAGGGGTATTGAATCTTACCGAAAATGGGTCTTGTAATTCCAACCTAATTGACGTCACCGATCCCCCGCCTGCCTGGGCGGGTCCCTCAGCTCCCAGCTGAAGGACGAATGTGCCAATTTCCCTAAACCAAGAATTATTTTATGTTAATGGCAAAAGAAATGTTCAGTACGTTTGCGCCAACATTAAATGAAAAAATGGTGGGCAAATGCTCAAAACAGAAATTTGTATGCAAATAGAAAATAGTACAATCTGATAACAATCTCATATCGGTATCAGAAATTCATGTGGGTTCCTTCATGAATACCAACAATTTCCTCAACTTACGTAATGCGTAGATTAGTACATGTTACATAAATGCCAGCGTTCCGAGGAATCGTCGGTTTTCTTCGCCTGCATCTTGTTGTATCGGAGAGGAGGGGTCTTGAAAACTTCCTAATTTGACCCAAGTTTCAGCTTGAAACGTAGACAATAGGTCAATCAGCTGGTGAATAGATGGGTGAGGTGTATGGAAAAGATCTTTTAAATGCCTGTGGTAAGATTCCGGTAGCAGTTTTCACTTTTATTGGAGAGAAAACAGATCCAATTAAAAATACCGCTGGTTCACGAAATAAAATTCCTTCACCTTCAAAAATCATTTTGTCGATGTGCTGCTGTAAATCAATCATCTTGTGAGGTAATGGGACACACTTTGACGTATTTAGGGTGATATCATGAGTGGCTCACTTTGGGAAAAAGGGCACTGTGCATTGACGCGAAAGGTTATACTTTGTTTTCAGTATTTTTTGGATCGTCGCAAAAGGGGTTCACCTCAGCTCCGTTTTTGCGGAACCTAAATGACGTCACGCGCTCCCTTTCTGGTCAAACCAGTCCTAATTTCAAACTGCAAACTGGCACCATGGGGTTTTCAAGGGCAGTGAATCAGATTTTGAGGTCCAAAATGCAAAATTCCTAACCTTTCAAGTTCCCCATTCTCACATTTAACTTCTGACAAACTAGTGACCGTCAAAGTGCTATAAATAACTAGGTACCTACTTCCCATCTTGTACGATATGTTGACCTGTCTCCTCTCATAAGTGGCGGAAGTAACAGGTTTGAGTTTTTTTTTCACCACCTCTCAGCACGGAAGATGAGAAAGTAAATCAAGAAGGTTCCCATAACACCTGATAATTTCAATTATCTCACGAGAATCTGGCAAAATACGGCACGGACATTCTCGAAAGAGCTATCTGGATGTTGACGAGGTAACAATAGGAGAGTTTTCACTTTTGCACTTCTCCATAGTAGTCTCAGAATGCACCGCCTCGGGTAAAAGATTGTGCTTCAGGTGGTCCAGTATTGTTCCTGTACCTCACGAAAACGTCCCTCGGTTCTTCTGTACGGCTCCGGAGAGGTATTTAAAACCATTGAATATCCTCAGAACCGACGACCGTCTCCTTTGGACAATGAGTGGGAATGAGCATCACGGAGGTTGTACGTGGTAGCTTTTCAAGCAGAGTTCCTCAGGTGATAGCCGTACGTGCTTGTGTCGGTGTCGGAAACGTTTCCTCTAGGGGTTTGACGTAGGTTAGATCAAAATCACGATGGAATAAAATATCTCTCCAACGAGATATGGCAATTTTACAGCTGGTGATGAATGAGGTGTGTAATTGTGTATAAAAATTCGCAGTTTTGACCTAAAATTCGCGTTCTGCTCTTTTAAAAACCACCATGTGTGAATTTTAAGCTCAAGATTCGGTCCGATTAAGCCAAAAAATTGCTGGAAAGAGGCGCGTGATGTCAGAGTTATTGGAAAGCTCTCACTGAGATCTATCATTTTGGAAAGTACGAAACAACCACGTGCACACCCCATTTGGCTTTTGGGAGTAGAAAAATATCTGTCCTCTAAATAAATTTAAGCAGCATTTCACGCATCAGAGCAGAATTTATTTGGTTCCTTGTCTGTCTATGTGTCGACTTATTATCTTAGCAGAAGTCAGAAGTTGATGCAACAGCATAACCGAATATTGTTTCTCTAGTATAATTACATTAATAACTAGATAATATTTATTCATAATAACGACATGTATTTACTGTAGTATGGGTAAATGGAACATTATATGGGCCACAAATTTCTTACGATTCAAAATAAATTTTCTGGGAGTGTCTAATTCAGTTCTAGATGGACCTCTTATGATCATTTCCTCCTGAGGGGGTTAGTTCGAGGTTTAGGACTGCAGGATCTCCTACCAATTCTAATAGGCAACAGAAGAAATTGGATAGCTGCTTTTGACCTTTGAGTTGGATTCAGCACCATAAAAAACCAATTTCCCAATTTATTTGCAGACGATATCTGAGTTCACTTAGTTTGTATGTATCCTTCTTCAAAGGGGAGAAGTCACAAGCTTCTTCCTTCTCTCTTTTCGCCCTGTATGGTTCATTTCGGAATCTTTTTATTGCACTTCTTTGAAAAGATCTCCGTTATTCCTACGAGTTGAAAGTATGAAAAAATAAAAACTTAGAAATACACATCTGGAAGTAGAAGTTACGCGTAAAAAATTCAACACTCCCAAATCCAACAACAATATTGTCATCCTATCTCAATGATAGACTAGTGCTGTTGGCTCGTATTACGGATTTGTCAATATAGATTGTCTTCTATCGGGTCCACTGAGCAACCTTGCCTGATGTGTTTCTGTTGATTGATTTACTGTCGGACAAAGCATGATTGTTTAAGAATCGCGATTTGAAAGTACAATGTGACATATGCTTCCTATAATATGTACCAGTAAAAGCTGTAATTTCACAGGTAGTTATACAAATGGGAACCTTCGATTTACTTATTCATGATTTACGGGGCGGACTTTTAGGTAAAGACATGTATTTTTGTTGTGCTTTACTGGCATATTTATGAGCTTGAAACAGGACTTTTTACAACCTAAGATTCCGCCCCGTACTAAAGTTCATGAACATACTTACGTAATAGTGATTCCACCATTTGCCACACACCTCATCAGTAATCACACTTCACCATCGGTACTAATTAAAGCAGTGCAATTGGATGACCCTAAGATTCATCTTTTACATGGAATAATCTTGAGCGCACATAACAAACTGCTACAAAAGCACGTCCCAAGACCATGTAAACTTCCGGAAGAAATGCTCGGCAAACAATGATAGATGAATAGAGAACGCTTTAATTTCCGTCAGGGTTCCCAGAGTGATGTAACGTGTCTAGAATTTGTTTTCCACTTAATAGCGAAGCTCGCGATTACGGTGGGATATGCAGCATGCAAATGCGCTCAGGAAAAGACCTCTGAGGAAGTAACGAAACGGTTACCCTGCCAGAGACCCAGCCTTAAAGGGTGGAAGCTAATCATGAAACTTTAATGGTTCTCCACTTTCCCGACCGCTAGCGAATTGCTAGTTTGAGTCGTTTTGCCGAGAGTTTGTTGGCAAGCTGGCACCAGCAGGTGACGTATCGCCTGTCACTAGACCTCTAGAAATCTTCTAGTGGGAGGTGCTTGGAAAGGTTTACGCGCTGCAGCGAGACTTCGACCCAGTTAACGATCCGTGAAATTTGTTTGCCAAACATCAAATAGTACTTATCTCGCAAGCACAATACTAATTGTTCAGTTGTTGAGTGGACTAACTAAGTCGGGTTTAGTATATTGAAGAGGTCTTAGTTGATAGAAAATATTAAGGCGAAATGTCCCTCATTTTAGTGAGAAATTTTTTCGACGGACGGCTGTACTATCGGGAGCAAAATTAATTCCCGTTTTTCTCTGGAACGGATGGACCGATTTTCATTCTGCAACGATTTTAGTGAGTCGTATCAAAATCGTCTTCCATGGTGCACAAATTTTTGTTGCTCAAATATGAACATTTTTTTGAAATGTCAGGCATCCATGACATAGCGTTTTGCTAGTAGAATCCATATAAGTTTCTAGATTCAAAATCGGATCAACAAATCGATCGGCCTATTAGAAATACGAATTACAATAGAGACAAAATTAATGAGGGTCACTACCTATGTCGATTTTCGGTCCGGACGCAAAAAAATTGTTTTCTCTTCAAAATTTGTAAATAGATTCAACTCTGGAAATTCCAAAACAAAAAATTCAGAATCCGATAATTAAAAGTGCTTAAAATGTGCGTTGGAACCTAGGGAGTCACTAGTGCTTGGGAGCGCTGACCAAACCGCTCTCCCCTGAAATTTCATCTTTGAGCACATTATTCAAAATTTCTAAGGAACTACTAAATTTTTAGAGGATGTTCTTCTAGCAATAATTTTCAATTACAATTAGTTTTGCATAACACCATGGAATTAGGATTAGAATGTGTAGAAATTCAAAATATAGCTAAAATTGAAAACCCACATAACTTTTTTTCTATAAACTTCATAGAAAATGGTGTAGCCATATTTGTTTCACTAGGTATTCTGATGTTGCTGTCAAAATTTCAGATTGATAGCATCAGTATTTTGAGAGGAAACGGGGTATTTATACCAAAACATTAGATTTAGAACAGATCATGTTCTGAGATGTAACTTTTTTTTTGCTTGGTCGGATTGAGTTCAGATTTCTATCATCCAACCAGAAGACTTCGATGATTAGTCATGAAAATTTGATTAAAATACGACGAACCAATGAGAAAATATCACAAAATATTGCTGCCACTGCGCGGAATTGACATGTGTCCCCTTAAAGATATTAGGTAGGTGTTAGGTAAAGAATGATAGGTACTGGAAGTTAGTTTATGTAGGATTCATTAATATTAGTACCTACAACCTACGTATAATTATAGGTTTTTTAGGCTCGGTGGACAGAGGCCTTATGTTTTAGCACTTATTAGACAAACTTCACTGTATTTTACGTAAAAACCACCGATTTCTCCATTTTCGACCATCCTGAACACGAATCCACCGAACAAGAAAAAAAATCGACATTCCAACTCCCTCAGGTATCTACTTGAATAGGTGTGGGTGTGGGACTGTGGATGCGTGTGTATGTGCGTACGCATTTTGCGAACTCACACAGTTACACGATTGATCTAAAAAAGCTGAAATTTTGATGGTAGTTCGGGGTAGGGGTCCTGTTGGTCCCGTATGAATTTCCTGGCATTCTGATCAATATTAGAGATTGCGAATGTGCAAAACGTAAAAATGCACGACCCACCAAAACTCACGACCCAATGGTCAAAATTCGCTTAAATTTTAATGACAGTCCGAGGGTGGGTTTTGCATGGTCACATATATGAATTTCGTGGATTTTGGATTAGTGGCAGCGACTACGCATGTGAAAACCGTCGAACCTCTACGATTGGTACACCTAGAAGTCATAGAGTAACAGAGACAACCTTATTATGTACATATATTGACTAGAAGTACAACATACATAATAATACCATGGAGAAGAGTAATAATACCCTAGCTACCGCTCTTCCGTCGTGTACGATTAATGATCATGATGTGGTTGCGCGTAGGCGGCTCTGGTCATCGTGCATGAACTAGGTAACTGTGCAATCCATGAATTAAGAAGACCTACATCGATGACATACTTCCCACTTTCCGCTACCAAACAGAAAATCTCCCTCTCATTTGCAATTTCTCATTTATCACAGTCCCCGCTTCCTCGCCAACTGCTGTCGGCTCTCTCTCATCCGAGATTAAAAACGAAACCGCCGCTCGCTGAGAAAAAGATACGTGTCTGTAAAAAAAGGAGTCAAAACCGCATACAGAAGGAAAAATCTCATCAAGGAGCTTAGAAGTACGTTTCTGACGCCAGTTTCTGGGAGAGGCCCCACAAAGTCGGCGGGTGATGTCCAATTACAACACGAGAAACACATAAGACCGTAAGCCAGGCAGGTTGGGAACTTCCTCCATTCCTCTTGATCGAGCTACGTGACCATCTCTGCTCTCGGTCGCTGTGCGTAGACGAGGTTTGTTGGTCTGCATGGATCTCACGTACTGACCGTAACAGATGTCAGCGTGTATGTAACACGAGAGTCTCCGAAGTACGTTGGCGCAGGTTGTTTTTGGTAGGTTTAAGCGTTTGATTAGGTGTAAACTACCAAAAAGAAGTCTACCAAATGGGTGGGCAAATATTGGGCTTCTTCGCGTCATAGCATGAGACATACCAACCGTTCCACAGTGGTCCGAAATGGGATTGTAGCGCGAAAAAACTATTTCAAAGACTGTTCTGGTAGGGAATTTCACGTTGATTCTGAATATTCCATGTGTTCCAATTTTCCAGATTGTAATTAACACCAAAAACCTCGAAAAACACGTGACCCCTTAGATTTAATTATGATTTTATTATCCCCTTGGGTTTGATCCCTTAGAGTACTCCAAACATTTCTTAGAGTTTCCCTTAGAGTACCCATCCTTTCATTTTATAATACTGACATTTTGAATTTTTTTTGGATTGTTTTCTGTAATTTTTTTAAATTATTTTTTGCATACCTACGGAGATCGTCTGGAGTGACACATAGTCATTGATACATAAAAGAACTCATACATTACATAGGTACCTACGCAAAAGTTTTAAACTTCAAAAATCGTTTGAGAATGGCCAGGAATGTATTCCCACGGAGGATTTTCAAAAACTCGCGCACTTACTAAAACAATTGGACCCATTGAAATTGTTTCATTTTTTTCGAAAGCCGGTGTATCTGTGTTGATGTTTTATTTGTTTGTTCTTTGTCCCAATTTATCATCAAACAAAAATATAAACAACAATTCTAGAGTACTAGTTTGAAGAATTTCATCAGTACAGAAAGGAGTGCAGGAAAAACCATGATAATGATTAAAACCCGTTTATTAAATCCGTTATTTTGAGAGTATATTTGAAATACTTGAATACTTGTACTTATGTACTTGAGTGAGAGACAGCCATTCTAACCTGTTATGATTATGAGGAACAAAACCAATACTGATCTAATGTACTTGATCTAACTTACCATCCGCACTCAGGCAGTTCATCAGTTTGAAGGTGAAATTATCAAATATAAACAAATATTTCATCTCTCCTGCTATTGTACCAAGGTCCTTGGGGTTCGAGCTTATGATTACAAGTCATTTCGATGAAGTTGAAAATTCGAATTTTTCGCGCTAAAATCACGTTGTGGACCACTGTGAGGTGTGTTCGCGGGCAATATCTCCTTTTTTAAATATGGCTATTTGGTACGGAAATCAATGAGGAATTTCCAGGATACTATCTTTGGACCAGCCCAAGCCTGACCCGTAAATTTGAGAAAACCCGTAAGAACAGCCGTAAGAGCTATTTTAGAAAAATAAGAAATTCGTCGACAACACAGTGAAAAAAAAAAAAAAAAAAAAAAAAAAACATCGTCGAAACAAATTTAAAAAAAAAGCTCCAATAAATTAATAATTTAATCGCATTTAGTCCTTGATACGGAGATACTTTGAAACTGCTACCTCATTCATACGTAGAAGTTTGAGTGGAACCGGTCAAATCAGACTCTCTTGAAACAGCAGTTTACAGGATTCAGCTGTATAAGTACGTAGTTATGACATTAGCAAACAATACAATTCGCATTCTTCGGTAGGTAGTACTCCGGCAAATCGATTTTAACATTTAGCAGATCACTTTTAAAGTTTTAGTGGATCTAGACATTGAGTATTTAGATTCTACCAATGGCAAAAAAAAAAAAAAAAAAAAACGGAATTGAACTTGGGATAAATCAATTTGAACTTTGGACAAATAAAACTGATAGCCGGGAAAAAAACTGAACTTTTTACATAATAAGGTTTTGAACCTTTCTGCTATATATTAGAATACCTAGATGATAAGCGTTTAATTTCATTATGTCAAAACCTCAACTGTATTGGTCTCAAGTTTGAATACTTTTGTCTGACGTATAATTCCTTTGCCTCTATTAGGTTAACTCTAGTTGCCCAAAGTTTGAATTATTTTTCAAAATTTGGAATAGATTTGTGAAAGATGTAGGTAAATTGACTTAGTTAACAAATAGACAAATAGGTCTTGGTGGTATTGACTTGGTATAGTTTAACTTGATGTGCCAATTCTGATTGTGTCACCTACTCCGTTTCAACGAGGTAGGTAAAATGAACTGACGACCAAGGAATGGTACGCCGTATTATTTGCCTTGATCTTTGAAATCCAAGCGGCTATAATTCAGTCAATAGTCTGTGATTTTGGTTTAATGAAATTTTCTTCCAGGCACCCGTGAATTGGGACCAATGGGAAACGATCCTGACGGTCCAACGATATGAAAATTAGTTTTATATTTTTCTCGAGTGAAGGTTGAAGATCGTGACCTTCCTCATTTTCGTCGGTTATAACACCTATTTATGTTAGGTACACCAGCGGTACCGTTCTCTTTGATCCTTGGCTTTTTTTTTGTTTGACTTTTACTCTTTCTTGTAGTCCTCCTTTTCTATTCGACAAAAATTGGCCGATAATTGAATATTTCAGGGTGTGAGAGGGTAATGTAGTTTAGGGCGTAAAATACGGGAGGCAAAATGCCGGGGCGGTCGCGTTTTTCACGCAACGAAGGTTAATGGATAGAGCGGGGTGATTCAGATTTCTGAGTAACCTTGTTCGCGAGCTTGAAGAATTCGAAAGGAACACCGTCCCAAGAAAGAGGGAACAAGGCAGGTGGGTCTGGGCGAAGGAGACACGAACGGCGGATCTGAGGAATGTATGTACTATGTGCCACTGTCTCATTGTTAGATTTTCTTTTTAACTTATAGATAGATGTATCGTAATGGCATTTGAATCTGATTCTAGTTGATAAACACGGACCAACGAGGGTAGATGGTAACTTCGAAGCAATTTTCATTACCTTTGGCATGAGGACAGATCAGGAGGTCATGTTGGATGCAGAACAGACTTTCGCGGAGCACATATATACACTATATTAAGTTGCGCATACATTAGGCTTCGTGAAGAGAAACCATGGATCACATGGCTTGGCCATGGTTTTGGCACGTAATCACTCAAAACAAATTTGGATTCATTTTGCTTCCTTACTATCGAAGATAGGAAGCTATGTATTCGCGCAAGAACTAATAAAATTTTTGTCCTCCAAAATCAAAATTCCTACTTGCTTTTCACGTTTTAGAGCTTTCTGAACAATTTTGGTTCCGTATCTGTCTGTCCGTCTGTCTGTAGTCAATTCTTTGTCCCATGCAAAACTGTTAGAAATAATGGTCCGAATATTTTGGATGAAATTTTCAAGGATTGTGCGGGTTAGTTCAGTGACGATCCCATATCAATTGAATCGCCACCGCTTAACTAGTAGCCTGTACGCATGCGCAAACGTGAAATGTGTTTTCATAGCCATAATTCCTGAATTACTCGACCAATTTCGGTGACATTTTCAGGGATTGTACGGGTTAGGCCCCAGACAGTCCAATATCAATTATTGCATCGCCACAGGTCAACTAGTAGCGTGTACGCATGCGCAAACGTGAATTTCCTGAAACTACGATATCTCAGTTCCTGTAATGTAGGTACCAATTACTTCCAAATTTGGAGGGTAGTCGGGGGCTGACTCTCAGACAATATCCTAATAATTTTGTCAGGATTGGATCAGTTATAGCTACTGCGCAAGTGCAAACTTGAAATGTATTTCCATAGCCATAAATCCGGAACTACTCGACCGATTCCGGTGAAATTTTCAGGGATTGTACTGGTTAGCCCCTAGGCGGTCCCCTAATGATTGCATAGCCACCGGACCACCAGTAGCTTATGCGCATGCGCAACCGTAAATTTCCTGAAACTACGATTTCTCAGTTCCCGATGGACCGATTTCGCTCAAATTCGGAGGGTAGTTGGGGGCTGACTCCACGACAATTACCTGTGAATTTCATTACGGTTGGATCAAATAGCTACTGCTCAAGCGCAAACTTCAAATTTGTTGTCATAGGGGTAACTCCGGAACTATTCTACCAATTTTGCTGAAATTTTCACTAACTGATTCAATACGTCTATATTACAAAAGTGAGGAAGCTATACTGCCCTTACAACTTGGCAGACGTTTTTTTGAGATGTGGGCATCCAAAGGCTTTCACGTTTGATCAAGAGCGTTTGCGTCAAGTCCAAAGCTGGAGACTGAAGTCAAGAGCCCCATGTGCCTCCCACAGGTTCTTGAATGTTTACGCAGGTGGGAATGTGGCAGTTGAACATTGCATGGTGGAAGCAGATTCAAAATTCGAGTGTTACAGACGTTTAAAAAGGCCCAAGGACTCGGAGGACTGATTGTTTCTATCCAACTTGTTTGGACTTCCTATGCTAGGACATGAAATACTCGAAGAAGGTTTTGTAGGGGACTTCATTGCACAATTCAGTCTATGAGCAGAAATGGGATACGATTTAGTCGGACTACTCACAAGGGTTCTACAACCAATCGCCATCACGAAAGCTTCGAAGACGGTGAAACTTGAGAAAACCATGCGGGCTAAGAAGGAATTCCTGAAGAAATACCAAACGCAACGGTTCTCTCGTGGGGAATTAAACGCGATATGACTACATACAACTTATGTATGTACAAAGTCTAACCTTCTTCTCAACCTTCCATATTTGACATCTAATAGTTTCGAGGAATACTTCAGTTGTTCAGCATAGTAGGTATGGGTGCATGGGTTGGAATTTTACATTTTCAACCTCAAATCTGATTCAGCGCCCTTAAAAATTCCCTGGTGCCTATATTTAGCTTGAAATAACCACTCGATTGACCAGAAAACGGGTTAAAAGGTAGCTCGTGACGCCATTCTTGTTCCGCAAAAGATGAGAGCTGAGGGACCCGCCCGGGCTAGCGAGAAGTCGGTGACGTCAGTTAGGTTAAAATCACAAAACCCAAGTTTCAATCGTCAATTTCTTTAAGTTTCCATTGTCAGGTGCTCCTCTTTTAGCACCTTTTTGGAGAGCCCCCACTAAGATTTTTAGAAATAAAAAATTAAAAATAACCATGCAAGTTCCCCACTCGAACTGATAACTCGATCACACTAATTTGGGCGGTCCTTTGCGGTAAATTAGCTTTTTGTGCTATTCAACTTGCCCTAGACACCTGAAGGAACTCCTTCAAAATAAATAAATTTACTGTCAACAATATTTTTATGATAGGTACCTAGGTCCTATCGCAAACCGCATGAAACGTGTATCCCAAATATGTAGTGTGAATTTTGGTTTTTTGAAGAATCACTCTTTCCCTCACCATTTACCTTTATATATCTGGTTTTGAGGTATAGTTTGTTTGCTCCTGAGCTGCTCTTTTGGTGAAAGTGCTCAGTGTATGCTGAGTGTCTTGTAGATTTGTGCAGATGACCGTACCAATCGAAGTTAAGGTGGTTATATACCGTGTGCAGTTGTTAATTAAATTTGTTGTTTAATCATAGCTATGAGTGGCTTTGAAGAGACCTACCTGATTTAATCTGAAAGAGACATACCTTTGTATATACTTGTTTCGGTTTGGGACGACAGAACGATATATCCTCACGACCTCAACGTGTTGATTTTCTGGTATTTAGTACTTGTCCACCTTCCTTCATAACTTTGACAGTTCTCCCCTCTCCCTAAACACTTATGCCCTATCCGTCTGTGCATTATTTTGGAACAATCAGTTTTTTTTAACACCTATCAGTTAGCACCAACATACTACTACCCCCGCCTAAACGACTCTGATAATTCAATCAATAAGAATTACTGCTGTTGAAAATTACTTCGAATTTTATAATTTTCCCATAGTTACTCACATGTTACAAACCGGTATTGGGGTGATATAATCTTTCCCCGAATCTACTTTTGGCGTTCAAATGGAGCTGCATAGAAAAACTAGCTGTTCTTCTTCATATGAAAGAGGTGGCAATAAGACCTGGATACAGCCTGTAATATGAAGCTCATCAAAATGCCATCTCAAGTGAACACCGAGCCACTAAATGTAAGGAATGATACATGGATAATCGTTAAGATTTTAATATACCACTTCCTGATTATCATCAACAAGTCAATTTTTTTGTGAATCATATAAAAGAAGAAAAGTAACTTATTCAGGTAACTAGTTTATTATTTATCTACCATTTTTAGTTCTTTAGCGAAACCCCTGTATATTTGTACACTAAGGAAGTATGGGATGTGTCTATGAGACTAAGCCTATTTGCGCTTTCGAACGTAACCCCCTCCACAAATTATGCTGAATTTCCGAAATCCATAATTTTTAAAACATGATTATTGGACTCCACGGAGCCCCTTCGCTGTTCGGAAGCTCTGGAAACTGATTGTTCCAAGCAAAAGGTATGGTTTCTTAACGACTCGATTACACGACAAAACGAGCAGGTTACCCTGAACCAATTTCGTCAATAGAAAAAATGCACTCGTGAAATCCTTACAAGAAAGGAATTACTTGTCGTCCCTTATCGGCTGATCAACAACCCTCTACAAAACCATCTACAACCCCTTTTTTCTCTCTTATTCAGGGGACGCTTTAAATTGGGTCTTTGGGGAGTAGGAAGGTTGTTTGACTGGTATTACAAGTATTGCAACTGCATGACAATAAGTCACACAGTCCGAATTACCCACCGTAATTGGAATATTACATAAGGTTTCGCCTAAATGGAAGGTGGGACACATTCTGGTTTTTGATATTCTAGTTTTTTGGTATAATGATGGAGATTTCTATAATAAATAAGAACCTTTGCAAAGAACAGATTGCTCCGGTCACCCACCCCTCATTAATTTTGTATATTTTGCTGCTTATTTCGAAGTAGCCAATTCTTTCAATGTGCCTCTAATGTAGTATATATATTATATTTTTTCTTATTATGTAATCAAGGCATGTTTTCCCACTCACTGTTTGAAAGAGATAACGGATTCGCGATTGGAGTTGAGTTATTGAAAGCTCTACTGTAAGCAGGTAGCCCACCCACTCCATGTAAAATCGTAAATCTGTCAATGTGTAAATCAATCCTTGTACTCGTATTAATCGGAATAATGGAATTTAGCGTTTCTTTTCCTTTAAATTATCTCAATATTTGTTGCCTGTCTGTCTGCTGTGGAGGTAAATCTGGGTTTTCGGCCACTTTGCACCTCTACAAGTGGATAACATATTATGTAACTAAGGGTACATCTTCAGATCAGTCCAGCCTGGATACTCTCAAAACGCTTTCAACTATGAGCTGGGAATGGGAGGGGAGATTTGATTAGCATTGGGAATATTCCCGAGAAGGCAAGAATTTATTGGAAATATTTCACACTTTAAAATTCCAAATTTGTTTCCCTCTTTCTCACTTTTTATTTTCCTAGATTACCTAGATTAACAATTGAATGCTGATCTGCTTACGCTTACAATCTAATCTAATATTACATGTCCCTTTACATGTCCTTTGAAGACCTTCAGTCCCTATCCAATCATTCCAAAGTAAATTCCTTCAAATTAAATTCCTCAAAAGCCCAGGCAGTAATTTTCTTTCGCTCTAAATGACATCTGAATTCGGGGTTTTGGCTACCACGGCCCTGTACTCATGATCTAAATCCGTACGGAAGATTGATCACTGGATGAATCTAGGTTTATTGGACAGCTTGGCCCATACACGATCCAATCTGTGTGACATAGGGATATATATTTGAAACCCTAAACTTTGAGCCCGAGGGACAATTTTTCTGGAGTTTTCACCCATATCGATTCCATAGCTGTGAGAAAGTCTTACAATCCAATGTGGATGACACTTTGAAATTTAAAGGGATGTTGACCTCACAAAACCTATCGATACCAACTGATCACCAGACTACCCTATCTAACTATCCGGTTAACTAGCTAGTACGGCTAGAAGTTCTTTTACAAATAACCGAATATGAAAGAAAATCTGGGAAGTCTTGTGTCGCACCGTTTGGCGATCTTTTTCACATCTATAGTTTCGTGAACGTCTGTTGTCCACCCGCGCTTGACTTTACACCGATAATCTTCAGTTTCCTAGAGAAAGCCGACAAGGTCCCGTCTGGGGTAAACGTGCGACTGCAGAACTCAATATTTGACGCCAAGGAAGGTCCCGGTTTGTCTCGCTTTCTCAATTCTGGTACGTTTTCCAATTTATGGATGGGCGTTGGGGGTGCCCACTCACTAGAGCGAACCTCTTTATATATCGTCGGCAAAATGACAAAGTGACGTATCTTTTATTCACCACCACAAACGGAAGTAACTGCAAAAAACTCATTTCGAGATATTTGCGTTTGAAATTTCAAAGGCGTCGGAAAAATCAGGAAATTGGTGAATTCAACTCAAAATCCGTTATTCTAAATGTAGAGACTTGTTTGACAACCCGGTAAGTAAATCGTCGCCTTTCGCCCTTTGTGAAGCCCTAAATAGCAGAAGGGCAGAAGGGGGCAGAAGGGGAGGAAGAAATTAAGGGTCTGTCACAGCCCTTAATTGGTACTTTTTCAGTTACGCCATCTGTGCGTTTCAATTGAGGTGGATTTTAAGAGAGAAAGAGAGAGAGAGAGAGAGAGAGAGAGATTGATAGGGGGGGGGGGGGGGGGGGGGGGGGGGGGGTGATTTTTTCTTTTCCTTACCTTCACCATGATTGCCTTCAATAGGAGAAAAAACAGTCGACGTGAGAAAATGGTTTTAAGTATATAAGACACCATTAGCCATTTACACATTCTAGCTATTCTAGCTAGTAAAATATTCGTATTTTATTTACTACGAGTATACTAGTTACGTTTGCACTCTTGAGATCAACCATCACCCATATCGCAATGACCATCATAAACCCAGTCGTACTTACTACAATTGAGTATTTTCAAATTTCAACAGGATTTATTTATTTATTTTAATAAATTTATTTTTAATAGTTTTTTTTGTCTATTCATTCATATTACTTCATAGGTATATTCATTCTTGGTATATCAATTGTCAATAATTGAATAAAGTCTTAAAGTTAAAAAATAGTTTTTGATTGAGGCTACACCAGGGGGGGAAGAGGGAGGAGGCTGGATTTCCTTTTGTGAGTTTATATTCGGATTTTTATTCACTTTTGGTCGTTTATTATGAGTTCCCTAATTTATTTCAGAAATCATAGTTTAATAATCTGAATTTAATTACATAAATGTGGTGGGAGAGAGGAAAACTGTCGATACTATCTACTAATTTTAACTTTTCCAAGAGGACCAAAGACTATCGATAGTATGTAGTTATCGATAGTTTTCCTCGATAGTATAGAAACTATCGATAGTTTTCCAACAGTAATTCGTGATAATAAAGCTGAACCCTGATAATGAAGCCGAAAGCTGGTATGTGTCCGACCACAGAAATCGAGAGGCCCTGACTTAGTTGGAAAGGGACGCAACTGATGAGGGTAATGATTGTCACAATGGGCGGTATGAATAAAACGAAGTAAAACCTTTTACT
>JAEMON010000006.1:26216415-26226526 GCA_030264115.1 Lygus lineolaris
TATTATTTCGGTACAACTCCATACCTCCACAGCAATCATTTGACTGCCACATCACTGAATCTACTTAGCTAATTTTCGAAAACTTATCTGATTAAATATTAAAAATCTTAACGATTTTGGCATATAGAATCTAGCTGTGGTTTTCGGAGAAGGGTCGGTACTTTCCCTTCACGCCGTGTTATTTCTATTCGCTGTATATATTTCAGCCGTAACACCATCATATCAGGTTTACATTACTCCTCAAGACATTACACCACGCTTTCACTTAGCCTTGAAAAAATTGCAAACCACCTACAGGTTTTATGTTTTCGTTTTCGCACTTATTAGACAAACGTCACTGTATTTATGTATATACAACGACCTATTCCCCCGTTTTCGACCATCTTCAACATGAATTCGTCTAAAAAACGTCTACCAAGTTTTGAGGGCAGCTTCCTCACTCTTGTAACATGGACATCTAGAATAAGTTAGTGAACATTTCATCAAAATTTTTAGAATAGTTCCTGTCCCAAAATTCACGTTTGCGCATGAGCACACACTACTAGTGGTCTGACGGCAATTAAATTAATAGGGGACCGGCACGGGGATAACCCGCACAATCCCTGAAAATTTGATCAAAATTGGACTATAACTTCGACAGGGAATTGAACACAGACAGACACGGGACCAAAATTGTTCAAATAGCTCTTTTACTTGCAGCAAGAGGACATTTAGATTTTGGATGTCAAACATGTTTTGCTTCCGAGTCTATCGAAGGTAGCGGAAGCTTTGTTTTCACTTTGAGAATCGAAATAATCTTTGTCCTCAAAAATTAAAATTTCCACTCGCATTTTACATTTCAGAGCTTCCTGAACAAATTTGGTTCACTGTCCGTCTGTCGGTCTTTCTGTCAGCATTTCCTTGTAACAGCCATATCTTCCAGAGTTTTCATCCGGTTCTGTTCACATTTTTAGGGATCATGCTTGAGAGCCCCTAGGAGGCCCATAATATGAATTTCATAATGAATGGATCAACTCGCTAATGTAAATTTCGTTCACAATCATGTTGATATTTTGTCCAAACTGACAAACATCAACACGATCAAGAGTTTTGAACTTACGCAATACATTTTTTATTCCAAATTTCCTTGGGCTCGAGGAAGTTGTGTGCCATTTCCATTTGGCAGAGTATTTCCCTTCGGTAGCGAGGAAGCCGTCGGAGTTTCAATTCTTTCAGGTTACTTGAGTAAGGGTGTGGATGTGTATGTCTGCATTTCCCAGCTGAACTTCAAAATCCATGTAACCATTTCAACTCATTATACTATACGTAGTTTCAATATAAATTGATCAATCACCTATCAGCCTCATGATCAGTTGGCCAGGTGTCTGTATTTTAGCCGCAAGTTTTATCCATCTTACAGATTAATTTGTTACCACATTGAAATCGAGTTTGTCGAGGACAATTTTTCAAGTAGATACCTAGTAACAAGGACGAGAGCTCAGCATTCGCTAACCGGCTAACGCTATTTTGCCTCGTCAAGTAACAAGAGCGTCGTGAATATCGACCGTACACTCAACCGGTTCTCTAGGCCAACAAGAATTAGCAATCTCGAAAGCGAACTGGTAAATGAACGGCTCCAATAAAGTAGACTGATTTCTAAAGGACACTACTTGTTTGGAAAAAAGGAATAGATTGAGGAAACGCTTTTTTCTTATTGGTAGATCTGTCGGGGCTTGACAGGACGTGCGTAGGAGCACTGCATCAGAAAGATTGCAGTTGTTTATGTGGTAGAGCAGCTATAGACAACTGAAAAAACTATAAAATAGCACATTCTGGATTGTAATTGAATTTTTAAAGAAAAAAAAATCAAATTTGGAAAGATCCAGTCTGTATATCAGATTATTATTTATGGAGATGCCTATACTGTGGCTTTGTATAAGAACTAATGAAACTAAATTAGTACCTCACAATACACACCTCTCACTTACAGATAAGAGAAACAGAGTTTAGTAAATTCGCTAGGACTACGAAGATTTCTTCCGGGACTGGGCATGCACCAATGAGTAGGTATGTACCCACCTTCACAAGAGATTATTATCCGAAGATCCAACCCACATTCAACGAAATTCGGTAACTGAGGTACCTAAAGCTTGTCAAAGTAAACAAGAAACTCGATTCGATGAAACCATCAAATAATTGCATTTGATCAGCTAGTCTTTGAACGGGGATTTGGCCTATTCGGGAAGATTTGCGATACGCACTCGTGTTTCTGCTCTGTTTCCCATCTAGTCAAGTCCTTGTTGTGAGCGAATGATTGGTCATACAGAGCTCCGCGAGGTATCACGACATTGAAAATTATGATCCATTTTTGAAATCAACGGGAAAACTATACCTCCCTATTTGAAGTTTTCGAGCTAGGGCGATTTGGAAATGTCATCCCATGTTTTCTACCCCTCAGAGAAGACTGACGGTAACGGCAAGCTTCGGGTCACAACTAGACCCCAAATGTGGCCGGCATACCAAATTTCAGCAATTTCGGTCCATGGTACTTAACTAAGGACGGATTTTTTAAAGTGGATTTTTGGATTCTACGTAGGTACCTTGAAACGTACCTAAAACATCACAATTTGAGGTGAGGTTGGAAAAAATAAAATTAAAAAAATAAACCAAAAAAATTTCTCGGTCTCGCAATTTCAAAGGTTCATTATTGAAAATAATACAATTGAAAATAATAAACCAATATCGGGAGGAAATAACTTGATGCTGGGCGTGCATCGCGCACGAATATCATGAAGATAGCCGAGTGACACCTCACTCTAGAGCAGGGTTTCCCAACAAAACATTTTCAAGGACCAAAAGGATTTTCAAGGAAATTTGAAAAACTTGAAAATGCAATCACATTATTAAATATACTTACTTAAAATTTGCTAAAACTATTGCTTTGCTAGCTGTAACTGTAAGTCAAATTCCTGACGAAACCTTTTTCGATCACAGCTCGTAGACCTCGGAGTCATTGAGACCACCTGTTGGGAACCCATGCTCTAGATCTAGAGGATTGAGAGAACAAAATCGTCATCTACCAGTTACCCAGTTGGTAGGGTGATTACCTTGCAATACAACTTAATGCAATCCTTCAGACATTTTTGGGACAATTCCATGCGAATTCCGGTGTTGGAATTCGACCTCTTTTGTGCTTTACCGCACTCTCAGCCACATGTCCCATTCGGTAGCGACACAGATTGATGACAGGACACACCTAGTAGCCCCAAAAGCAATTAGGCTTTTCACCTGATTCCGAATATACCATAATATGTTCCCATGTTTAAGTTGGTAATTTACACCGAAAACCTCAAATAACACGTTTTTCGGCCCTTAATTTTCAAAATTTGACCACTAACTAGGAGTACTCCAAAACTTCTGGCCAACGAACTCAGCCTTCCTTCTATTATTATTGACATTTTCAATTTATTTGGAATTTTTAGGTAGATTCCATTGTCGGATATGTAGTGTGGAGTGACACATATAGATATATATTTTATATACAGGTTGGTCCCAAACGTAACGAACTTATTTTGAGGTCGTGTAGGGAATCTAACGCTGATCACGAATATACCATATATTAAGGGTTCCTAAATGAATCCTGACTACTTTTTCCGCATAAAACCACTTTTTTCGACGGTTTTTGAGTGTTTTTGCAAAAAACACGGGAATTATCTGGAAAATCGAAAAACACCCCGAAATAAACGTTGTAGGAAATTAAATTTTGCGTCGAATGAGACCAACGCTAGCTCTCAAGATTCTACTTACGATTTTTGGCGAATTTTTGGTAGTATGAACTTAAAATGTAGGTTTGAATGTTCTTTTTATCATTTAATAATGATTAACAGGACATTAAAAACATTTAACCCTACATTTTAAGTTCATACTACCTGCCTACCTTCCTGCTCCTATCAAGCAGTTCAACAATAGATCAAAAGTTTTAAAATTCGCCAAAAATCGTAGGTACAATCTTGAGAGATGGCGTTGGTCTCATCATGCCCAAAAACACTCAAAAAACGTCGAAAAAAGTGGCTTTTTGCGGAAAAAGTGGTCAGGATTTATTTAGGGACCCTTAATATATGGTATATTCGTGATCAGCGTTAAATTTCCTATAAGACCTCAAAGTAAGTACGTTACGTTTGGGACCACCCTACATGGAAACATGTTAAGTTCAGAAATCGTTTTAGAATAGTCTGAATCGGATTTCCATGAAGAAAATATCCGAAAATTTGCATTACTAAAATTTTGAAGCCATTGCAATAGCTTCATTTTCTTCGAAACTTCACTAACTAGAAAATGCATTCAAATTATTAAATAATATACTTAAAATTTGCTAAATCTATTGCTTTGCTAGTTGTAAGTCAAATTCCTAACGAAACATTTTTCGATCGCAGCTCGTGGACCTCGGAGTAATTGTCCGCGGACCACCTGTTGGGAACCCATGGTCTAGATCTAGAGGATTGAGAGAACAAAATCGTCATTCACCAGTTACCCAGTTGGTAGGGTGATTACCTTGCAATACAACATAATGCAATCGTTTAGACATTTTTGGGACAATTCCATGACATCTGTGAATTCCGGGGTTGGAATTCGACCTCTTTTGTGCTTTACAGACTCACAGCCACTTGTCCCATTCGGTAGCGACACAGATTGATGACAGGACACACCTAGTAGCCCCAAAAGCAATTAGGCTTTTCACCTTTCGCACTATGTTAACCGCCAGTCACGGTACCCGCCCTCACAACCTCCGGGCACCACATTTTGACGGCTTCTCTCCAACAAGCACCGACCTTGCCCCTCACCTCAACCTCATGAGATACCCTCGAGCTTCCACAAGACGGTGGGCGTTATTTTTTAAAAAGACGAAGATAATGGTCAGGACCTTGAGTAGTAGAAGTTTGCGCCCCTAAACAGTAGAAAGCTATTCCCGTTTGAATGCCAACGAGCTACGGTCATCTGATGAATTGCCCCTCACTCCTCAATGACGGTAAATACCTCGAGTTGCGAAAATTCTCTATTCACTGATGAAATTGTATGGGCTAGGTCATTTTTTAAACTCCTTTTTTCCATCCATTATACCGTAAATGGAGAAACATTGTTAAAAATCACGCGAAGGGTTCTCTGTCGGGTATTAGACATTGATTTGTTTCCCTTTACATCGTATTTATTGTTTGCAACCTCGACTCCCGATCCTCACCTGTCTACCAGCGAACGTAACTGATTCAAGGACTATTGAATATAATGGCAACGAAAGATTATACTTCTTGCGTGTGAATGAACAGATGGTTTATCTAGACGATGATAAGGTTGTTCACTAGATCGTCCAATGACATTATTAAACCAAGCAATAACATGGACGATTACACGTTTTGATATGGTTATTTGGTTGAAGAATATAAAAAGGCTTTTCCTTTAAAGGATCCCATTCAACGCATTCATTTTACTACGCGCGCCTCCAGAGAACCTCAATGAAATGTGCTTGATAACTTATTGTCTCCTGACTACCGTAGGTCAATAAAAAACATTGTCTGTTTCCAGGAAAATAACGAATTACAAAGTTGAATCGATTTCAACGGTTAGGTCATCACCAAGAACTCCGTTTTTCATTGACTCCGATCAAAAAAAAAGAAAGAAAAAAAAAAAAAAAAAATGAAATGGATTCCCACAACTTTGTTGGGAGTGATTTAGTTAGTGTTTGTAAAGAATTCAAAAATCAATGAAGTTTTGTTTTCAAGAATTATGTTTTCAAGAAGTTTCTTCGTTTCGTATTTTCATGTAAGTACAGATTATGGTTCATTTTGTTCCACGCCTGCCTGTGGGGAACATGTCCAAAAATTGCACTATTTTATCAAAAAATCGATTTTTCATCAGTCAAAATAAATCAGGAGTGTCACCATTCAAATCATCGTGAAATATTACATGGGGATCAATACTTAACTCCTCCAGTCATGCTCTGGTCGTCAACACCCTAAAACACTACTACGTTGAATAACTCAATTTTTTTGCATTCAAACTCAATTTTATCCCTCAACCAGTCAACTAAAACTTAAAATTAATACCGACACCGATTAATACGTTGGAAAGCTGAAATCCGGAGAACATTTTTCCTGTTGAGTTCCCAGCTCAATAGTATCGCTGGAATTGAAGCGAACGGTTGGGTGAAAGAAAAGTCGAATTCAAGGAAATTTGCGAAATGTAAATTTTGGGCTAAGTTTTTACCTTGTAAATCAATCGTTAATGATAGTGGGGTTTGCTTATAGGAAATTGCTCTTTCCAATGGTATATTCATTGTTAATTTTACACTTCAAGTTGAGAGAGGCTGTTTTAATGATGTAAGGTCGAAGAAAAAAAACTACATTTTAAAAGTTAAAATACTCTAAAGAAACACTTTAGAATCGATTCCTGAAGTTTATCTCAACATAAATGTAGACACCTTGTATGTAAGTTATTCACGACCCCGATTGCTTATTCATAACTAGGCATAGATTATAGAGATAGTTTTTCTATTCGAAGGCTGACTTCTCAAAAAGCGACCTTACGTGGCTTATTTCCTTGGTTTTCAAACTCACTGTGAAGCAAAAAGCTAGTCGAATTCCCTGAAAAATAGAAAAAAGTTACACGAAGGCCTATTTTATTACGAGAGATAAAGGGGAAAACTAGTTCACCCCAACTTACTTGTGTGGACGGTGTACGTTTCAAAGCTCGGGCGACATCACGTAGGTGATCAGGAATGTGAAGCTATTTCTGGAGAAACAAGCATAAAGAAATAATATCGGTCTTGCTGGGAAAGTACGAGAAAAACACGGAGTTGCGCGTGGGTAAAGAATGGTTGTCAGTAGGTGTTACTCAATAGGTAAATTACTACATAAACTTAGTAGGTAAGCAGGTAAATAATATCTACCTGCAAAATTAGATAGAATTATGCAAAATCTATGTGGTTGGTTGAGAGAAAACTGGTAAAATTATTCAGAGGCTTATTTCACAGTTAGGTAGGATTACTAAATAACGTTTTCTATTAAGTACCTACCCTTTTTAGCGAATTTTCGAAAAAAATGAAGCTATTGCAATGGCTTCAAAATTGTTGTAATACAAATTGTTCAAAATTTTCTTCATGGGAATCCGTTTCAGACCGTTCTAAAACGATTCCTGAAATTTAACACTTTTTCACATGTATGTACTATATTTATTTATATATGTGTCACTCCAGACGATATCTGCCCGAGGCATCGAGATAAAAAATCCAAAAAAAATTTAAAATGTCAATAATATCAGAAGTAAGGATGAGTTCGTCGGCCAGAATTTTTAGAGTACTCAAAGGGGTCAAATTTTGAAAATTTAGTTTCAAAAATCACGTAAAAACGTATTTTTTGAGGTTTTTGGTGTGAAATACCGTCCTAAACATAAGAACATATGGTATATTCGGAATCAGTGTGAAATTTCCTATAAGAATCACCCACAAAATTGGTTAAATTTATTCTTTGAAAATTCGCTCACCAACTCATGCTGCATGAATGGAACTTTGTAAAAAAGGTTTTTAGTGTGAATCACCATCCTAAACATAGGAACATATGGTATATTCGGAATCAGCGTGAAATTTCCTATAAGAATCACCCAAAAAATCGGTTAGAATTATTTTTTGAAAGTTCGCTCATCAACTCATGCAGCATGAATGGGACTTTTTAAGTTTATAAGTTGAAATCAATGCCTATTTTGTGCAAACCCTTGGCGGAAATGTGGAAAATCCGATTTTTCCCTTTATTATCCCCACGAACCTCCCTGAAAATTCCAAATGTATATACCTCACTCCCCCCCCCCCCCCCCCCCCCCCCCCCCCCCCCCCCCCCCCCCCCCTCCCCTCGCCATCCTCCATACTGGGAAACACGACGGATCAGTCTCCAATTAGTTGTGTGTCACTGGAATGGTTGTTGCGAGTGATGATTCATTCATAACAACATCACAAGGACGTGTTTTACAACAGCTGGTCTTTAGGTTTTTAAGGAAACCTACCTCGACATAAAAAAAAGGATGTAGATACCTACTGCGATAATACGACGATGGAAATGGGACAGTCTCCGGCTGGAACGCGTTTTAGGATTATTGATGAGGGGCGAGTTGAAAAAGGGGGCTTATAAAAGAATATGGCTATCAGTTCCTTTGGTTTTTCGAAATGAGGGAAAAACGGGTTACCCCATTGTTATTCAAATAACTAATTCCACTCGATTTCTATGCGTTACAAAACAAAATAAATCGCACGCTTCTATCTTGGCAAACCTTGCGTGGGTGAATGGGGCATCCGATTAAAATCAAGTTAGGAGACCTAAATTAATATTCAGTCACTGCCAGATGAAATTGCCCCAGTTCATGTGGAAATAGTTTCAGAGTGGGTATATAAATAATAAACATATTTCTTCAGTAGTTCAGCAAGACTTGAAAGGTTTTGAACGCACCACCGCTCGATATTTCAATGTTACCTCTATATTTTATTTCCTATTTTCGAGCACAAACGGCCGAGTTGATTTTGAAAGCCAAGCTCCGGCATATCAACAGTGCTAAGGAATTCTATCCGACAGTCATGCTGCTCTGAAGGCCATGTTGCTTTCCTGCATCATAAGTTGGTCTGGGATTGCCTGGACCATCAAAATAGTGCTAAAAAATGGCCAGAGTTCCTGATCATAGGACCATCACCAAAAGTTGTCTACATAATTCGGTTAGGGATTGGGAGAGTAACGAGCAAGTCCAATACATGCAGAACCTCCTTAGAACCTACCAGGCAACGTTATTTTTTGTGATGTTCTAAAGGAAAAAAAGCCGCTGACCTATACTGCCCTGCTAAGGCTATTTTTGTGCTACCTACATTTTTCAAAATTTGAGCTAAAACACATTTTAGTTATTTTCTTCTGCACCCATATTTTTCATTATTTCTGGGATTTATACTGTATTATTCTCCTACGGTGCAAGCATGAGGACGTTCTAAGTTGTTCAGAAAGATAGTTTAGAGCAAGGACCTATCCAAGGACCTATCCAATGAGCCCAAAATTAGTTACCACAAAAAATAGCCTTTTAGCAGGGCAGTCCAGGAACCAAAAATGGATATCTGCCGTTTCTGTTAAATAAAAACAGAAGGTGCCGAACATTATCATCTGCTATCGTGACGCACTTGGTCGACCTAGATATTATAGTACATATATCCTTAGTAGCTAGTACTAATTACCCGCACCTAGATCGACCTAGATATTATAGTATATCCTTAGTAGCTAGTACTAATTACATGCAAATCAGTACCTACCCTGAAAAAGACAAGCTCCAACGCAAGACTAGACCCAAGATCGGATTTTAAAATTTTAGTAGTTAAATTACCCATATTTAACTTTTATGTGAATACCGTTGTGTAATAAATATTAGCCAACCAACTCACGTTTTTCGATTTTGACCCTCTTGGTCTTTGAGTTGTCCCCAACTACCTCGTCATGGTGGGGTCAATCAATAGGTAGTTTTTTTTGTGGTTTTTTGAATATTTTATTTGAAACACACACAATACAAATTTTTCTCACATATACAATGTGGGCCTATTGCCAATCAATTAATGAAGATATTTTAGGACATCCCATAGTTTCAACATTAACAATGGAGAATTGTGGTATGTACTGACCTGGTATAGGGCTTAAGTTGGGGACAACCCAATGACCGAGAGGGTCAAAACCGAAAAACGTGAGTTGTTTGGCTACTATTTATTACACAACGGTACTCTTATAAAAGTTAATTATAGGTCATTTAATTGAAGATGTGAATGTCATTACCTAGTTTACTATTATAGTATGATGGAGGGGGAGAGACTGTCAGGTGGAAGGGGGAGTCAGGTAGAAGGGGGCGGTGGTTGCATGGGCAGAGGGTGGAGGAGGCAGAGGGTGATGGGAGGCGGGGGGGACTGATAAGAGTGATAAGAGATCAAGTTAAAGGTCAAAAGGTCATAGTATTAATCGGTCCCAGAAGGCACATTTTCAGAACTAAGTACTCATAGGAACTAAGCAAAGTGCTGCGTACGGCAGTTGCCTGATTTTTAGCGAATTTTCAAAGAAAATGAAGCTATTGCAAT
>JAEMON010000006.1:26260713-26272846 GCA_030264115.1 Lygus lineolaris
CGATCTTAGGCGTGGTGGGGGAATGGGCATCCAGATATTTAGATAGGTAAATTGCCTACTGGTAAAGTGCGTGGAATGTACGACTTTCACTTACAGCTTTGGCGAGAAATACCTCTGTGGATCCTTTCTGATGGTGGATGAGAATCAGCCTTCCGTCTTTTCTCCTTTCCCAAGAATGAATAGGTTGATGGTAGGTCAGGGCTACCTGCACACCAGGTAGCGGGGATGGATGGAAAACGGTACGTTCCTCCACCGATGAATTTGCGAAGTCAGAAGCGAACTCGCACAGTTCGATAGGCTGCACGGGATCCGACGTGCCTGGACAATAACGTGTTGAACCAACCAGAAATAGACACATGAAATTGGGAAGGTTTGACGGAGATTTTAGAGAGGCAGCTTAGCGAAAGGAACAAACCGATGATTAATAATGGCGAATCCAGGCCGAAATTCCTTCCCAGGTGTGACGTCACCAACCTGATGATCGAGGATCGACAGAGCACAGGCACACTAAAATCACTGAACTCGCGAACCACCCTTCTTATTGAATAAAGAATAATATTACAATAATTAACATGCATAAATAATTAACAAGAAACGCACGAACAAGGCATGAAATATGAAAAAACCAAGAATACATGGAGGAGGTATTATGTGTCTACCGGTCGAAACCCCGGTAATCAATAAATCGAATGGTTGAACTTCCTAAAGGTACTCGTAAACAGGTAAGACCCCTCACCTAAGCTGCTACCTGCTATCTATTGTAGGTAGTTATCATGCATCAGTGATAACGCAAAGATGGCTCGGTTTATTATTGCTAATGTTCTTGGATTTGTGTGGTGAAATTTACGAGTTTTGTGCGGAAATGTGTCACAGAAACTCAAAGTAAGTCAAAAATACATCAACGGGCGTGAACAGAGTGGATAATTACACTTTAATTATATAATTGACACGCTTCAATTAAAATTTTACTTAAAAAGCGATTACAATAGTACCTATTGTAATTAAATTATGTGTAAATCACAATGATTGAAGTCCATCCATTCCATCCATTCTAGTGAGTTATTATTATGTCATTGATTCCCGATGGATAAATTGTACCTACCTACTCTAGAAACTCACGCAGTTCCAACGGTATGGTTTAAGCGGTTAGACTGGTTAGTGCCTGATTTACAACCAAAAACAAAAGTAATTTTGTGTTGTGTGGAGTGTGCAGCGTTGTAACCCTAGGCCTTCTTGAAGATAGGTGTTATATTATGTTAATCAAGAAGGAGCCATGTCACAAGTCCGGAATAGTGTGGATATCGCATGGTTGTTCTGCCTATCGGATCAGCTCAGTAAATAAATAACCCACAACATCCCAAATAGAAGTAATTTTGCAAAATGTCGTTTCTCCATCACTGTTCGGGGGTGTTTTTGGGAGGGATTATGGGTCTCCAGGTGGGTCTTATGGGGGTTCTGGGGGAGGAAGTTTGGGGCCCTATGGTTATCAGGAGGTTCTCAGGGAGTCCTTTCGGAGTCTTGGGGGTACTTTGGGGAATTAGGGACTCTAGGGGGACCATGGGCTGGTATTCCTAGGGGACCCCATCTTAGAATCTCCAAGTCACAGGAACGGCTCATTTTTATCATAGCTACATGGCAAAGGAGAAGAACAGGAGAAAGAAGGTGAAAAAGAGCATTGAATCGGACATAATTCCTGTAACAAGTGGAGGGCAGTATAATATCAAGTTCTGAAATAGTATATAATTGTAAGTATTTGTAGGGGTTGACGGTGACGAAATAAAAGGTGTGGCCTCTTCAGTTATGTTGTCAGACTAGTTTCGCCTTGTATTTTGGCCTCATCAGGGACTTCAATATTATTTCTATGGGGCGTGTGCCACACGGTCATACAAAAGAGTTTTTCTGAAAGTGGGCAACATCGGATGACTGTAATGCAGGTGGCGCTACATAAAACCTACTACTAAAAGCACTACAAAAAAAAAAACTACTACTAAAAACTACTTGCTTTTGTAAATAATGTAATGTAAAGAATGTACACCATGAGGGGCGAAAGCCCTATGTTCAATAAATGATTTTACTTTTACTTACTTACTAAAACCAGATGAATACCGGCAGTTCCTTGAAATGCAGTATCTGGTGCTTGGGTAGAATTATTATCACATCGGTTTCCAAATTATTCCTGAATTTATAATATGGAGGCATGATGCCACGAATTCTTTATCTTGCAATTTTATTTTGTGGCTCACTCCTTCTTACGTGAACAATATTGCATAGGTAGATGAGGTAAGTACCACGGTTTCATGGTTCCTTTAAAATGCTGATTCTGAAGCCTAAAATTGAGCTCAACAGGTTGAAAATCGAAATATAAAATTGCAAATAGGTATGGTGCCAAGCAGAGGAGAAACCTTTATCTAGAATGATGAAGCACTATTTTACTTATCGTAAAGTAAGTAAAATTGCAAGATAAAGAATTCGTGGCATCATGCCTCCATATTATAAATCCAGGAAAAATTTGGAAACCGATGTGATAATAATTCTACCCAAGCACCAGATACTGCATTACAAGGAACTGCCGGTATTCACCTGGTTTTATGTAGCGCCACCTGCATCCTAGTCATCCGATGTTGCCCAATTTCAGAAAAAACTCTTTTGTATGACCCTGTAGCACACGCCCCATAGAATTAATATTTAAGTCCCTGATGAAGCCAAAATACAAGGCGAAACTAGTCATAACTGAAGTGGCCACACCTTTTATTTCTTCACCCTCAACTCCTACAAGTATGTCAACTACGGAACCACTCACCAATAAATCTTAAGTATGTCTGTCAGTATACCTAAATAGATCATAATCATGAAACGGTGTGTTTCATGCTTTTTTTTATAGCTTTGTTTTTATGCTTGATAAAGAAAACTGGTACCATTATATTTCTCTCTACATGTCGGTTGATTCTCCTTTCACATAACAAGATTCTGAATAAACAACATTCAACACATGAAAATAAAATCGGACCCACGTCAAATCGACGTAGAGGTACCTTTCCAGGGTTAAAGGACAATAATATTAGTGCTTGCTTCCCAAAATTGATCACAGAATAAGAAGTTTGAAACATGCACACATGATGAAACGTGTAAGAGAACCAACATTCAATGGCTGTTTGGTGGATTGAAATGTGGTCAGAGGTGACTAGTAGTCCCGCCATCTGTTCAACCCCCATCTCTAAGCTGGGAGCAGTTTCTCCACTCGTAACTCTCAGTGCACGAATGTAAACAGAACATTAAAGGCGGGTTTTAATGCCACCTTTTCTAAATACGACCAGTCGCTTCAGGGCTTCACTTTATATAATGTCTCTTTCGTGAATCAAGTACCTCCACGCAGCTATACGTTATGAGGGTATGCAGATATCATGCGTGAGGTCTGGCCTCCGAGGTGTTCTCTTCCCAAAGTCTTTGAATTACAACCCGAAATACGGGCTCGCGCATTTGTCAGCGGAATTAAGCAAGACAAGCGGCAGGCGCAGGCAGTTCGGCAAGTTGGCTCTGCGGGCCTTAACCGTTTCTGACGCCCTAGCGTTAAGAAGTAGTCACTTCTCACAGAAACGCCCAGTTAATTTTATCCGGCAGAAGTTTGAAGGGAAAGGAGCACTTGCACTTGCAAAGTCGGCCCGCTTGATCTGATAGACATTGAGGTGTAAAATTCTGATAGCTATCTGGTTATGCAAGAAGTCTTCATGTCTGGTTTCGTGGACTCGCTTCCGCGCTGTCCGTCTGGCCTCCATTCCCTTCTAAGACTTGACCGAGATTGTATTGTTTTGACGGCCAACAATTGCCAAAGATTGGGTGCCGAAGAATTTACGAAGATAAAAAAAAATATGAAAGTAGTGCCAATTCTAACTTGAATTCAATTTCTTGCAGTGGTAGACTGACTGTGTAAACTGAGAACAGAAGATGTTACACTTTGTTACAACAACAGTCTACAGTCTGTAGTCTGTAACAGTAGTGTTACAGTCTACAGACTATGCGAAAATTCTCTCCTATTACCTTGTTCCATATTCCCCTCCCTCCGCGTCAAAACGTCTAATAGGGCACGAACTAAATCACTCGCGACGAAGTTGTGGAAACCCATTTCAATGATAAGAAACCGGAGTTAAAGAGAAAAAGCATGAGTTGGTGAGCGAATTTTCAAAGAATAATTTTAACCGATTTGGTCGGTGATTCTTATAGGAACTTTTACGCTGATTCCGAATATACCATATGTTCCTATGTTCAAGATGGTAATTCACACTCTCTACTCATTTACTCTAATAGGGGTTGTGTAACGTAGGATATAGGATGGTAGTTGTATTTCCTATAAGTATGAACAAATAAAAAAATCGCCTCTATTTTCACTTTCTTACATTAAGTACGCACAATTGAAGGTCTAAGTACTTATCTTTCTTTGAAACCTTTGAATGTGTTGTTCATATTTTTCGATCCTTCAGAACGGGAGAACGTACAGCAATTGAAATAATTTCATATTATTTTTACAGACACGCTTTTCGAAATGCTTGCAGACTTTTACTGACTTCCAACATTTCCGGTAGTTGTAAGAGTTTGTTTTTACGAGTAGTATTTGCCAGCTAGATTTTTTTTTCAAGGAAGGACGGGTTCCGTTATTAAAATAAGATATATTTGATACATATGTATGAATAGTATAATAAATTCGATACGTTTTCATAAAAAAGGCGCTTACTGACATTTCAAACTATCGGAATGAATCCGACGTGTGTGGCCACGATTGCGGCCCCCACAAGAATGATAATTTCGGTTTCGAAGATTGGTATTTACATGTACCTATGAGGATGATGTATTACGAATTTCAGCCCTCCAGGTCAATTATTAGGGGGAGAAAATATTGAAAACAGGTGGAAAAACGTCGTTTTTAGCTCATTTTTTTAAAGCTTTTCTCTCGAACTGCTATATCGATTTTGATGAAATTAACTGGACTTACTCTTCATTCAAGGAAAAACCATCTCCGATACCCCTCATCTCCACAGAAATATCCTCAGGACCGAAATCAGCGTTTAAATCCATTTATAGCCATATTTAAAGTCGTTAGTGAAGTTTGCGGAATAAGCTAAAAAATATGCTAAAAATAAAAACGATGTTTTTCAGATTTCACCGTCGAGGAAAGTAGTGTGAAGCCTCGCACCAGATGTTTATTTTATATTTTTGGGTTTGAGAGGTACTAGGAGTTTTAATGTTTAGTATCGGAATTTTAATATTTATTCTCAGCGTTTATTTCTTGATTTCTCCGCTGCTTCAATTTTTTAAAAATCTATTTGCCGAGTAAGTAATAGTTTCTCCACATGCAGTACATGATCGATCCTTTTACCCCAGTATTACCTATGTTTACGTATAATTTGTGGTTCCAGATTGCACATTACCCCGTCTCATCTAGTTAGAGTTGAATTCAGCAATAAATTTCGAAACGCCGGTATGCCCAGGCCGCTTTCACACATTTATTGCATAAATCAACCTAATCGCTTCCATTCAGCAGGTATATTATCAATACGTTTGTTTGTGGTGGAACGTGTGCGTGCGCTAAGAAGCGCGTTCGTCTGTAGAATGCTTATATTGGGATTTTGGATAAGAAGTGCTTGGTGCTGTTGTTAGTGTTATGGGGATACGGTGTTTGAATGATCATTTTCGCACGGTACCTAAGTAAGGACCTCACAGTCTGAATTGAAGCACCAATCCGAGGGCCTGCGTAAGTGTGCAGTTACGTATAATGTAATGTGTGTTAATGGATTCAACAGCGTAACATCACTTACGCGTTATGATAGCCGGATAGCTGTGGATACCTGCTTTTGGTGTTACAGTTTCACTGACTTCGAATGCCTCATTACTCGTGAAAGTACGATCTCGGAACCAGGCTGATGACTTGGATGTTAGCTGCTAAAAATGGCCTTACTATCATTGATTTGATCATTATATCCGTATGGTTGTTGAAAAGTCACCCAGTGTTGTTGTCTTATAAAGGTACTGGTGTTTCGCTGTAATAAGGTTGTTCTGACTTACTCCAAGGTTTCTCCATTTCCCGAACAGTCCGCATCCATTTAGGGCGGGGGCCTTATGTTTAGTATTTATTATATTTATACTAGATCAAATAATCCAAATTCAAATATAATTTGTAGGTACATACCAACAAGACGGTTTATAGTTCTAAGTTAAATAGGGTAAATCAACTGACTGATGTACCTACCTCACCAAATTACCTAATTTACAAAAGTAACCAGATGTGCTGGATATAAAAACAAATTTTGTTTTAAATTCAGGTACCTAGGTAGGTGCCTATCAGTCTGGAAATTCAAACAGAAAAATTCAACTACAAGTATTAAAATTAAAATCAAAGATGTCCTGATACCGACGATGCCAATAACAGCCTCACTGGCTCCTTCCAACAATGTTAGGTATTTGAACTCTTATAACTACTAAGCTACTCTGTCTGTCTTTGACTGTGAGTGTTAGTGCCTCAAACGGCCGCACATAAGGTTTTTTTTCCCCAAAATGATGGTTAGTATAAGTTCCTGGCCGGGTTATAGGATAATATAGCAGATGTCGTACACCCTACTATTTCATTCGTGAAATCGGCTTTCCTTATTGATTTTGATTGAGTAAACGTTCGTTACTCGGAAAAAAATCGTGCGATTTCACAACTTATCACGTCCAAATGAGACATGCAATTCCGCGGGAATAACTTTTCGAAACGGTTCCAACGTTGCCAAAACGATTTCTGTGAGTTGAGCCTTTTAAATTTCATTAATCGGGATAGATCCTTAAAATGCTGGGAAAAACGACGTAGTAGCTTCCGTTGGTTTTTGAAGTACAAAGGTTGATCGCTACAATCATACGTTTCCATTTTCTAAGTTGATTCTTGACGAATAATATAGGAACTAACAGCGAAGCTTCGGGTGAACCGATTTTTGCTTGGTTGTTCGGTCCGAAACCTACATTGTCTGATTACTTTAGTGCCCAGCAGGGGTTAGGTTTGATAGTAATATTAAAGTGTAAACAATATTTATACGCAACGTAACATACTAATCAATGGAACTTTGCATACTTGAGAATTCATTAATAAAGAAACCTAGAGAAAAATATCCACCAATATTAATTCTCCCAAATTAATTTTTTATGGTTGGAGGGTCTGCTCTTGCAATGCATTGGTTATCTAATGTGATCACCGTTGCTCGTTATTATTATTATTATTAGGTTTTCTTTATTAATTCATCACGATAATGACTTTACGCGTCCGTTGTGCATGAAGGCGTGTCGTTTCCGCATGTTCGAATTCGTACGATCTACTCATAATAAACTAACCAGACTCGTGGAGGTCTTCCTGATAATGAAATAATTAGGTTGAATGCAAGTGATGCGGTGAAAACGAATAGTGACATGGCCCAATTGAATCAACAAACTTTTCAATCAAATTGAACTACTTAGGTAGGCACTAGGAATTTTAAAGGATAATATTATCAGAAATAATATCAGTTATTGGGAAAATAATGTTCACCCAAGTAAACAAAATACAAAAATTTTCACAGGAAATGCACAATTTTCTCATTCAATCGACTATTTTTATTTCAACGTTCTTGTTTCATTCCACAAAAAATTATAATTTTTCCTATATCGGTCCGGGATTGATGTATGTATATAAGAACTACGTAATCGCAGTCATGTAGCATGAGTTGATGAGCGAATTTACAAAGGATCATTTTAGCCAATTTGGCGGGTGATTCTTGTACGGAATTTTGAGTTGATTCCGAATAGTTATACCATTTTATGTTTCTATGTTCATGATGGTAATTTACACCAAAAACTCCAAAAACGTGTTTAATTTTTAAAATTTGACCCCTTTTGGCCAACGGATCATCCTTTCACTGGTTATTAATGACATTTTTATTTTTATTTTTTGGATTTTTTAGATTGATCCTAAAGTCAGATACTGTCTGGAGTGATACATAATACAAAAGGTATACATTAAATCAAATTGCAAACTTCTGGAATCGTGTTAGAATGGTCTGACACGGATTTCCAAGCAGACAATTTTCAAAAATTCCCATAACTTCTTCCAAAATTCGTTAAAAGACGAGACTGCATTATCTTAGTTTGTCAAGTGTTTTGTATTTCAATCCACTTGTCTTTGAAGAATAGAACTGGAAGAATACCGAGAACTCAATAATTGAAAGTGAAGGAAACTGTTGGGGTACCCAATCAAACAGTTAGGAGTATTTTGATGAAGAAAATGGCCGGTCGGTATGGAACTAAGTATGTTCAAATTTCAATAACCAATAGAGATGGGAATTTTAAAAATTGATATAAAATTACATTGAAATCTAGACACACGTGGGGAATCTTGAGTGCATTAGGTAGGTAATGATATAAATTCTCGATTCCATTCCCATTATTTGCTCTGGACTCTAAGGGTGGGATTTATAGACGTTATTTATAGACGGGATTTATCATAGCCTTGAGGTGGTCTCTTCGAAATTTGGCATACAGATTCGGCTTAAAGAATCCTTGAAGACCGTCTCAAAATCTCCTTGAAACTCGAGGACCGTCTATAAATCTCGCCCTGAATCTTGGTTCCCAACTACTTGGTTCCCATTAATCGGAAGCATAGTTCTCATCAACAACACCTTTTGCATAATAGGTGGCATATTAGACATCGTGGCACGACTTTGTGGTAAATTGTTGCATAGAAATAAAACTGAACGCCGTTTGAAGTCAACTATCACAAATCAGGCAGAGAGAGAAGTAGATGTTAGAGAGAGTTTGAGGATCCTGGAAGCGTGGTAACTTTGCTTCCAGTCGAGTAAAATGTTAATGAATCAATGAGTTACTTGGGAAACACATGTGAACATACTGAGTTGATAAAAAATCATTCAGTTAATGATAGATGAAGCGCACTTGATGATTTTATGAATCGCCATGAAGTTGATTATGAGAAACCATCACCTGAGACCCCTATTCATGACTCTCTACATCCCAAGTTGAGTCTAATTATCCGCTAATTTGTGAACTCCTTTGAATGGGAAAGTCCTGTGAACCCTCACTTTCTACCACTTTATCGAGGTGTAGTCTGCAGCTGTCCGTGAAAGATCCGAGTGAATCGGAGGTAAACGGTGGGCTTCTTTCTCATTAATCAAGCTGAAGCGAATTTTCTTCGGGTCGCCATATACCTACCAGACGAAGTGAATTCCAGGCTATAACTCGCGGTTTTATCGTATGGCAATAGAAATCCGCCTACAAGCGAGCGCTCCTGAGGAGGAAATGTCAACTTTTGAATGATAATGAAAATTTACTGCTCACGACTATTCAAAAGCTTCTTATGACAACTTGCAAATCTTCAAGAACCACTGTAGTCTCTCCGATTAGATATGGACGTCAGTTACCACTGAAACAATGTTGTCTCGTGTCAGGAGAAGTTGAGGTGCCGAGGAAGTTGCTCCTATAGTTTTATAGCCACAATCAGACTTGGTTATTAGGTATTCATGAATGTATAGTTATTCTTGCACAGTAAAACTTCACCGAATGGCTCATTATTCATGGCCTGGTTTTAGGTTTACCCTCCTGATAGATCCCCTGTGCAACGCAATGAAAACTTTCCCCACCTTTGTCCCAAAGATATCTGTTTTGCACCTCAAGATGTCTTCCAAAACTGGCATAATTGTGTGAGAGCTTAAGGGGGCCACACACGATCAAACATGCTATAATAATAACAATGGTTTTATTTGATGACGAAATCACAGGCCAAGGCCTAATTACAATTTGTCACAAGTAGATAAGTTACAAACAGTAATTATACATAAATAATACTGGCAATAAATAAATGCTGACATATGTAGCAGGCAAATCGGCTGTCAAACAATATTTGATCGTGTGTGGGGTTGTGTTTGAAGATTTGAAGGTTCTACAGCATGTTTGAAGGTTTTCTGTCGATGTCAGAAAACTTGCCGACAAACATGAGGTTTGACAGCCAAGTTTGATGGTCTGTGGGAGCAAACCTTGTGAGGGTGATTTTATCGTGAATCACACAGAGCTGATTTCTTTGATTCAGTCTTTGGCCTACGTTCCTGCCGTCATCACAACAATCGCGATCTCGTGGGGTAATGAGTCTTTTATGACTGAATTTATTGAATTGAATGTCCACAAGGACCTTTTCTTTTTCCTGCGGGAATCTTCTTTTTTTGCTATTTGAATCAGCATCAGGCAATAAAGATAACTTAGATGGGTAATATCAATACTTGAAAACATGAACGTAACATGGACACAGAACGTGTGTGCTTGATTGGTGGTTTGAACGTGTGGGTGTTACGTCAAACGTCAAACATGTGTAATGTGCCCCGCTGGGATATTTTACCGAGATTTTAGATATGTAGGTCATGCCCAGAAGGGGTCACAATACCTATCACCTACTGAGTGTGCTTTGATTCCTACCTACTGAGCCTATGGTGAGGGAGGAAGGAATTGTTAAGTAACACACAGAATTAGGTAGTTATTTGTCGTATATTATCCTATAAATGGGAGGCTCTGGATTCTAAAGGGGGGATGAAGATTATGTAGGAGATTCCTATCTTCAGGATTTGAACCACGAGGGTAAGGGAAAGATATTTTGTATAGAATCGAGAGGTACTTACTTGTCTGGTTGGCAGGTCAAGACTGGGGATGATATGGGGTTTGTGTGTTGGTACTTCAAGTTACAGCTCCACAGAGTTGTTCCTTGAAGGAACAACCGTGACTCTGTCACACATGTTTGACAGCATGCTTGATCGTGTTTCACCAGATTTTTTTTTTTTGGGTTCAAGTAGGCCTCATCTCCAGCAGGGTTGACAAAGTTTGGATCCAAGTGGAATCGCGGGTCAGGTATTCACTCGATTGGAAAATCGCACTACACATATACACAGGAACTCAAACACGGTTGGAACTCAGTTTTGTGGTGACCTGAATGCGCGCAGAAGGTTCTGGCCGTGGTGGGAACAGGCCTTAGTTTCTATCAGTTTCTAGGTTACGATATCAACTGATCATGACACGATCCTGTGCACGCACGGAGTATCCTTCGTTCCTGATTGCTACTCGTTTAAAATTTCCCTAAGGATAAACTAACAGCAATGAATTAGTTTCAGTGAGGCGTAGAAAAGGAATATCTTTATCTGGGAAACCACTGTTGTCGTCGAGTTAGTGACACGTCAATTCAGTATGATGAATAGACATCACCCATGAGCTATAGTGTTCGGTGACGCATATTATAGCTATAATTCGCTGCGGGAAGCCACCCGACCCCGTCCTGTCATTTTTTACCAGGAATTTCACGTCCTTTAAAGCTCCTTGAAAGGAATTTTTGAGAAAGACTCGAGGAACGTTGAGCCGATAAAATGATTCGTTTTTTTTCCTTCTGCTTCAACAATGAGCTGTAAACAAGCTATTGATAAAATACATATATACAACATAATATTAAACATGGCATTTTATTGGTCAAATTATCTTCAATTATCATTCCCATAAGTAACAAAATCATTTTAATACATGGAAAGTATTTCATGGATGAATTTATCCACAACTCAAATTTTTGAGAGAACAAAAAGTGCGATATTACGCGCAAAACGTGTTTGCTGATTCCAATAATAATATTAACCGAGTGACAACGGGTGATCCATAGATTTCGGTACCTGCATCCTGTTTATCAATATACGTAGTCTACAGAAGAATCCTAATGGATGTCGTTGGTCTGAGTTTTTAACTCCATAACTCTCCATGGAAATAACGTGGTGATCCAATAAATTGACATGAATATTTAGTCTTTTCGCTGGGGTCAATCCAAAATGTTCCGTCAAAAGCGTTACCCAACAACCGATAATCAAAGTTGGTTGGGAGGTATTGATGTAGGGTATTCTTGATCTTGTTGTTGTTTTTAAGTTTAGGAAAATATCAACACTATCGTGAAGTTCTTGTTCGTATCATCGAAGCTATGGCTTAGTACCTACCCAATTTTCAGCTTTCATAAATAATTATGTCTTTTCGCTGGGGTCAATCCAAAATTTTGTCATCTCAAAAAGACATAATATTCATGTCACAATGTATCAGCGTGAAGCGTTGATAC
>JAEMON010000006.1:26283201-26300756 GCA_030264115.1 Lygus lineolaris
ATCAATTGTATTTTCATTCTCTAATTATAAAATTAGCAATTTAAATATCTATGTAAGCTTTGGTTGCTTACATCATTGTTCAAATTTTGTTAAAAACACTTTTATCTTGTTTAAAACTGTATACCAACCCTGATGGCCTCAACCCTTGATGCTTGGAAGGCTTCTGTAATAAGGTTAGACTTTTGTTTTGAGAATTCGCTGTGGATTTGATCACTCAGACATCACCAATTATTGAGCACGACCTAAGCCGGTAATTCAAGAATTCCCCGTGAAATTTTTTTCAGCTTCTGCAACTGCATTATGATGGGATTCAACCACCTACCTCTCAATTATTTTCCGCACCAACCACTCAAGATAATGAAGCAAGATTGTAGATTGCTCAGACCTGCAAACGATATTCGAACCAACGGGAGTCAAAGGGTTAAGGGGGCATTGCGCCACCTCACGCACCTTATTGCCTGATACCCTTCTGGGGGTTCAAAAGAGTTGTGAAATATCTGAACTATGTTTGGCGAACGGGAGATTTTTTTCTTGGTTGAGTTATTCTAGAAAACCAGTAGGTAACTGGATAACTCTTGAGTTGGTTCTCTTCTTGTGTGCTGCATAGATGGCCTGTTGTTGGTGTTTTTATTGAAATTTTGAGATTTGATTTGCCTTTTTTGAGTTTTTTTTAGCGTCGTACTTAAAGGTTTTGATTGTTTTTTAACTAGTGGCTGTGAACAATGAGCTGAAGAGTTTGTTTCAGAAGATGTTGTTGGATTTTAATACATGTTACTTGATTGGTTTATGCAACCTGTTCGACCTGTTGTGACTGCTTGTTTTGTACCACATTGACGTGTTCGAGTTTGTGCTCGGATGATCCGCTCTATATTTTTGATTGAATCCAAGTTTTTTGAAAATGTACACAGGCGTTGTACGAAACGAAAAAATACAGCATTGAGCATGAAATAGATCGCATATTTCTACCTCCTGGGCCGCATCCCGACTATAGGTATACGTTAAATATGCACCAATAATTAGTTCGAGATAAAGTGGAAGGCACTACACATGCACGTAAGAGTAATATTATGAATACCAGCATCCTTCGAATTTCAGGATTGATGGATGGGCAAAACATAAGATTGTGGACACGTTGCACAGTACTTCGAGTATGTGAAGACATGCCTATCATTCGATATCAATAACGTTACGGCGATAACCTGCTACTACAGTATCACTGCGGTTTGAAAGGTCTCCAGACTCAATATGTTGTCTTCGGTTCAGTCTTAACACAAAACCAAGGTCATCTCCTCATGACAAATTTGACATGGAAAGCATCGGAAAACCTGGTAGGATGGGAAATTCGTGGCGGAATTTCCTCGTTTTCGTTTACTTTTCTTTACGATTTTTCATTACGATATTTAATTCACTGACCCTCAGCCATAAGTCCTAGATATACAGGGTGGTCCCAAACGTAACGGACTTAGTTTGAGGTCTTATAGGAAATTTCACGCTGATCACGAATATACCACACATTAAGGGTCCCTGAATAAATATTGACCACTTTTTCCGCAAAAAAAAAAAAAACACTTTTTTCGACGTTTTTTGAGTGTTTTGGGCAATAAACAAGGAAATTATCTGGAAAATCGAAAAACACCTCGAAATAAACGTTGTAGGAAATTAAATTCTGCGTCGAATGAGACCAACGCCAGCTCTTAATATTGTACCTACTATTTTTGGTGGATTCTAGAAGTTTTGATCTGTTCATAAACTGCTTGATAGGGGCAGAAAGGTAGGCAGGTAGTATGAACTTAAAATGTAGGTTTAAACACATTAAAAACATTTAAACCTCATTTAAACATTTAAGTCCGTTACGTTTGGGACCATCCTGTATAGATGTAAAATGGTGTTGTAACTTGCCTAGCTGTAATGCTGGAGTTCAAAATCTTACTTACCAAGAGTTATCCCCGAGTATAAGTAATAAACACACATACTGCCACTGTTTGTAATGATGATATTGATTTTATTGAAAATTAATAAGTGCTCACAAGATTTTATAATTAGGTAAGTCAAAAATTGCCTAAAATAAAATGAATTTGCCAATAACTGCTAAAGTTGGGTACCCAGGTACTTTGAAATTTAACTCATCAAGCTCCTCTTCAATCACTCCTGTTCGTACTAGAAGTTCAGGAACCATTTAGTTACACTGTTGTTGGCCTCTGTAGTTAGTAAGTACCTACCTACTTAGTTTTAAGGTTAGTTCTTACTTACTCACATTATACTTCGAGAAATATTTCCCTACGTGTCCCGGCCCAGGAAGATATTTTGGCTAGATTACTCTAAAATGGGACACTCCGTATAATCAACCTCACCACCCACAGCAAGATCTAAATCACTTCTCAAGCTCGGGTCGTTTCTGGCGATACGGCGACAATATCGATTTCGTCACGAATAAAGCCATATGAGCATTTGACTTTCCTTATACGGCCAAGAGGGATTTCTCCAGTGTTTTATGCCGTTGCTTCACCCCATAAATCTCCCCGTCCACCCAATCCCGGAATATGCGTTGGTTGTTTGACGGCCTTCCATTACACGGTTTACAGTATCCAGGTTGAAACGTTCACAATCTGTTTGAAAACTTGTGATATAACTCGGGTTGGCGTTATATCACTAATTATTAGTTCGTTGGCAGATAGAAGTTTTGTGGATTCCACCCATAACACTTCGTAGTGTACTATAAATACATAACAGTGTGGGGAAAGTAAATAGCAAGTTTCCAATCACTTTTGTTTATAGTTGTACATGTGCCACTCATTTACCACTCAATGGTCGACATCGGCGTGAGCCCAATAATCGATTACTAGGCATCGAGTTTACCTGTACTCGACTTACCTTACCAGCTGATTGAGCTGATATCTGACGGGCCGCCATGCTGTTCCTGTCTGTTATCAGTGCTTCGTACTATTTTGCTGCTTTCTAGCTTCTAATTTTTGATTTTAACTTTACCGAAGATGAAGAAATTCAATGGAAAGTACATTTTGAGCCTCTCCGGAGATGATCTTTGCCGTAATTTAGTGAAAGTTCAATTGTGCGGATGTGACCCATATGAAACTTGTGTAGTTGTGTTGAGGATGGGCCACACAGTATACCTATGTCATTCCCAACATAACCAGGGTGGATTTAAATGAATTTATAGTGCTAAAAACTGACTACCTATGTAACTCTTTAGCAAATGAAATAACGTTTGGTCGTGTGAAAAGTGTTATGACTACAGCAATCAGCCAAGAAAATGTAGCGTTTGGAAAGGTTAGTGTTAATGTGTTCATATATTCTCATTCAACTACTTATGTGAATATATAATACGTTCCTATAATAAGTTGAAATTATATAAAAACTTCGATACCATCGTTAACTAATTAAAAAAAATTAAAATGTTCACTCGCATTTAGTGTGTTCGTTTGTGGTCAATTTCTTACCCTGGGCAAAACTGTGAAACTATTCCACCGATTTTGATGACATTTTCAGAAATTACGAGGATTAGTGCCTACATGGTCTCTTATACATTTCTATACTGTCGGATCATTGGTACCTACTCAGCTTATATGCATGCTCAAAGTAAAATCCTACAAACGCTGTTAGTTACAAGTACCACTCACTCGTCCGATTTTACTGACATTTGCAAAGGGTAGCTAGGTACCTATGCGAGATCATCTCTGGAGGGAGGGTAGATACCCCTAGTCATTCCTATTGCTTATTGTTGATGTTTTGGTGGTGTTTCTATCCCTTTCAACAAGAATTTCGGAATGGAGTTAGTCTGTTAGTGCACTATTACTTACCCCAATGTCTGAATCTGGGGAAAAAATATTCTTTAGACTAATTAGCAAATCAGTTACTCTTAAAATTGCATAATATTTCGTCAGACACGTACCTACCTACAGTCAAAGGTACGCTATGTACCTAGATTTCAGAATATCATTGATTGTTGTAAGACGAACCTATGTATTTTTACCGTTAGTTAGGATAATTATAGGATTATAGGATAATTATTAGGGACCTATTTAAATTATAAGCAGGTAGGTAAATTATCTAGTACCTACGATAAAAAATAGGAACCTACTTACCTACGTATTCATAAAATGATTTCAACAATGTGTTTAGTGTTTTTAAATAGATGATTTTAAATTGATAAAAAAATATGAAATTTTTGAAATTTAAAATGTCAATGTCTGCAGTGTTGCCCTGCAGAATTTAAAAGTTGAAAGAATGCCGAAAACAGATTGGAAATTGATCGATTATTGACTGAGAAAAGTTGGAGAAATGTTTCACACTACTGGCGGAACCCCCTTAACCAGTAAAATATGCCCATATGCCAAAATCCGATCCCAAGTCATGAGGGTCTATCATCCGGTTAGAACGATAAACTATGTATGCTCTCAGTTTCACATAGTGTGAACCATGTACGATCTCAAAATTATCAAAGAATCCAAGTTTTCCTCAACCCCCACCCCCGAAACTCCCCTTCTCGCTCAAAGTTGGGAAGTTTTCTTTTCCGACTACTAACTTACCATGTTGAGGTGTACAATTTCAAAATTGTCAAGGAATCCTAGTTTACCTCAACCCCAACCCCGAAACTCCCCTTCTCGCTAGAAGTTGGGAACTTTTCTTTTCTGACTACTAACTTACCATATTGAGGTATACAATCTCAAAATTGTCAAAGAATCCAGGTTTACCTCAACCCCATCCCCAAAACTCCCCTTCTCGCTCGAAGTTGGGAACTTTTCTTTTCCGACTACTAACTTACCATATTGAGCTCTCCCTCTACTGGCCAAAAACGTCTCATTCACATGCACAAAAAAGATACGTCCTTGGAGAGTTTCCACGCCCTTCCCTTCCCTCCTCGACTCCTTGGGAAGTGTTGGACGTACCGTCGGCCGTCCCTCTCCCCTTCACCTTCCTCGGCCGGTAAAATCGCCCTGAGGGGGGAAGCCAGGTTGCAGGTCCCTGAGCCGGAGACGTGAAAGTGTTACAGTCCATGGACGGCGCTGGTGGAGCTCAGTGCCGAGTGTTATAGAGTAACCTAAACTTCGTCGTATTTTTGAAAGTGGTTTAACGAGAAATTATGCGTCTTCTCTTCGTTTTGGTCGTATCGGCGGCCGTCGTCACCGCCACGCAAGTGCCGACTTCGCCGAGGGTTAAGAAACGAACAGGTGAGTTCTACGTGTACTGTTTCTATGCTATACACTCACTGAATCGTGATATTCGAACTCTGATACCAAATAACCCCGCACTTAACTGGCCAAAGCTCGACGACACCCTTTAGATAACCTTACTTCAAAACGTCCTGCTACCATTCGCCTACCAATAGGTATACTCCATTCTTCTTGAAATTCGTTCAACATCTCCATAGTCTGTTTTCTTATAAACCACATCGTCTTAAGCTGCCTTTCAACATGAACAGCTGAACTACCTCTGAACATGAACAGCTTAAAACGCCTTGCAACATGAAAAGCTGAACATCGCCAGTCATTCAAATACATAGGTAGCCATTCAATTTAAATTGTGCCCCCACAAATACCAATTAAGCTCAACCTGAATCCATTTACTAAAAAAAGTTGTTCTTTCTGAAAAAAAAAAAAAAAATAATAATAAAAATAATATCAATAAGAAGCTCAAACACCCATCCATGATTTTCAATCCCCATGCACTGAACGGCTCTGGATTGTCCACATAAACCTACGTGCAGAACATGAACCGTTAGTTTGCCTTAGGTACTACTCTTGGTTGCACTTCAGTAAATCATCTGGTGTGCTGTAATGATTATTGAATTCTTGCACAAATGCAGAAATATTTACAAAGCCATAGTATAATGCATAGATCTCTCTGAAAAATAACTCTTACCCCCGCTACTCATCTTTCATTTACCCTAATCACATTCAAAATTGAATTTGTCCAACTCACAATCACATTAGATTTAAAGTTTATGGTTTTGATGGAAAAAACCAACCTTTTGGAGCTCTTTGATAATTCACTGGCCACGGCTTCTGTTAGAAAGTTCTTGATTAGGAAAGTGGTGATTGATACGAGGATTGAAAAATTCTCGAAGAAAATGGATTTATTGTCAACCACAACAAGGCAAATAATTTAAAATTTCCACCATGGCAATCAATTGTAAAACATTTAAAATATAATCCTGATTTAACATTTTATAGGTTACAAATCTTTAAAAATAGGTATTTATAAAGTTGCCAAAAATGCTAGATAATGATTTTTTGAAAACTCGTGGAATAAGGCACACAGCATGGCTGGAACTTCTTTCGGATTTCTGAGCACAAAAGGATGATGTAAAGGCATTCATACGTTGCATCAAGTACGAGATTCCTCACGTTACAATGATTGTAACGTAATGATTGTAATACAATCATGTCCACTTCCGGCCACGAAATTATCACCTGATGTTCGAATCAGTCATGTTACCAATAAATACCATCAGCAATATTATTTCACGCTAGGTATGACGAGCTCAGTAATCTTCCAGTTCTTTTGAAAAACCCCTCTCCATTGGAATTATGTGGATTTTTGGGGCGTAGATTCCTACCATTGATCGTATTCAATCAATCAATCAAGAACAAAGAGCTGCACTTAATACTCTCACTTCCAGATCAATGTTATCTATCTGTAGACCATATTCCGTCTGAGTTCAACGTTCATCTCAGCTGATATTCAAAGAACAAAAGATGGAAAAAACAAAAAGAACAAATAAAGTGGAATTTTACCATTGTAATAATGAAGGGGCGAAAAGTCATCTTAGTAGGGATTTTGGAATAAATACAAAATAATTTAGCTCATTTACTCCAGTCCAACAACTAATAAAAAGTTTTGCTTGTGATAACTAGTTTCATTGTAATCCTATAACTATAACCGTTGATTATCATATTAAATTACTTTACTGAAGTCGGTTCCACATAATTGAATTATTATATCATCATCATCACGGGTCAAACATTCCATTCTGGTCATCCTTTTCACGTTTTATATTGGCGTCGGATATAATAGGTAGGACCAAATTCCGAGGTTTCGGAATATAAGTGCATCTCTCATCATGGAAAATCTTACTGATTAGCGATGAATATTTCATACGTACTCTATCAGGAACAAACAATTTTCAATTTCAAACATGTAATTGTAATAATGAAGCTGAATAACTCAATATTTCGCACAAGTCATTTTTCTGCTCGCCTTCCTTAAACCCGTTCATTCAAGTCACCGTAGGTGGAACTAGGTATTCCTTTAGTAGGATTCAAACCTTAGGGAATTTATTTATGATTATTACTACTAGATATATACGTCTGGTTTATGTGTTTATACACTCACCTCAGGCTCATTCACTAAGTTTTTTTTGTGCAAAATACCTATCTAATTAAAGTTTTTTAATTTAATTCGTGCGAATCCCATTTCCTTTCTTCTTGTATTGTAATGGTAGTAACACGAACATGGAGTTTCACTCTTTTGAAGTAAAAATTTCCCATCTGATGAGCTGCATAAATCATACAGAATTAGTCGAAACCAATGATTCTTCGTCAACTTGAAATCTTAGGTACTACATACAGATCCTTTATTTCAATATACAGTAATATTAAGTAACTGACTATTGTCATTCTACGGATATTTTGTTAACCTACTAATTATTTTTTGGAGCGTGACTTCTTGACAATGACTTTGTCATTGTGGACGTGTGAATGTCACAATTTCCTCTATTATCTCTATCGTTCTTATTTAGCAATATTTTTGTCACTCTGCGATATTATTTTTCGGGTTCCTATTTAGTTATCGTAATCCCGTACCAGTATATTCTGCTATCCGCATCTTGTTAAATTTCCATGGTTCTTTTTGAATGTTTAAAAGCTGACTCGTTTTATTACCCCATTAAAACATAAAACTTGAGCTGGCTATTGTTTCGGAATAATTCCATTCTTAACATTCTTCGTGAACCTACTTATTCTTCACCCATCTGGATACATAATTATATAACTACTAGGAAGAGTATGACTACTTTAAATAATCATTCTTGATGGTTTAAGGCTTGCTTTTAACTCTGGTATTTAGTGCCTCATCGTTAGAAAACGTACCTCACAACAATCTACAAGTTATTTACAATAGTGGTGGATATTTTTGTTTGCAAAGGTACAAAACGTGTTTCTTAACTATTCTATAAACGACTATTCTGACAGTATTCTATACTTATTAGTTACTTATTATATTATTATCTCGATAATGATATTGTATATTTTTAAATCTTGTAGCTAGAAAACAGTCGAGCTATGCAAACGTTTCCGCATCTTCAAGGATAGCCTGATACAGCTAGTCTGAAGGATGGAGTTGCATAATGATTTAGAAAAATAGGGTCAGATCAAGTTGATGCAACGACCTTGATTCATCGAGTGAACAATTTTTTCCGTTTCTTGTATAATTTGGAATAAAAAAAGCAACGTGGGTACCTCAAGGTCGGTTGTTTGTTAGTCAGTATCAGTAATTAAGCTCCGTTCCAATTGCACCAACCAGACATTACCTCTGGCCCTTGACTTTCGACCTCGTTCTTCATTTTGACTTCACGAACTCGGAATGGAAATTATATACTCCGATTCGGAAATATCCTATAACACGAAGATCTCCACCTTCAACTTTCCGATACCTGTTGGAACATAAAATTTATTGTTTCTTATAATCGTTACCTAGCTATGACTTCCTTGAAGAGTCCTCAATCGAATGCGAGAAAAAGGAAAGGGTATAGTCATGCACCCAATACCACACAATCTTCAATAAATTTAACTTTTGACGCACTGTATTTCATAGGCTTAACTCTGATTTTCATGAGATTATGGAAATTTCCCATTTTATATAGTATCTTGCAAACTGCTGGGATTTGAGAGCTGCGTACGACCATAAAATATCTTAACTGTTCTATCTACGTCTAGTAGCTCAGTGAAATGTAATATAGAATTGAAGGTACGAGATCCCTCGCCTATCGCATGGCTCTCAAGGTCTAGCAACTGTTCTTAAACCGTTCCTTAACAAGTGGGATGCAACGCGTGTTACCTTATTATATTACCCGAGCTGCCACCCAAGTTCATTGTTCATCGCGTCATTGTTACCAACACAAGCTAGCTTGGTTAATAGAAATTAACAAAAAAAAGTGAGTTGGTTACAAGCATCCCAGAGCCACTCAATCTCGAAAGGTAGTACAGCTTACCGCCTGCGGGGGTCACTTTAGAGGCTCAGAACTAGTTCTGCTTAACAATGACCTGATTGCGTCACTTGCATCGAAGTAGCCTATGCACATGAGGCAATCGCCCCGACTCAGGCCACCCGTTTTTTGTTTAATCACGACTCTTGGGGTCTTGGTACCCTTTAAGTACATTTATCTGTTCCTTTCTAAATGTGTGGGACCGATTGGGTCGTTTGACCTATGGGCGAGCCCGGACTGGGTTTTGCATTTTAGTCGAGCCGGATTTTCCGCTCTGATTCCCAAGATAGTGCGATCATTTTAAAAATCTCTATCGGTTACCTAAGGAAATCCAATTTGAGTTTATTGGCAGCCCGAAGAGATGATTGGCTCAATAACTCATGAACTTCAATAAACAATTTGGTGAAGTTGCAAAGATTTTGCCTACCATTTCCCTTCTAAGAAAAAATATAGGTAGGTACTTAATTATTGTTCGGAGTGACAGATACGAGCTACTTAGATATAATTAAGAGATCATAACGATCTAAATAACTGTCACAAGATATGATAAAATGATCTACGTTATCACTAATAGGCACATCTTAACGACAGACGTGCAGTTTATACTTGGCGGGTACTACCTACTACCCCTCATAAGCTCAGAAGTTAGCATCACAAACTAACTGCATCTGGCACTCTGTGATTAATGACATACCGAATTTCATTAATGACTAATTTAATGGCTGATTCTGTTCATTCTGCGTTACTCTTCGCGAAAGCAGTAGATACCTATTGCAAAATACTGAAATTTAGTGGAAAATGGGTTAAAGGCTCAAGATTTTCGAACTCGTTTAATTTATTGCAACTCGAATCTGGCAATCATGTCGGAATACTACCTATTGGTTAGTTCAGATGAGTCTTATAAAGATCAGAGGCGTGAAAAATGCTGAGCAGCCTTGACACGAATGCGCTAAAGGGGCTGAAAACCGATTGGAATTTCTGCAATACATCATTCCTCTATCTTCAACAGAAACGGGAACATGCCCCAGAGAGAAAGACCGAAGGAGTAGCTAGTGATTTGCAGTAATTGCCATTGAGAAACAACCAAAGCATTTCCAATGATTCCCGGTTCCGTAGAGTGGAGTTGATTCAACCAATCAGACCCCAATAAAATAATAAAATGAGTACCTTTGTAGAAAACGGGGCCCTTATTAACGTGGTTTTGTTCTTTGAAGTGTTTAGTAGTTAAAACCTTGAGATTCCTTTTTGTACCTTTGTTTAGAAGGTGATTAGTCTAGCATGACGCTGACGCACATTCTCTCTGAACTGTACAGTCACTTGTTCACTAGCGTTCATCCAGGAAAGGACAGCTCGTAGGAAGGCAGAATAGAATTGGGAGGCGGAAGATGCTGCTGAGCAGATCAATCATGACGTATGACAGACATCCATGTGATGTTGTGAAAAGTTCTGAATGATCCTCTGGACAAATATACCAATATCCGCTCGATCTGGAATGTAGACAAATATCGAGTAAGGAAGTGGACCGAATTGGCGGCAGAATTTGCTCGCGAATCCGATGGGTCTCACTTCACTGCCCTCAACCATACTGATGGTATCCAAAACTCACAGCGTTCACCCAGGAAAGGGACGGAACAAAGGAAGACAGAATGGGATTGGGAAGTAGAAGATTCTAATCAAGCTGGAATTTGCGTCGAGTCCGTTACCAATGCAATGTGTGGAGCTTATTTGGTCATGGCTGAGCAGATCCGACTTTCGTTTTCTACGGCAAGCGGGCCTGAGCAGACGAGACGGGCTGGCGATGAGACGGAAGGTTCTGAAGAAGGTGGAGGGGAAACCGCTTTCCATCTTCACATCTGATTCAGATTCGTACACTTTTTCAGGAACACGTCCGGCATCCCTTTTGGAAGATGGCGAAATATGAATCCACCGATTTCAGGGAGAATTTCCTCTTAATTGTCTATCTATATCTATTCGAATAGACATATATAGTCTTTTTCGCATCTGATCGCATCATTCCTGGCGTCTCTTATTATATGAAAGATGTTCAATTTGAATTATCGTGGTTCACTGTGGTAATTCTCCTTTTGAGCCTTCTCTCAACTATTTGTTGCGATGGAATAAATTGCGGTATGATAGGTAGGTGAGTAGATTGTTTTACTATTCATTGTTACTGACTTATGGAATCTCACCTACATATCCTCTCGTTCGGAATCTTAGAAATTGAATTGGAATAGTGGAAATTGATGTGAGAGGAGGGCACACTCTCGTTCTCTGTTTCTCGATACAGGGCCGATTACATAAAATCCGGATTTTTTTTTTCAAATGAGGGTAAAACGTTTCGATGTTCTTTTGACGCGAAAATATATACCGTCCCGAGACGATCCCTCTGATCCGAACATTCCTCGGGTTAAGTGCTGTGTTGAAATGAGCCATGTCAGAAGACTCGCTAAGTTACGAGTACATAAACCCCTCTGGCGGTACATGCAGAGGGAATTAGAGGAAAAAAATCGTGCAAATAACTGCGTTATCCAAGAGATTATAGTTTCAGAGCTACTGCAACGGTAGAGTAGATTAGGTTGAACAACTGTTTGATTCAGATGACAGCTGTCTTGCAGTGAAATCTCAATTGATCATACTAACTTAGTACTCAGCTTAGTACGCTGAGAGACATCAGAGACCTGCATCGTAAATCGATCGGATAATAAATTATCCTGAACGAACAAAAATGTTATTTTATAATCATACCAGGGCCTTCGGGCCAGTTATAATATATAAGAAATCACGCCCCTGTGCATTATGGAACGGCGATAGTTTGTTCAAGTCCACGCACGGACTCCCAATCAGTTTACTCCACATAAATATATATCTGAACTAGCTATTCGAAAAAATGCACCTAAGAATGTTTGAAAATTTGAATGGAAGTACTTTTGCAATACGAGTAGCTACTGGTGAAGTACTCCTTACTTTTTGATAGTAAAACTAATACGAAAATTCAATCATTTAAAAAAATGCATTAAATGCCAAGCGTTTCCCTTGACTTTTCGTGGAGATCATTCTTCATGGTTTTCCGAAAACAGAATGATTTCATTCAATAGTGCATGATGATGTCTAAAGTTAGGGGTGGAAATCTGAGAGTTTATACATTATTGGAATGCGTGAGTCAAATCATATCAAAAGGTTTTTTTTTAATTGTTGAATCCAAGTATATGGTATAACAATCGTCAAATTAAAACTACACAAAACAACAAAATAAATAACAAGTGGACGCATACTGTATTCAAAGACTAAGAAACAATACTTTAAAGAATTAATCATCAGGGAACAGCTCAGTCGACCGTGGGAAATATATTTATGCCTCCCAATGAATTTGAACGAGTTGCTAGTTCGGCCTATACTATTTTTTACGCATTCAATTATAATCTAAAATAGTTTCATGCAGTTGTTCTGCTCATCATGAATGATAATTCACGATGAATCTACAGGTAATCTACTCACTTGAATCTTCGACGGCGCTTGGCTTTCAAGAATGAACGTAAAAAATGAAAGTAGAATGACAAGAGAATCTGATTTGAATCTAGTTTTTTTGAATCCGCGCATCCAGGGCTTTCATTGTAACACGCTGAAGAACTTTCGCGCCGGCTATCCGAGTCTGAGCATTGAGATCCGCTTCGCGAAGATGAAGAAGAAGCTCATACAAATGCAAAGCGGTTCCTGAGGCACACTGAATAAATTTCCAACCGTTTATTATTCTGTTAGGTGTTTTTATAGGTAGCGAAGCGATGTATCATCTCTTCTTAGAGTGAGCGCTTTCTGACAAACTAATAGGAAGGAGGCGGATAATCCTATTTGTACAGCATCTTTATCCCAAGTCCTTAAGCGGTTCTTATCCACTTCGATCGGGAGACCGTCCGGAAGGCTGCACGGTCATTAACTACGCCCAACATCGGAAGTGTGTGGTCTCAATCGAATTTGCTCATTTGATGGTAATGATTAGTGCCGGTGGTACTAGCAGCAACATAGTTTTTTTTTTTTCAAGCAGCTTCCTTACATTTCCAAACAAATAACATACATTATTGATTCATTCAATGTTTTTAAAATTCTGCTATTGCAATGGCTTCCAAATTTAAGTTACTTATGCAAATTTTTGAAAACTTCTCCCTGAAAATCCATTTCAAGCCATTCTAAAACGATTCTAAAAGTTTAAACTTTTTTGAATGTAATATTATGTAAGTATGTGTCACCCTTACCCCAGTATTGATTAAAAAAATAAAGAAAAATTAGCATTGTCAATAATAACAAAAGAAAGAATCAGTCCGTTCGCCAACAATTTTGGAGTACTCTAAGGGGTAAAATTTTGGGAATTATGTGTAAAAAAAATTTGTTTTTTGAGGTTTTGGTGTAAGTGACCATCGTGAACATAGGAACATAATATGATATATTCGGAATCAGCGCAACATTCTCTAGTAGAGTCACCAACCAAATTGGCCGAAATTATTCTTCGCAAATTCGCTATCAACTCATGACTGAAACTTTCATTCAACCTCCTGTCAAAACCTCCTGTCCTCCTGGGAATTAATACTAATACCCATAAAAATAATAAAATTAGGTGTAGTTAAGTAGTAAGATATTATTGTGTCCGTGGTGATTGAGGTTAGTCTGAAGCTAATTTTGTCATTAAAGTGACATCTTATCACTGACAATCTTATTTACTCGAATGACTTGTTTCAGGGCAACGAAATTGAAGTTAATCAATCAATCGAATTATCTTCGGCATGGATATTATTGCTGTTTATTGGAGTTAATGAAAAAACGTTCTCTATTTCCTCAAAAATAATGAGTTACAAAGTTGAATGGATTTGGACGATTAGGTCATCATCAGTAACAAACAGAACTTCTGTCTTCTTCTACATGGAGAACTTCTTGTTCTTGTTTGCTACTGATGATGGCCTAACCATCGAAAGTGATTCATCTTAGTAACTCATAATTTTCATGGAAATAGACAACGTTTTTCATCAACTCCGGTTTCTTGTTATCGTTTTCCGTAAAAGTGGGCTGATGTCTGCCTGCTCACTTGATAATCTCAATAAAATTATATAGGTTTACAAACCATCAATATTAAGTGAAATGTGCTGATTTTCAAGGAAAAGTCCATGAAAATACCGTATTACGTATGTCGTAAAATTTAACGTGGTTTTCGACAAGCTGAATCTACTGTTGCATCATAAAGTTTTTTCATGGTAAAAGTATCAGTGTTGATGGATAACCAATGTAATTTATTAGTAGATGAAATATCGATATCATAGTGAGTGACCAATTAGGCAAATTTTCGGCTCAACTGCATCTACTAGGTACCTTCATCGAATCTCTTTGACGCTTTAGCACGGTTCGATCGATTTGGAACCCTTTTTTCAAACAGCTTTCCGAGGCTGATGACACGAGGAAGTCCGCTTATCTTTCAACGTCGGTCGAAAAGTGTTGAAAATCCCTTCCGTTCCGTATTATACCTACACGTTCCGATACCTATGATTTCCGGGGAACTGTTCCTTATGAATATTCATGGGTATCCGCAGAGTGACCGAAGCCCACCTTATAATACGAATTGAGGTCTCCCCAAAACAGATACGATTGTTTGACTGGCGGTCCTATCTGGGCTGTTTTCCATTATATAATTACGTTTGAAGTTTTTTTTTTTTTTTTTTTTTTTTTTTTTTTTTTTTTTCATATTTTCGTCCGGGTCTCCCGAAAGTTTCACGTTACGTGTTGTGCAATTTTCGTTTCGATTGAACCAAAAACGTTCTGGAACCCATATATATTTTTTCGTAACCCTCCTCGAAATTGGGTCAGTCTGTAATTTAATTAATTCAGATTTACGAGGAGCGTTTCTACCGATATGTGGAAACCAGTTTGATTATAACGACGTAATAATTGGCAAACTGTCCACCTTCATATTCATTAATATTTTAACGAGTTCTTAATTGGTCGTCAATTTGAGACGTTGCGTTGGAGAGTGTTAGGTATATGATGTGATGTCTCATAGCTTCATAATTTACTTCTCTATATATACAGCTACACTGCCTGACACTACCGATACCTTTTTATTGGCCTATACTATTATTAGTGAAGTCTTTACAATTTTGCTTCCTCACTACCTACCGAAAGAAAGAGACACTTTGTATTCGCGCAAGAAGTAGAAAAATGTTCTCCTCCAAAATGTGTCTTCATGCCCGTGGTCAATTCCACGTCCAGGCAAAACGAAATTAAGGTCCGATTTTGGTGAACTCTCCTGGGATTGTGAGGGTTACCCTTTAGATGGTCCCCTTATAATTTCATCGTCGGACCGCTATTAGCGTGTGCGCATTCGCAAACGTGAAATTACGGTTTCCTGATACTATCTCAGTTCCAAGTGGATCGGTTTTGGTCAAATTCGGGAAATACCTAGTGGGGGCTTGCTCAAGACAATTGTACATCAATTTCGAAGAAATTAGATCAGTAAGAGCATCTGTGTATGTACAAGATTTTATCAACCTGTTACAAAATTTCCATTCATGCAGCTTGAGTTAATGAGCGAATTTTCGAAGAACCATTTTAACCGATATGATAACACAGGAAATATCGTGCTGATTCCGAATTATACTATTTATGACCCTATGTTTAAGATGGCAATATACACCAAAAACTTCAAAAAACACGTTTCTTGACCCTTATTTTCTAAATTTAGACCCCTTGGAGTACTCCAAAAATTCTTGCCAACGAACTCTTCCTTTTCTTCTGTTTTATATTATTGACATTTTGTAATTTTTTTGGATTTTCAAGAAATAGGTATTCCTCACATTATTTATATATAAATGTAAATGGAAAAAGGTTAAAGTTCAAGAATTACTTTAGAATGGTTTGAAACCGAATTCCATGGAGAACATTTTTAAAATTTTGCATTAGGTATTACAATTTTGAAGCCATTGCAATAGCTGAATTTTCTTCGAAAATTCGCAAAATGTGAGGAAGCTAGTTATACTACTTACCCACTCAACATGACATAGACGTTCTGAAAACCCCCACCTAATCACGAACTGAAAAAAGTTTATTTTTCTGAGTTACAACGTTTCTGATGGCTTTTGAAGTTTCGGTCTATTAAACCTTGTTGGTCTCATGATTACACATTAAAGTTAATCAATAATATATTGGTCAGTGATCAGAATGATACGGTGTTCTCGAAGAGTTTTGGTACGTAGTGTTATGAAATCGATTTATCGATCTATCGATTTATCTTCCAGTTCTCGCTCAGCGCGGCTGTTACAGAAACCTCAACACTTCTCACCGAGCTGCAAAGCAAAATAAAGAAATTGAACTGAAAGTGAAGCGAAAGTGCCTCGGGATCGGTAGACGTTCACAATTATGGAGATGAGAAGGGAAAGATCGTCAGACGGAGAACAAAGTCGGGTAATTGGGCAGCTTTGGGTCCGTTTAGTGATTCTCCCGTGGAGGTTATTGGCCGAAGGTTTTTACGGCCAGTCCAACAGTCTATTTCCTGAACTATGGATGTATGGATCTATTTTCCGAGTTATTGGATGGAAATTAGGTCAATTTAGAGGAAAGTGTTGAAGTATTTTGAGTGGCGCGCAAAAGTATCATGGTTAAATTCCTCGCAACAAGTTAAGGGTGGTACCGCTCGAAGTTTTCTCTAAAAGATAACAGAAATAGAAAGGGTGGTCCATTAAGGACTGCATATATATGAAATGAACTAGAAAGGGTGGTCCATTAAGGACTGCATATATATGAAATGAAATAGAAAGGGTGATCCATTAAGGACTGCATATATATGAAATGTTTTAAACTTCAGGAATCGTTTTAGAGTGGTTTTAGAACGATTTCCCATGGAGACAATTTTTGAACTTTTCCGTACCAAAAATTTTGTTGTCGTTGCAACTGCCTAATTTTCTTCGGAAATTCGCTAAAAGTTGATTTGACATCAACCTCAAAAATCGTCAAGTAAGCCAATGTGAGTCGCGTTACACGTTCGAAATTCAATTTCGTTCAGAGTCCTACGTTTTTGGCATGACGATTAGCCATTTTATCCCCCGATCAACACCGTGAAATTTAATGTAACCATATACCGTTGGAAAGCTTGATAGGTAAATAGAGTTTTCCGTTGAGAGGAACAACCAGGGAAATAGAAATTTTGTGGTTTTAAATTTCATTGAATTTTCTACAAAAATTATGAAACTCTTATTATAAAACACTCAGCTTTGGGCTTCGAATACTCCCCCTAATTATTAGCTTTCAGAAATTGGTGTAGGTCTCATCTTCTTGAAAATTTGAAGCCTTTAAGCTAGGGCGC
>JAEMON010000006.1:26313831-26334370 GCA_030264115.1 Lygus lineolaris
CCCCCCCCCCCCCCCCCCCCCCATAACTTGGGAAACGTTTTTCAAGGCTAGTGTTTTCACTGTTCCCAATTTTTGGCTTTTAGACCTTAGTATAGGATTGCTTCATTTGGGTCACAATTCATGAACAAGAGTACAGATAACCGGATTACCGTCCGCTCCCGTTCCAGGGTCTGTAAGTACACGACTTCCGTCGAGAAATTGTGAAACTCATAATTACCTCCTTGACTTGTCTTTCAAGTACGGGTACTTTTTTTTACCATCATTTTTATACAGCCCCTCCCGTCAATCATGAAGGTTATTGAGCAGAAATCAGGATCTGACTCGAAATGGGAGGCACCTACACATCGGCGTGAAAGTAAAACTGGTGTCGCATAGTTGTAGTGCCCTTGGGACGTCTTGTAATCCGTCCGCGTCACGTCCTCCGGGTCTTAAGACTCAGGACGGGGGGTACCGCGAAGCTGTCGACCACAGGACGAGAAAGCTCTTGAGGAACAGACGGTCACATCCTGTGAAGTTAGTCTCCGCGAAGAAAATTATGGCTTCTCGTACCGAAAATATCGGGGTTCCGATGTCCGCCAGCTGAAGAGTTCCGGGGGCGTTCGAATTGATAGGAATTCCTGGCAGAGAGAATGCGAATCACATTCAAATACTACACAATTTTGGCCATATTAAAATACTCTGCAATCTTTTACATAGGAACTTACCGAATAATTCATTAGTAAGTTAAGTCCTAGAGTACCAAACTATTCTCCAATCAATAAAAAAATTGTACTTTTACCTATTATGAGGATATGCGTTTCCACAACTTCATCGCGAGTGATTCAGTTCGAACTAAAGCATCGCAGTACAGTCGTCGTTAACACAACAAATTTGAAATACTTACATGTATAAATTAATGATACACACGAAAAGACTAGAAAATGGAAAAATCCGCTGATAGAAATTGAGGTTTTGCCAGTATTCAAAATCAATGAGTTCGCATGGGACCGCTGCTGAATAATGTTGTCAGAAGATAACAACATTCATGGAGAGGGCTAGAGAATTATGGAGCAATCAATCAAGTAGTCGTACATCTTGTCCGGTGCGCCACAAGCATTACAAATTTGACTGGATGGCATAACGAATTCACATGAGCCACCCGTTTCCAGAAGCGGGTGATTCCAGTATAAGTGAAATCGAGAAAAACGCGAAAAACTGGTGCTTACTTAGCTAATGATCCAAGCGAGTCAATCTTTTCTCCCAAAAAATCACAAAAAATGAACCTGTCTGCGAAAAGTCAACAACTTCACCGTAAAGCAGAATAAGTAAAATTATTGGGAAATATCGGGTTTTGGAACCGTAATGGGTTTTTAGCAGCATCTTTGATTCTCAAACCCTGCTTCCAGACAGCTTTTTGCCAATCCCACATCATTTGTCCGCTTTTTAAACGTGTTGGTCCTAAGCTGTATAATATTATTAACGATATAGTCTCTCTTAAGGGCTAGCGAACCATAGAAATACAAACAGACACATGTATCTCAATTGATCTTATACCAATGATTCTCAAACAAAGGCTCTCAACCTTCAGCAGACATTTTTCATTATATAGAAGTACAAACTCATGTATTTATGCACTGCATAATAAATTTCGATAGGTTCAATCTATCAAACAGTTTACATGCTCGTTTTTTGCCTTTGAATCAATCGCAATAAACGTGTACCTCCTCGATTACCTTGTTCTATTGTAATCCATAATGTAATGTTCTTGCTGTGAATCGAGAGCTGAAATTCTTATTAGGTATAATTTTCGATCCCCATTCGACCTGGCAAAATCATGTGGCTCTTATATGCAGCAGATTTTAGTGTGCTCTTTACTTGATGATGCCATACAAGCATCTTGTGACTGATGACATGAAGAGTGGTCTCGATCGAATTCGTATTCTCTCTTATTTCACTTTACTCGGATATAATTCTCAGGGCTGAGAGCAGATGCCACGATACGTATGACAGTTGCTTCGGAATTAAGTTAGATTTATTTTTAATGCACAAAATATTAAAGCATATACCTCTTTCTATGGCTCCCTGATTAGCTGTGTTGTAGCGATTACCTTATACAGGTGGACTTGCTCTGCATCATTATTTAAATTCACCTTCGGGACTCATCCGGATTCCCTTGATGTACGTCCACTCAAACTAAATCTGTGAGGCCAAAAAATCGTTTAATGCCTCAGTACTCCATTTCCTCCCTGGATCCTAATATAAGTGTGAATGCAGCTCGACTGTGCTGTCAGAGAGTCGCCCATCTACTCAGCTTTTCTGAGGTGATGTGCATCCCACTTTGGACAATCTTAGCAGCCTTTCCTCCCTTCCGGAGTCATATTTTTCATCCCTTAAAACGTTACGATCTTACCTAATTCCCTGCTCATTCATCTCTCTAATTCCTTCTCCATCTAATTAATCTTTATAATTCCTTCTTCTTTATGCTCTCTTCTTCATTTGCATTAATATTTTATGAATTGCATGGCACTCTAGTAAATATCTCTCTTCTCATTTTAATAAACGGTTTTTAGTAAGGCAGCTACTAACCTTTTTATTAACGCCTGTTACTGTTATTCATTACTTGTTAGTAGGTACACACGGTGCAACCCAGATTGTTTTTGTTTTTTTGGAAATAAATAAATTTATGCTAATACTATGTTACGTAGGAGTTTTAATGGTAAATAAAGAATTTTCCTGTCCTCAATTCCCCTGATTTATACTGTAGTCCTTAATGCAATGCTTTATTGTAATTCTTATAGAGCAGACATCTCATTTATTATTATAAGAAAATAAATAGGTACCGATCTAGTAAACAGTTTTTTATGATGATAATATACCTGATCGTATTTTCCATAAAATAACATCGCCAGTTTACAACTCTTTGGCGCCCAAACTCACGCGCGTCAAATGGAACTGTCTCCGCGACGAGACAGCGCGCCGCGTGGCGGCGAAGACTTTTTATCTGTTCCCAGCATCCGCCTGAAATGGCATTACCCAACATTTTCACTCTTTAGAGTAACTGCAGACCTTGTAAAACCCCATTACGTCCAACTTCCCAAGTTCTCAGTGCCAGCTCGATTCTCACGTATCTTTTTTTCGACCCCTTTTCTCACCTCTTTTTTCCGACGACGCATTGTCAAATACCTAATATCCTCACTGGCTATAAATCGTCCATTTGCGTTATACGACGAAACGTAAGCTGCTTCAAGGTCTTCCGTTCGACCCAATTTTTTGTCAACTGGTGTACGTAGGATGATGAAATTTTCCGTTTGCAGTTACCTTGAGGTCCGTAAGAAAACTCGAAGAGGAATCCTAATTGAGCTTACTATACAAGTCAAGGCTTCTCAAAGGCATCACTTACTTCCATCAGGCCTATCTTACCTCATTTCTAATGAATTATCCCGCATGGGTCAAATTTTCCGATGATGTACTTGAATTATGGTTTTCAGCCTGCTCTTCAACCTTGTCGTTCATGAGGGTCCTATCACCTTTTAAATTCTCTTAATATGTTACCCTAGAGGCTTACATCCACTTCTATTTCATATATCCACTTCTCCGTGCCGAGATTACGACTGGCTATTCGGCTACTGACCAGAGTTTCTTCTTTCGACTTCTGAGTGGCTCACATTGCGTAACCATCTATACAGTGAAGCGACAAAAAGTTGCGGTCAAGGACGTGTAATTACTTTCAAAATCTCCAAGGAAAAAATTTGGTAAAAAAGCAGTCGGCGTTTTTTCCTGAAATAATACACCAGCAGGCCTCTTTTCACTTGATTCTCGTATTATAGCCCTGTCGTAATATTGGAAGTCCAGCCGGCTTGACAACTTTCTCTGAGACAGTCTTCTCGTCGGATTCCTTCGATCGTTTTGTCTGGTAGACAGCACAAACGTTTCTCTGCCGGGAGAAGAAAAACGTGCGTTGATCTCATCCGCCGGATTGTATGGTTTCAATCGACCTATGTCGTTTTAATTTTATTGTTACTGAGACTAACGACGTATATAACAGTGCTGCCAACTCATTCAAGCGAAAAAAACCCAAATCCACCAGACAATCTCCCATATCCCTCACCCCTGAAAGACAGAAAATCAGCCCAAAAAGAAAAATGTTGAATAATATAATATTGTTAGTATTGGTCACAAATGTTGAATTAGTAACAATAAAAAGTTGAATAAAACTAACAACAATTCACTCTCGCAGTTTGAATTTTCCAAAAACCATTGCCAAGGTCCAAAACTCACTTCTTTAGGTTTGTTCAAACTAGAGAGGTGGTTCAGGGTCAGGTAAACAATAGCTGCACTGGAGCTACCACGGGCACACTAACTTATTCGAAAAAATTTGACAATTTTATAATAATTTGACGTTTGACGAAAGTTCCTAAGGCCTTATTTGGAAGGTACTGGGTCTCCCAGGGCCTCAGTTTTATGTAAAATGAATATATAATAAATACAAATCAAATGTTGGCAGGAAAGCTCAAAAAGTCCCTTTAAACTCCTACCTCAGACCCTATGCCATTATAGTACAGAGGTCTCTTGAAAATCCCCCATGGTGGGATAAATCCTTCGAGTTTGGTATTAGAAACCAAACCAACGATGAAGAATTGAGTTTCTTATTTTAAATAGGTACATGGATGATTTCATGATGATTTCATTTTTTTCTACCTAGTTGAAATTCAGTTGATTTTTTTTCTTTTTTTTCATTCACCTCATCGTACCGACAGTGAAGATCATGTGTTGCATTACTCGTGGGAGTTTCTGGTATACAAAATATGCATACCTGCTTGCAAATCAAGGTGGAAATGAATTGAGTAAAAGCCATCATTTTATCATTAGATTATTATTGTAAAATGTCATGATTATTTGAACGAAATAGTGCACTTAACAAATCAGCTTAGTTGTATTCATATTTACTAAAACAAAAATATTCACCTAATTATAATAGAAAATTAGAATGAAATTAATAGTATAACTAATCAGTCAAGAGATACCTTTCTATCTATACAATAGAATCTCCAGTTATGCTTTCTAGCAGCATGAGTGGGATAATAAAGAATGCTAATAGCAGAGCTACTACTAATAACGTCAATTTCACAAATTGACAAGCGTCCGAACACTTGAATCCGGAGTCATCAGAATTAGCTCTTTGATCGTCGATGCCATCGTGAAAGGAGTAGCAGTGAGCTTCATGGTCAACGTTGATAGAACTGAATTCTTTGGGATTCTTCGTACCGAAAACAGTGAATTTCATCTTCTGAAACAATTCAAGTGTTCGATAAATGAATAATTTAACATTCTGAGGTCTTACCGACGGAAATCCGTCCTAAACCTCGCAACAATTCCTAATAATTCATTGTAAGTGAATGAATAGGGTATTCTTTCGTGTTTTCAAGAACAAGAAACGAAGAAAATTTGAAAATGCAACTAGTTACAATAAGGACAAGGCTCCGTTACTGATTTGATCGTGAATTTCACATAACTAGCGGATAGTAATATTTTGTCAGGAACTACAGTAGTTTTTCCTGATTTGTGAAGCATAATCTTTGAAAAGTGTGGTGAAACGGTTCTGGCCCTTCACCGCTGACCCTTTACGTCTGACCGAATACCTGTCTCGCTGTCAGTCGTCTAAAAGCGGAATAAACTGTTTCCGCAGAGCTATTTTCAATTATCCTCCCAAGATTTGGTTGACCTTCAATGAAAAAAACTTTCCAACAAGTGGGTAGGTGTGGTCGAAATCGGAGACGCAATTTTCGGTAACCACCATCCAAAATCTTTCCTGTTCCTAATTTTCGAAGACAGTTGAGCTATTATATTGTAATGGGTTTGAAATTTCAACTAGGCATATTTTTGAAAATTTTATTTTTCCGGGAATCTATTTTAGGACGTTCTAATCGTATCCTGAAATTCATTAGCAACCAAAATTATGTCAAAATTTCTATATTACCTATCAAAGAAAATGTTTGAAGGCCAGCAGTTTCGGAGAATCTCAGGGGGCAAATTTTAAATTTTAACTATCGAAAATTGGTTAGAATTGCTTGATTTGCAATTTTGAGGAAAATATCCTACCATCTTGAGAAGGTTTAGGAATATTATGGTACATACCTACGATAATATTTACGGGTTCTTATTGATGAATAATTATTAATAATAATAACAATAAATTATTATGGTACCTACCTTTATTCGGAATCAGCTTAAATTAGCCATACCTTTTATGTACGAGTAGGCATGTAAAATAACTAGTTTTGTATAATAACTAAAACTCAGGAAAGTAAAATCGCCAAATATGCTAGAAAACGGTCTTATTAAGTGTTACTGTTGAAACGTTTCTCATAAAATAATATTCATCAATTGATGAAGTTTTTGTAAAGAGGTTCTTGTTTTTACTGCCTACGTAACATTTTACTTTCGAGACTACTAAAGGTAGATTTATATCTCATTTTGGGAGTTGAGAACTTTCGGTTTTCTTCAAGTTATGAATTTCCGCTCGTATTTTACATTTTTCATACCTTCCTAAACAAACTTGATTCCGTATAATTGTTTTTCCAAATTTGAGATTATTTTTCGGGTATTGTGCGGTTTTGGCTCTAGATGGCTCCCTATGAAGATCAAAACAATCGAACGAATGGTACGCAATCACAAAATTTCCGCAAAAACCGATTCCTCAACGATCTAATGGTCTGTCCCCACTCAAATTCGGAAGGTAGTTGGGTGCTGGCCTACAGATGATTCGGCTGTTAGTGGCGACGACGCATGCGAAAACTCGAACAAAGTACGTCAACATGATAAAGATCGATTTCTCAATCGTGTTGATGTTTGTCAGTTCAGATAAGAATAAAATATGATTGTAAACTTTTAGTTATCGAGTTGTGCCACACCCACTTGGCAAACATTTCCCTCTTCAAACAGACGGGTTTCTTCACTATAATGTTGCTCGGTTTTATCGAAAGCAGCGTCATAGTCATTCAATTCAAGGTTGTAGCAAGTAGGTGCAGGTAAACTAAGAGATTCGCATGGTAAATTGAGTTTGGCATTTCCAGAATCTTCATTATACGACTGATGGTAAAACATCAGTCGCAACGTAAAAATTCAGTAAAACATAAAAAACCAAACTCACAAAGAGCGTGATTTTACAAGCTGTATGCATTTTAGATTACTTTGGGTATCATAAAAACTGAAATGCCCATTTGGTTTTTTAGTAGGTACTTGGGTTCATTAATGTTATGAAAACGAGAAAATAAAAAAAGCCCGTGAAATACCAATGTAATTGAAGTCTGAAGAGTTATTGAACACGAAGATTTGGATTTAAGCAGTTAAAAGTCATTCTCGTCCAAGTGAGGTAGGTAACGAGATAACTATGCTCCACTTTTACCCATATATTTTTTCAAAGTTGATTTAATTCGCTTTTTTGTATATAATTTTAAATGTGAAGTCGACTCTCCAGAGCCGAACGTGTCGATCTATGACCATCTAATTTTTTAATTACTCGTTAAATGTATAATTTTTATAGTTAAACCTTGGAGCAAAGTATCAGGCGTTGTTAGGAAAACCTGCACCAGTTTGGGAAACTCTTATAAAAACCTTCTCGTTTCTTAACTGGAGCAAATATACGTATTCTATGACTTGAATGTACACCAATAGCGAGAGGTTTCATAAGAAATTTAGAAAAATTGATAAAAATATCGACGAATTCAACAAAATTTCATGAAATTTTAACAAAAACGCCAAAAATTTTTTTTTTTTATGTGTGAGGCATCAAAAACCTTCACGGAGACACATAACTTTTAAAAACAGTGCAAATTGTACAAAATACACAAATAATCGTCTCATCTGTCGGTAGAATACTTTGCTTATTTTATAAATTGAACAATAAAACAGGAAAATAATGGCAATAGATTCTTAACATGATATCTATGTTCTCAACTTTAAAAATGTCCTCAACAGACTGGACGACCTAAAAAGTTAGTGGTATGATTAAAGGGTGGAATAACCTTCTTCGTATAGGTGGGGAGAAACCCGACATAACCTTCTATCAGCTCATTGGGAAGGTGTCCAAAACTTCGCAAGGATGTAAGGAACCACCCTGATTATTCTCGATTGGGTGGTTAGTCTATTTTTTTTAGTGACGTCACGAAACAACAGCAACAAATTTTGGAGCAAAGTTACCCCCTAAGAAGCAAAGATACCTCGTTTTACGGTATATATTTTACAAAGGATTTTTTCCTCTATTAAGTAGGGGGTAAAATAATCTAGGAGACTGGTTTCTCTTAGATTCTCCTAGTTGAACTGTGATATTAAGGTTTAAATACTCCTCGGATCAAGGTCAGTAGTTGTAATGTGGGATTTCCACGAAGCCTACTGGTCATGTTGGAATGACAAGGTTGGTTAGCATGCCAAAGCGTTCAAGAGGAACATCGGTCAAACATCCATTTGCAGTCACGTGTTGAGCTGAAGAATCTTATAATTATTCGCTCGATCCTCAATATCATCGCCCATGTATGTATCAGTTTAAAGAAGGAACTATATTTTTAATACCTAGTATGAATTTAATTTTCTCATAAACTGATATTTTCCCTCATTCATTTTAGACAAATGATTATATCATCTACATTTCCCAGACGCACAGTACCTATAAAATTATGTATTTGTTATGGCAGGTAGGTACTCACAATTTCGTTCTACTTTGGAAGGATTTAAAACTGAGCACCGATCTCCACTGAAATGCATCACACACTGAGTAGTAATACATGGAACCCAGAATACCACGATAAGAAGTCTGATTCATACTCATTTCAACTGGGTTTCTTCTGTTATTCAATGATAATCTTTACAGATTAGTCAGTCCCGGGCTGCGTTATCATTCGGAAGATAAACCTGGTCAACTCAGATTTCGTGGACGGGAAGTATTATAGTCATTTTTCCGTTCCAATAATTATTTAAAATCATTTTTGAGAATTCGAATGCAAAAGAAACTCAGGAGCGCCTTTCCATTCCGACTCTACTTAGGGTAAAGGCACCAGTTATCGTCAATCTTAAGGCTTTCTCAAATTTGTATCCTCCTATTTCGCTCATTTCTCACTTTTTCGCATTTTCACTTTTTTCGAATTGCCATCAATCCAAGCTTCAAATATACCATCAATTTCCCAGAAAAAACCCATCAATAATTATGATATCAGGAGCAATAAAACTCATCATGGGTTTATTCATTAGTTATTGTCATCGGGAAACCAGTGTTTTTCAGAAAATTGCACCATAGTCAAATCTATTGAAACGAAAGGTCCTACATTCCCCTTTAGCAAACGGTAATTTAATTTGGAAATAGGAGAAAAAAAGGAAATAAAAAAGTCATAACTCACAGCTCGTTAGAGTTCTTAATCTGAAGTGATTTTATTTTGAAAGTCATTAAATAAAAAATTACTAATTGAAAAAAATTGAAATAATTCTAGGTGAAATGCAACACACAGTCCAATCCAAACCAATACGATTCATCTACGATCCCGTTCACACTCATCTGTTGTGTCCATGGGGTTGAAACCCGCTGACCTAGACACAACACCTAGGGTGTTCTCTATATTATGAACTTAACGTGTCTTGTCAGGTTTGCGCATGCGCTGTGGATACCACTTATCCACATTATATAATAATAATTATTATTATTATCCATATTATAATTATCCTCAGAGTTTGAGCCAAATCGGTAGTTTACAACACTTGCTATTGGTTCATGAGAAACCGGTGTTCTTAAGGATTCACTTAAATGCATTAGTAGCACATAGACCGGTGTTCTTAAGGATTCACGTAAATGCATCAGTAGCACATTGATACATAGTATCCGCCGATGGCGACGCCACACTCCGTCTGGGCCAATCATCGAAATCCTTGGCAATGTAATCATAATCAGACGAGCAGCAGTTACGGGCCAAGAAATTGACTACAGACCACTGAACTGAATTTATTCAAAAGTTCCAAAACCCAAAAGGCGCGCGAAAATTCTAATTTTCGGAGCAAACGACTTTTTTTGGAATCTTAACGTCAAGAGGCTTATTTACCTTCGCTAACAATGATGAAGCGAAAGGTTGACATTCACAAATGATAAATCTCGAATCCGAAAGATTCGTAAAAGAATAATGGTTGTAAAAATGCCTTTTCAAATCATTGAACTTGTCGATAAATCACAAGAAATCGTCACTTTGATTGCTCATAACTCATAACAAGGAAAAAATGATTTTTTCGAAACATCCAATTTTATGAGGTAGGTACACTTATTTTATACTGTAGGTACTGCTCTGTTACTAAAGCATGATGTGTAATATAGTAGGAACTAATTTAGTAGTTATGTACCTATTACTTTTGTTATTACAAAGAATCAGCTGGTATTATTACAGAAAGATAGTTGACAAATGAAGGCATCTTCTCAACGAAAAATTGTAGCAATCGATTGCTGAGTTGTGTAGAATGATATTCACGCCTTTCTAAGTTCCATTTCTTTTCTTTTTGGTCATATCATCAACTCCATCTTTAGGGGACCTTCGAAGGTTCTGTTGGTCGCTCGCGTATAACACCAAATAACATTACTGTGATACCCTTTCGATCCAATCTCGTTTGTGATTTTTTACAATAGCTCTTGTGAAAAATTGATTATCTTGTACGATTGGGCCACGAGACCTTGTTCTCTGTTCCGGAGCGTTGACAATTCCTTCTTTTCCGAACTGAGTTTTTATATTTTCCGTTTGAGGCAGATCTGTCACTTGAATTGGTTCTCCCACTTTCACGTTTGCGCGAAAAAGGCGTTCTCCACTTTGGTCATTGTAAGCTGCAATTCGTCTAGAAATCACACCGTCTCACACGGCAGGAGATTTTTTTGGCTGGAATCGACGGTAATGTGACGATTGCAATGCAACAGATCCTGTAAGAAAGCTTGAAATGTTGATGACGTTGATACGGGAAATTCTGAACCAGTAGGTACCTACCAAGCACATACGACGAAGCACCGAAAATGCACTTTCATAGTTAGTAATTGACCCCCACCGGCCTTGCGTTTCTCAGAGCGTTCTTAAACAAGAGAGAAGTCTTTCCCCTGTAAAAGTAATTAATTTTCCTACCAATTTCTCTACATGTGAACGGAAACGTTAAGAGTGAAATACTTCACAGGTTTCTACTAAAAGAGCTCGCTGGAGCTCAATTTCGCTGCTTGGCCATCCAATGTACCTTTGTTATATCAATATTGGAGGCAACTTTCTCCTACAAAATCGACATTTCCACTTTAATTTTACAATTTATAGATCTTCCCAAAAACACTGTGGGACCAGTAATCCATTGCAAAATATCTTACTTGGTTAGACAATTTTCATTGGATGTCAATGAAATGTTCAGGGAATGTGCGTGTTAGGACCACGTTGGTCTCATATATCCTTACCTGATTATTCGTTCTTGTGGGTACGAGCAAACTTATCCTATAAAAATAAATTTTTCAGTACAGATTCAAGGGGTGATGAAATTTTTGATCCACTCCTTAGAACTGCATGAGGGTAGCCCAAATAACAACAGTTCCACCATTCCATTTCGTCAAATAATAGGTACTCAAATAAAATCGAATCATGATGGATTATATTGTTATATATGGAAAATATTGCTTCAATTTTAGCCTCAATTTCTTTTTCTACTCCACTAAAAACGGAGTTTTTTCACTTTTAAGTTTTTTTCTTTTGAGTTTTTTTCCCGTGTGACCTTGCCTCACTAAAATCACCAAAACTTCCTTAATTGACCCAGTAACAATTGAGGATATTGTCGAAAAGAGCATTGAATTTCCCATCAGTTAGGCTACCATACACATTTTAAAACCAGTATCTAGTCAGCTTTCCTCTAGTGCAAACTTCAAACTTCGTAATTGTTAGTGTTTATTGACGGAATTCTTAAGAGATTTTTACCTATTTTTCGTGGAGGAAAATCGACCCGGACATCAGGAAAAACATTCTCAAACTCTCGGCTTTCCAAAGGTATAATCATATTCAAATTTACTCTGTACATTAATTGAGAAATATGCGTTTAAATTCAGAAAAACGTGGGTTATTCGAGGAAATCGAGTGTTTTAGGGTTTGACGACCAAACTATGACTGGAGTTGGTAAGTATCGTTTTCCAGGTAATTTTCCACGCTGAATCGAATGGTGACACCTGATTCATTTTGACTGATAGAAAATTGATTTTCTGAGGGAAATAGTGAATTTTTGGACGTACCAGTACATCCATATCATATTTTGCTGAGCTAGTATACAATTCAGGTAGATGTGAGCAATAATTATTTGGGAAAATTCAATCAACTCACAAATAAGTATTACCAAAATATGAGTTAGACGTGCTGATGTGTCCAAAAATCTTTCTCTGACACCCTGTATAACAGTGATCTTACATAGATCTACGGCTTGAACAGTCGATGGAAATCTTCAATTCCTACTCACTCGTCTGACTTTCTTTTGCGAATTCGTGTTGTGTTCGGTTGTTGGGTGATTTCGAGTGTTCCCTCGAATTCCTCGCAATTAGCTCATCGACAACAGAATCAGAGCAGCTCGGATTTCCCGCGCACGCCAGAGTGAATGGAAAAATAGTTTCTAGTGGCCCCGGTGTTTTTGTCAATCCGAGGCCAAGTAAGAGGGGAGTTCCCGACGGTGACCTTCCCGACGCAGAAAATAATTGTATTAATATCGTTAGTCCGCCTTCTTTACGTCGTTTTTCTGGTCGGTGAAATCGTGAGTATTAGCGGGTAAACTATTTCATAAGAAATGATCCAGTGGAGTCATCGATGATCAGTTGAACACCCCGCACAAGGTCAGATGTATGATTCGCTGTTCTGTTTCCAACTCCTTCCCTATTTCTTGGAACAACACCTGCTTCCGCAGCAATATTCCGTATCACTAGGCTGTATTTCAGTTACTGATACTGCATGATGTGTATTATGATGGAGGAATGTTGCATTCCACAGCACCCGAACGCAATAGCCCGTATAATTTACTTCAAGTAGAATCGTAGAATGATATAAGAGTGCCAGGTAATCCGTGGATATTATGTCGGCATTATTTGCTTTAAACACTCTATATTTTGAGATGAATTAATCCATCCCGACTGAATCCATTTATTTCTTGTCATTACGTAGTTAAGGTACCACCCAGCTGAGTACAAACTCAATAAAAATTGAAATTTCTCCCTTGATAGGAAAAACAATAGACCATGGATATGTCTTGCGGCTTTAGAAGCCGCTCAGCTGATCTGAGAGCTCCATTTTCGACTCAGCCGATCTGAGAGCTCCATTTTCGACTCAGCCGATCTGGGAGCTACATTTTCGAATCAGCTGATCTGGGAGCTACATTTTCGACTCAGCTGATCTGAGAGCTCCATTTTCGACTCAGCTGATCTGGGAGCTCCATTTTCGACTCAGCTGATATGAGAGCTCCATTTTCGACTCAGCTGATCTGAGAGCTCAATTTTCGATGCAGAGAGTAGTACCTCAAAACATTGCGGTAGTACCTCATTGATTTCTACCTAGCCTTCACTTTTCGAGTTAATTATAATCTAAAGTGCCGGAGCGTTGCATTTTTTGGTGGACAAAAAAAGTGGAGTGAAAAAAGCGTCGCGAAAAATTCCGTGACCCCCAGCCAAAAGACATATCCATGCGTCAATATGAGCTTTGCTTCAAATCACTGTTTGCAGTTGTCGCTCGCAACAATACTCACAGTGGTGACGATAGCAAATTATAGATTATGATGAAAACGCGCTTCCTTTATGATCACAAATAACGACTCTCTGGTTGTTTACAAACCTCGTATCACCCTGAAACGAATTATCCCGAAGTCGAGGAAGGCCCACTTCGTGGTTTTATACCCTGCAACCGAGGCTAGCCCAAGTTTGGAAGAAAAGTACCTTGATGTCCTTGAGATAAAAATGTTAATTAAGTACTTATAAACATACATGATTCGATCTCTCGATAGGATTGAGAAATCGTGCATGAACAGTAGGAACCTACTTACATTCAAGAAATAATTTATTACGATAATTATAACAAGTGGGTGTGACTTTGATATCGTATTTATTCATCGAGAATACGTCAAACACTGTCTTCAATATTTCTGAGATGACCAGCACGGCAGCTCTGTTGGCTCAGTAACAAGGCATCTATCTTAGTGCTCCCACAAGTGCGGCTCGGAGGCCAAGCCGGGCTATGACCCACTCACCGTGGTGGCTCCAGACTACCTATTTCGATGGGCAAGCAGTCAAGCCATTAAAGACGAGCATTGTTCAAGCCATGCTCTCGAAAACAAATAAGGGTAAAGTAATTGTTTAAATTATTGTTGCTACACATCAACAACCACATAGCAGGAATCAACAACACTCAGAACAGATTATTAGGCTTACCTATACCCATCATCATCATTATCTGATATACCTATTAGAATGAGTACCGAGAATATTTAAATGGCTGAAGAACTGTATTAAAACATTATGATCATACACGGGCAGTTGCCGTTACGGGGTGAGAGGTGGATGGTCATTTACAAGCGAAGGACGATGGGTGCGGTTCAGCGTGCAACACGAAGGTCGGTTTAATGAAACGGCACTGAGCAGGAATCACATCGTAGAGCCAGTTAATATTGTGACAAAAACCTCCCTTCATAGTTTATTTTACATCTCTAGGTCAAATACGCGGTGTTCAGTCTATGTGCGGGTCGACATCTTAAAGATAATGTTATATAATCTCATATTTTCAATTCTTGTTTTTGATATGGAAATGTCTTATGACTCGGGGTCAGTAGAAGATTTGTGTTACGCAAAAACATTCCACGATTTTTTAAGACGATTCTTCCGCTTAAAAACAAACTTTGGTATAGAGGAAGCGCGTTAACAACCATCAATGATTGTGGAGAGTTTATTTATACTTTAGTAGATTGGCCACGTTTATATATGAGGTCGGCTTGAGTCAAAATAAGCTCCCAGATCAGCTGAGTCGAAAATTGAGCTCCCAAAATAGACATTTATCCATGATCCTTGTTTTTTCCCGGAACGGAAAAAAATTCTAAGTTTTTGAACTTTCAAATTGGACGATTTCAAAGACCTTCACCTTTTTCGTTTTTTATTTAGGACACCTAGTGAATTTCTTCTATACTGCACTTCTTCCTTAAAACGAAAACAAATTCCTCATTTACGGGAACACTGGTATGGTTACAGCTCGTTTCCTAGGAAACGGGACGGATACCTTTTCTCTGTTACTTCTTCTTGCGTTATATCTGGCGGTGCCATGGCTTGCGAATGTAGGTAGGATTCTACTCCTTTCTGCCATCCATTTCTTGAGAGAATCCTCCGACAAAAGGATACTACGGAGGTGTTGATTACTCGATATTCCAAATTGTAAGTAAGAAAATATGTTTTCGAACGATTCTTGAAACAATAGAAAATTTGAGAACATAGTAGAAACAGAAAACAGAAAAGTGGTTACAAATACTGGGGGAAGAGCCAGGATGCGAACCAGAGACTGTCTTCTGTCCAGCTGCCTCCTGTTTAGGACACGAAGCTGCTCTGATACTACCTTTTCTTAGGATTCATTCTACAGAAACAAGCGGATATCCCCATCCCGGTCCATCAACTCCCTACCTTCCTGCTTTATCTGAAACTTTTTTTTATCAATCGTGCTTGCGAATTCGTTCTTGTTCCTAATAATAATAGTACGTATTGAAAGTTTCCTTTCACGCTGACTTTTCGGAAACATGTATGTACAAACCGACCCCCATTCGTTGACACAGATTTCGGTAATCCAAGGTGTAATTTATTGCCGTTGGCGTATTTCCAGTACTTCGTGGTGTCGCGGCTTTTAATTTTGGAAATACGACGGTGTTGTGCGATTACCTTTAATACCGAAACGGTTTAAAATCGTTCAGTTGATGTATGAACCTAATTATAAACTTGCCGTGGACTTGGAATTACAGAAGAAACGATCGGCAATTGCTCAAGAGCCGTTTCAACAGGTGTGAAAAGCACTTTGTGTAACCGGCCTACCTAGAGAGATTTGGTAGGTATTTGGGAGGCGTCTGAGAACACCCGTTTCGTTTAGAAGCAACGCGAATGCCTCGTTATTTGACCGACGAAGCCTCAGACACGCACTGAAACGAGATGGAAGCTTTCTATTCCTTCTCTCTGCGATTGACGAGGAAAAGGGAGTAACGACCGTGCCGACAAGATCGCGAAATTGGCTGCTCCGTCCGGCTGATTCTCTAATAAATCCCGTATCCTTCGATGTATCGCTTCTTCCATTCATTTCTTGGTTACGGGATACTGCTTTATTCCGGGTTTCAGATTTTGAAAATTGGTCTTATCGAGGCTTAGCTATCAGGTAGGAACCTACCAACCTAGGTGAACAAGGAGTCGCACAGATTGGGATGATTATCCACAAATTTTGAGCAAAATCGGTTAGTCATTTCGTGAGGAATTGATCTTGGGAGGATTTTTACGGTTGTGCATCGCTAGTGGCTATTATCATCGTTCAAATTAATATATTATGGCAATCATACCATACCATCTAGGAAATAACTTGCACATTCTCTGAAAAAGTCGTCAAAATTGGATGAACATTGTGGAAGTTATTCGTACGTTAAAGATTTATCTGACGTTTGTGCATTCGCAGTGGTTACCATTGATTCGATCATGATATAATTCATATTGCATCATCAGTTCATCACTGACGTTCGTTCCACAACTATTCCCCAAATTTGAGAGGAATCGGAGCACCTAGTCCCGATAATTTGACGTTGGAAGGAGTCCACGTTTGCGCATGTGCGAAGGGCTGAAAGGGCTGAACCTCGAGGGGCACCATGTATGGCCCAACCCGCTTAATCCCTGAAATTTTCATGAAACTTGTGAAAGTTATGCGTGCGGCAACCTACATGAATATATGGATATTTTACCATCTCGTTTCAAAAGATATAGGTGTATAGGCACATGAGTTGAACTGTACAAAGATATAAGTATCCTATTTATGGTTGCGTATGAGAAATAGAAAACGACTACGTTCTTCTACTCCGTCAATTGAATGAATCGTTGCGAGAAATTCATTACCGAAGGCAAAAAAAAGATCTACAAGATCGCGGTCCTCCTTTCTAATGAGTGAGCCGAGGGGGTCTCATTAGCGTTGACCTTCAAGGGGCAGATGACGGATTCTGAAATATAAGTCAAGAGCGGTTTCAGAGCAGTGAGGTTGAAGAAAGTTCCTTCCGAAGAAATTTCAACAGATGTGTTACGTACTCATATATGTGACCAGTCCCCAGCTTCCTTCTTCATTTGATAAATGTTGGTCATTTCGGTCGAGAAGAATAATTGATGTCCTGAAAGATTCCCTTCGCGCTATTCACAGGACCAACATTTCGGTGATGGAAGCATTGACAATTAATCGAACCAATTTTAGTCAGTAAAGCAATTATAGCTAGTAGATATTTCGATTCCAGAGAGAAAATTCGGCTGAGAGCCTCAGTAGGGGGCTACCACCCTGCGCCGCCGATTTATTCTACTTGAGCCCTACCGGCTAAAATTAAAACATGCAGCATGACCTTATGATCGAATTTTCAAAGAATAATTTTAACCGATTTGATGGGTGATTCCTATAGGAAATTTCACGCTGATTCCGGATATACCATATTTATGTTCCTATGTTTAAGATACCAATTTACACCAAAAACCTCAAAAAATACGTTGGTCCCAAGAAAAACATGTTCCATGCCAAAATAAAATTTTCTCGTTCATAATGAACGGATGAAGACTACCCGAGGTACTGAGGAAGAAAAACAACCTAGAAAAAACCCAAATGTAAATCTCTGCACCTAACATAGTTTGTATTTTTTCACGTTCATCAAATCATGTTGTACTGAAAAACAGTGGATTTGTACAAAATTCCTTTTCTCAGCTGGCTTAGCTGAGCACACGTGGGGAGGTGGGGCACAAATAATGATACCAGGCCGATTCTTTCGCAATGTTGAAAATTGTGAGAAAATCATTCAATATCTCTCCCTATCGAAAAGTTTCGAATATGCTATACGGAGAAGTAGGTAAATGTGATATTTTCCTTAAGAAGGACTGAATTAGGTACGACAAGTGTGTTCATTCCGTCTCTATGGTTGATATTGGTTTTGAATGTTGAACGAAATATCGTTTCTCAACTATCTAATATTTCTTTGAATGATATTCCAGGCATATCTTTCGTGATGACTGATTATTGAGAGTCAATATTGAACGTTGGATCCTCAAACATTTCCGTTTCACTTTAAATTTGGATTCGAGATCGTCTAGAATTATTCTAAGCTTCAAGAGTTTCAAGCTGTGCACCAAGAAGTAAACCAATAATATTGTCCTCCAAAATAAAAATGTCCAATATCCTTTCACGTTTTAGAGCTTTCTGATAAATTTTGGTCTCATGTCTGTTCGTTTGTCTTTCTGTCTGTGGTCAATTCATCCTCCTAGACAAAACTCCGATTTTCATGAAATTTTCGAGGATCGTGCGGGTTATCCTCTACACGGACCCCCTCCCCCCTTCCCCAGTTTCATCGCCGTCGGGCCACTAGTAGCGTGTGCGCATGCGGAAACGTAAATTTCTCATTTCTAATAAATTGACGATGTTGGTCAAATTTGGAGGGTGGTTGGGGGCTGACTCCTCGACGATTTCTTTCACGATTTCGTCACAATTGGATGAGTAATAGCTACTGCGCATGCGTAAACTTGGGATTTGTTGTCATGTGATTTGAGTGTCACCGTTGGACCAATCGTTGCGTGTGCGCTTGAGGAAACTTGAAATTTGTTGTTATAGGTTTAACTCCGGAACTGTTCTACCGATTCCGGTGAAACTCCCCTCACCGATTCTATATGTCCAAGTTACAAACGTGAGGAGGCTACACTGGCCACCCAAATCAGCAGACGTTTTTGGAAATTTTCCGGAACTAAATGAACTATGTAATACCTCAATTTTGCATTGATTCGCTCTCAGGCCAAGATCGAGGTTTGGGTTCTCGGATGATCAATGCGTTACGTGGTCTTGATCGATCACGCTCCTGATATTGATCCTTGGCTTGAAAAGAGACTTGGCCAAAGGTGATGACCAGGCACAATTGTTCCATTACCTCCGTGTGGTTAATCGATTGTCGGCAAGAGTACTTTCACCTCGAGCCTTAAATAGTACCTACCTGAGCAAGGTTCCCTCCCCGTTAGGTACAATGAATAGATCTTCAACCTAAGGAGTGATTCAGCAATACCATGGTTTCAGGATCGATGAATTCCGATCCCGATGATCGTTATGTGTGAAATACCAACCTAATCAACTGACAATGAATTGTGTGATGAGTTAGTGAGAGCTTGTATGAAACTTATTTGGGATTTACTCCTTCAGGTATAGCGAATGGAGTATTCGGGGTTTTCCTAGTACCTGCAGAGGAAGGAATCATTCATTATATTCTTGTATTTTCGAGATGTTGGAATCTAAGTAAATATTAATAGTCCTATTCAGAAAAAGATGGAAAAACTTTTTTTTTCCCCTAAGAAATGCATGCATTTCAGGGGACGTCCTTTAGATGGGGAATAGGAATCGTTCTAACAATCAGTAAGCTAACATGATAAGGCAACCGAAGTAAATGTTCGTATCAAATTATTATGCTAAGCTGGTGCTTTTTGAACGGTGGTGGCATGACATTTTCATAGCACACATGACAGTACCGAAAGTGAATAGCATTCCAAAATTTTTGGAATGCTAATTAAATGATGGATGATCAAGATGAAGATGATTAAGATAAATGGATGAATCATTTATCTATCAAATTCAAGGATAAAGTGGTTTAATAGCGACCAAATAAACTTTCTCGTCGACCTAGTCTGTTCTTATCCATTCATACACCAGCAGGTGTACCCCTGTGCTATCGCAGAGTTAGCTGGAAATTAATTGTCACGTCATCAGGAAGCGCGAAGCATTCGTCTTCTGTATCTAAAAACTACCCATTAGACGAAGGCAGATACGGAATTAACCCTAAATCGATCAACATTTCACACGTCGATTCCACGTTCACTACAGTCACGTATACCCATTTGATGGCAAATCAAGTACCACATCAATTTTTGTACATAATGAAAATTTGTGCAAAATTGTGATGATTGTTGTGAGTTCTACACATAAAAATACCCGGTAACGCAGTATGCATATTCAAAAGTGAAAGCATCAGAGTACGACCCATAACAAGAGGCCCATTTTGTCCAATTAACGACATGGAAGGTGCAATTAATGGGTTTTTACGATCATAACCCAAATCAGGACCAGTCAAAGAGTCAGGTTCTGGAAATCCGGAAGATTGCCGTCTTTGCAGGAAATCAAGTTGTACCTCTTTATAGACGTTGAATGTTTCCCGACGCTGCATAATGATCATGTGAACGGTTCTCCCTCAACCACTTCTTGGTTTCGAACTTCCTAAATTTGCATTTTCATATCACAAGGAGGAAATGGGAGATTAAAAAAACGTC